>OY720676.1:194762241-195322241 GCA_963170755.1 Amphimallon solstitiale
TGACATTTATCTCCAAAATGGCCGACGAGTCAGCTGTCCTAAATATAGTAGCTATAATGTAGCCTATATGAGAACTGTCAATCTGTTCGCAATGACGTCATTGACAGCTAAAGTGAGCATACCGGTATAAGTGTATCGTGATATGAACTGACATTTATCTCCAAAATGGCCGACGAGTCAACTGTCCTAAATATAGTAGCTATAAATTCAATCCATAAGCTTTGTGTTATAATAAATTGTCTTGGAACATAAGTTTTAGTTTTTGGTACTGCAACCATTATGACATTATTTTTAAACTGTATATCATCTAAAGTTATGTTCGTTATTTTTTCACGACGACAAGCTCCATTATAGCCCATTATAAAGATAATCTAACAGAATATTAATATGACTATTATAACAAAATAATGTAGAAAATTAGTAAAATACAACTACAATGATGTTCTTATTACTTACTTTCATCGCTAAATATGTTTTATTATCAGCTTCTATTATAAACTGGTTAATATGATCTATTTCTAAAATCTTGGATTTTAAAAATGCAAGAAGCCTAGAAAATTTTTAGATATCTATACTTTTATAAATATTTAAACAACAACGTAACATTGAATATGTAGACCGCAAGGACGATGCCTTTTTTATCTTTCTTTCTTTGTCAAAACAAGCAAAAGATTTTCTAAATTGTCTTCTGCTATTTTGCGTGCAGTTATTTATTTCTTCCATTTTTTGATAATTTGAAATAATTTATTGCATAAATCAGACTAAATTTTAACAAAATGACAAGTCCGCCGATATTCAAATATTTAAATTGTTTTACTTAAAAATCAGCGTAACCAACTTCAAAAAAACAAAATTTCTAAAATGTTCGAACAAAACATGTCTCTCATTTTAATCTTTTTTGAACTTTCAATAACCGAAATAGAAAAAATAGTATAAAATACTCGTTTCATAAGACATTTTTGCGCAGTTGTTCTACTTAAAAATCGGAGTAACCAACTTTAAAAAAACAAAATTTCTAAAATAGTATAAAATACATGTTTCATAAGACATAGCGGCTAAACTTGAACGCATGAGCAAAAAGCGTGTCTTATGAAACTTGTATTTTAATATACTATTATTGTGCTGTTACAAAAAATTAATCAATGAACGTAAAATCGGTATAAAACCGTTCCTAAAACATGCATTTTTGTTTAATAAGTAACTACAAAAAGAAGGACAAGTATTCTGCATTAAACATAAACTAAAAAGTTGAAGAACCATAAGATTATTTATTACGGACTAATTATTCAAATATTCTAATGTTCTTAACACTTAAAAAACAACAATTAAAGCATTACTGAGCAAATTACTCCTACTTATAATCTAATTGCTTCATAGATTTCCTGCAGATTTCCATAAATTTAGGGTGGGAAGTTTTCAAATGAACACTAAGACTTGTGTAGGTACACTTTTCGTAGTAGAAGATCGAAAGGTAAATTCATATCTCTCTAACATGTTGGATTGTCACTGTAAATATCGCCATTAAGATAATTTTGCCCTTAATTAAACCAGCACGCAGAATCTAATAATATTACGGTATTCGTGAAATGCAGGCGTATTTGCGTGATGTTAATATCCGACCAAGTCTTGTGTGAATATATAATGCACGCGCGTATCTTCTTCATTTTACACGTATATACAAACATAGTAGATATGTTAAATGACTGCGTTTTGTTTACTTTTTAAGAGACGCGGCAAGGCGCGTCGGAATGCCTGTTATGTCGGAATTTTTCAACTGCCGGCAGGAGAAGAAGACTTCGACATTGGGGATACAAATAGATACAATGAGTTGAAACATGAAGACGATCCATAAAATTAAGGAAACTCGAGTATAGGTAATTTAAGGACATTCTACGCAAGCTTCTGATATCCTTAGATTCCTTTTCAGATCATGAATTTAGTATTGTGTGTAACGGTACTGCATAATTTATTATTTTTAATGATTTTATAAATTTCAAATGTGTGTATGAATTGTATTTTGAAAGTTGTGTGTTAGAAACCAAAAGTTATAATTCTTAGAACTGTTTATTGTAATGTATGATTTATACACACACCAGTTAAACGTGACATTAACGTGTGAAAACTGTCACTAGAAAAAATGAGGTGTGGTCACCACACGACTTTTTTTTATACGTATGAGCGTTTCAAATTATACGCAAGTTTCTCTGAATTGTTTTAAATACTTTTATCTTAGAAAAATAAATCGAAAAATAAACCTGTAAGTGTGTTACTTCAATTCCAAATCTTAAGAATTTTTTTATACAAAAAATATTCCAAATTCAGCTCTAAATACTTAATAAATTTCTATAGAATGGATACTTTGCGAGATATTTGAAAAAAAGTGGTACTCGTTAAGAGTAGAAGTGTTACTTCCGGTCCGAATTTTGAAATCTCATTTATACAAAAAATATTCCAATTCCAGCTCTAAATACTTTCGTATTCTTGACAAATATATATTGAATACATAATATAGGATATATTTGCAAAAAATCGCTATTCGGTAAGAGTAAAAGTGGTACTTCCGAATTTTGAAAAATTTTTTATAGAAAAGGTATTGAAAATTAAGTTCTAAATATATTTATACTCGTAACGTCCCTGCCTATGAAGCATGACTGAAACTGATTTTCGATAAGAGTAAAAGACCTACTTCCGGTCGGAATTTCGAAAAAGTTTTTTTATAAAATTTTTCTCAAATTTAATTTTAAGTACCTATGAATTCTTTATAAATTTGTTTAAACTTAGTAGTTGCGAAATATTTGCAAAATTCGATTTTTTCAGTGACGTAAACTACTACTTTCGGTTTGTCGATTTTACTGAAAATCTAATCAGATCTCAAGAGGGAGATTACACTCGTAAATACAAAATTTGGAATTGATACCTATAGCGGTTTGACCGCTATCGTTGGCACACACACACATCTATACACACACACAGAGAGAGAGACATTTTTTAAAACCACTTTTTCTTTATCAGGTGACTTCAAAATGTGGACATCTGCAAAAATGTAGTGGTCGAAAATTTTCATTTTCACAATACTTCCTTATATTACGTATAAGAGACCAAAAAGGGGAACCCCGGGACTTAAATCAGAAAAAATGAACAACGATTTTTCGAGAAAGGATGTCCCGAACCGGATATAATAGTCCCTATATATGTATAAATAGTAAGTCGACTCACACATAGCGGCCGATAATATATTAAATTATCAATGTTAGAACCTTAAAAGCAAATAAATAGGTTCTTGTTTACAAAAGATCGACCGCTAACTAAGTGTAAAGTGTAAAGTTTATCATATCTTCCTATAAAAAGTTATTGTACTGCAAATAGCCATTAAAGCAGCTACAGGTGTCTCTTCTATCGTCGAAGTAGGACTCTCGCAGGGCACATTGACAATGGAAAGGTCCACATCATTTGAAGAAAGAAGAAAAATCTATGTAAGGTATTTACAAACAGTTATTACGTTACGTGAGTGGTAAATAAATTTAAATATTAATATTTGTCTTAATGTAAAGACGTAATAAATTAATATAATAATCTAAGAATAAAAACATATTTAATGAATTGTTTTAGATATAATAATGTCTCTGTAAATTGTTTGTCGATGCTATAATAAAATTATCATTTGCGTAGTAGACATATATTATTTCGTAGAAGTGATAATATTAATAAATCATACTGAATATTTCAGTATTGAAGGCGCTATGATGTTATTTTATTAATGTATTTGTTCGAATTAAAATTCATGTTATTTTGTGATTTTTTTTTTTTTTGTATTAATATAGGAATGAACTCTTGATTTCTAATACAAAATATTATTTAAATTGATACAATTGTGTTTTATTGAACGATTCAATTATTTTATTTTATTTTATTTAAATATTAAAACAGGTACAATTACGGTAATGACTGGGTTTCCCAATGAAATTTGATATTTTCTTTGTGTTGATTGATTTTTACAAATTAAATTCATTGCCAGTAAAACTTTTCAAGCTCCAAAAAATTAGGGTGGGCAGTGCCCACCTTGCCCACCCCGAGGAGCCGTCACTGGTGAAGATAGTTAATTAAATAACGTATTGAGTTTATTTTTTTTGTCTGTACTTAATTCTTGATATTAAACACTCGGACGCCTCCCCCTCCCAAAAAATCACGGGCCGCCACTGTGTCCTTTCTTGTTTGGACATTCTCTGGTCAGTCAGTCCATATATGTGTCTGTAGTTGATTCACGCCGCCGTCATTTGCATTTTAACGATTTTTACATTTTACAATTTACACCCCCGATTTAAGTCAAAATAATTGTAAAATTAGATATTAAAATATCTAAAGCGCAGTTTAATGGCTTTTGCAGCAGTGATTTTGAAAGCTATTAACATAAACTAATCAACTGTAACATTATAGGATCATATAATTATAAAGTGATATTTATATTGTAAACTAAATGTTTAGAGACGATACTGGCGGTAGAAGAAATGAAGGAAGACGTTTGCAAGTTTCCTAGAAAGAGTACAGGTATAAACATGGGACGGAATTTACAATAACGCTAAAGCAAATGAAACATCAAATAAAGGTGCATCAAGTTGAGTTACGAAAAATGTAATAATGTGCTTGCGGAGCTGATGGGAGGGGCTTATGAATACAAGAAAACAGATCTCTAATCACTGATTCGCATTTAAATCTTGGCTATATGTTTTATCAATGTCTATACATAAGTAATATATACATTTGACTGTGAAGTATAAATCAGATTGGTATTGTAACGTATCGATAAGTAATCGGGCAATATGCTGTATTTATTTATAACATTATTTCCATAACACATCGGAATATATTATTCCCACCACAAATCGTAAATAACTCCTAAATTTAGCGAAACCATTTTCGACAAAATTCGCATGTGCTGTGCCATTCCATCCGTCTCTTTTCGCTACTAAAATGCGTCCTTCTACCCTCTCCAAACCCCCCAACTATTGTCAGCCATAGATATTTACTATATTACAGTCGCGTCATTAACACTTTAATGCCTGCCTTATTAAATTTAATGGACAAGGGAGCAACCGTAATAACCTCGTCGCTGCTAAATTTATTTTCGTCATTATGACGATGACGAAGAACGTGTATACAACAATACAATAGAGACAAGTGAATCACGACGCCTGTCAGTTGTCATTGTACAACACGTCTGAACGAATTGTAATCTTGCATTGCAATGCAGTCGCGCAGACGACGTCGTTCCGGCAATATTTTTAGAGATTGTCATTTTTATTTGTCTTTGTGGAGCGTAAGGGCCGGGCCACCTGGATGGATTGACTCAAGAGCTCCACGCCGGATACGATTCAATTGGACGCCGGTCAAGCTATTTATAAAATTCGAAAGTCAATAAATAATAAGTGCGAGAATCCTTTCTTAAGATTTAATTCCGTTATACCCTTCGTAAAAAGGATGGTGCACAACCTTTCCTGGAATTCTTCATCTTAGAAATAATTAATAAGCTTGCAAACAATGCAAAAATAAAAAAAATTCTTTTCTCCAGCTTACAATTTAACAACTGAAAAGAAGTAAAGTACGAGGGCTGTTGCCTTTCCGCTGAGTCTAGTAAAGTCAATCACAATTTATTTACAAGAAACATTAATTTATAATTTTTCAAAGTATTCTCTTGCACAGTCGGTGCATTTTTGCATCCGTCAAAACCAATCTTGAAAACATTTTCTCCAATCTTCTGGCCGTTGTTTATTTCATTTTTAGACATCAATCGCTTCTTCGGCCGATGTAAAACGTATATCCCGTAAATTATTCTTTACCCGCGGCAATAAGAAGAAGTCATTAGGTGCTACGTCTGCACTACACATTGAATGACCCATTATTTCTATGTTTTGGGCATTCAAATGCGTCATCAAGATGGAAGATGTTCCTTCATCTTGGACGTTTTTTGCGAATATTTTGGAGAACCTGAGGCAAACAAACTGTAGTGTGCCATTAACAGTACATCTATCCTGCAGTGTCACAATGGAAATATGCCCCCAGTAATTCCAAAAAATGTGGCGACTTGTTTCGAACTTCAGTTGGGGCCGACTCATTCTCATGAACCCAAACTGTCGATTGTTGCCTCTTTTCCGGAATCATAGCAGTAGACCCATGTTTCATCACCTGTGATGATGTTCTACATCAAATGAAATGATCCACGGTTGAAGCGATCTAGTGTAGATTTGCACCATCTCACACGGTCTTCTTGTTGAAAGTTAAATTGTGGGGAATCCACCGTAAACAAAGCTTACGGAACCTCAAATGTTTGTGTAAAATAATATTAATTGTTTGCACACCAATCTTTAAAATTGCTTGAATGCTTCTGACAGTAGTATTCCGATCTTCTGCAACCATGTTACGATTTGATTTTGATTTCCTCAAAACATTTTTCACGGCTTAAGCCAGGCTTGAAATTGTGAAAAATCACCGCTCGATAATGTTCCTCGTTCAGTTCCATGATTTATTGGTGAAAGGATTACTTTAAATTAATGTACCTTACAAACAATCAGGTATTTTTTACAAACTTGTGTTAATGGCGAATGTAGTAACTTGCCTGTGCCTGCGGAATTCACCTTGGAAAAATATTATTTGTACTCGATGTAGGATAAAATTAAGACGTCAATTGTCAATGACATAAATGATAAACAAATTTGGGTGTCAGTATAAGAAACTACTAATGTTAAAACAGGCAATATTGCAAACGCTTTAGTCGGGATGATGTACAGCTACAGGGAATGTCTACATATCTACTCGCATCTAGTAAATTCGAAACAACTAATGCAGAATCCATATCATATAACGTAAGTTTTCTCTGGGATGAAAAGCACGATAAAAATAAGAAAAAGTGTTCCTATTTGTAACAGATGTCATTATATATGAAGTTGGTCGACACATGTAGTAGATTGATGCATATTACATGTTATCACTACAATAATGTTTCGACAATGTAGCTTCATCAGGTGAATGAAATACTAACGTTAACATTAACTGGTCCTTACTCATTAATAATTAGAAATTTTCTAGGGAGAAGTGTTGTGTGGACCTACCACTATTTAGTATAAAATTACAAATTTAAAGAAAGAAGTGGAGAGTGACTTACATCTACTTGTTCATTTAGAGTTAATCCTAATATATTGTATCTATTCATTCCCATTGCTTCGAGGAGATCAAGTTTTTTGCCTTTAGTTTAAGCGTTTAAAATGTCAAAATTGTCACTGAACCTGTGGTTTTCTTCTTAACAGTGGTTAGCATAAGTAGAACCCTCTATCAAAGTAGCTTTTCCTATGTTCTGCAATCATTGTTGTACATGTTCTTTCTATTTGGCCTATGTATACTTTATTATTCATTCACAAGTGAGCTTATACACTCCTGTTCAATATTTTATCCTTGCTTGTCCTTATTGTTTTTAATATATTTTTCTAAGATGTTATTCGTTTTATTTGCAGTAACCCCCTTATCCGCTTTATTAATTATATCAATCAATTTTTACGCATATTTTTCCTATATATGTAATGCAATTCTATTTACTGGGTCCGTTCTCAGGTACTTTGGGATATATTAGAGAAAAAATAGATGCTTTTTTCTTTTTTCTAATGCATATTATTAATTAGACTGGTCGGGTATTGATCAACACGTTCCAACGTATATGTGCTACGTCAATTCTTTGACCAATCATCTGGAGCTGCTGCTGATAATGCCAAACAAAAATTTGTAACAGCTCTAAATAACAATCCAGGAATTTTCACTGTACCCCTATTACAACGGTAGATGTTGAATAAATATATTTACGCTGACAGACAACTATTAACACCTGGGCATACGAAACAATTAACGGTTATTTACTTTTATCTGAACTCTCAATATAAACAGTGAAGAGTCAGGGTGTTTAATAAGATTTATTTTCTTTTACTTGATAATTACTTGTTTCTCTATAAGTATTTTGATTCGCGTGTGAATAATATCAAATCGGGATTCATGATGTTTTCAATTACTTCAGAGGTTGTTTTTTTCGACATATTTATTGTGCGAATTCGATTCAACTCTTTATTCGGCTTTACGATTTTTTTTTATTATTATGATAAATGCATTTACCTTTAGATTCGTTACGGACACCACGTTTTCTCTAACGTCAACTATTGGTATCGACTTCAGACTTCTTTCTCTGGAACAAATGTAATTCCAATTTAGTATTACACATAAAATAACTTCACATGCAGGTGGGTTCGTCGAAAAGTATTCACTCCCAAAGAAATTAATATTCTCCAGATCAAATTAATTACAAAGCATATTTCTCTAGTTGATTCCAAAGAAGTCGTGTCTGCAAAACTATGTGATGTGTAATTTATAAAAGGACTTTTGAACTCGAATTGAATTGAAACGTTGAACTAGGAGCTTGGCTAAATAAAAGTGGCAAGGCGTAAATCAAAAATTTTGCTACTAAAAAGTAAAGCTATTTAACTTTCATCTAACTTTTAACACTATTTCGTCATTACGCATGCGCATTCATGCTTGTTATTAATTTCATCACCATATTTCTCGATGAAAAATTTTGACAGTAGATAACCTTACTATTTAATATGTATCCGCACCTCAAGAATACGGGATATCATAATTTCTAGGACAAATAGGACAATTATATGAAATTCTTTTTGAAACACGCAGTAGTTTGGATGCAATTACAACGAACATCAAAAGGTAATTCTGAAATAAAATGCAAAAGAAAAAATCCCTTGTGTATTATCCCTCCTACTGGTGATTTGGTGAAGAGCATATCTTCTAAGGTTACACCTTAGCCCAAAATACTACGTTTAACACTCTTTTTTGTATTTATACAGATTTCTACTGAAGATGGCAACATAGTTGCTGAAATACGTATATAGATTTTTTATATATTTTATTTTAGATTTTTAGCCACTTTTTGAGATTTGTCAGAATTACCTTTTTGATCCAATAATGGGTGGAGACATTATCGGATCAAAAAGGTAATTCTGACAAATCTCAAAAAGTGTATGAATAGTTATAGAGTTGTCCAGAATAAGTAAACAAATATGGCCGCCTATAGCCAAACTCGACCTAGAGTAACGACTGTTGGTCGGATTATAAAATGTTTTGAGGGTCTATTTCCACCTTATCACAAAAATTGTATACTCAGAAAAAATTAAGTGCCTGTTGCTATTTTTTGTGTTGGAAAAAAACAATAGACATTTTCACGACTATTTTTTCATTTCAGACCTGTTTTTTCTGGAATATAACTTGTATGTTTCAGAAAACGCAAGCTGAAACATCAATCTTCACATCTTTAAAAGATGAGGGTACGGAACGAAAGGAAAACAAGATGTGGAAACGTACACTGTTTAGACTACCATTTCTTGAACGTGCACCACCAATGTCAACGTATTTGGTCGAAGAGCGGGGCAGAAATAGAAACAGAAGAAGTAGAGGAAAAGACATTCGCGTATATCTAGTGTAGTGCAATCCAAAAATAACATTACATCCGCTTCTAAATCGAACGGTATTCAAGCAGTATGGGAGAAAAGGAACGAAACATTTCATCTGTTCCTTGTAAAGAGGAAGTCATTACGTTTTTATATGTAAATGACAAGATAAATAAAATGAAAATAAAAGACATGTTTAATTAACAGAGAATATAATTTTATATTTCAATGTTTTTACTCAATGCAAACAATACAGTAGTGAGTAAACTGATATAAATTTTAATTTCATGTTAGTGTTAATTAATTCTCTATACATCATGCCTTTGATTAAGTTCTTAGTTAAATAGCCTATGTACCTAATAGTAATGTACACAATTAATGACTGAGGGTTTGTCCCTATTTATTTTCATAGTTATTAATCGCAAGATAGAAATGTTAACGCCCAATTTTTCGAGCACATTCTTAGCAATTTTACACAATACTTCATACAACTAACAGATAGGTAGGTACACGATCCTTTTCTGTTCAATGTTTATGCTACATTAAAAATTCCACGCTACAATTTTTTTTTCATTTTTTTTTTGCGATTACAAATTCGAAAGTAACATCAATAATAAATTTGATTTTCGAATTTGAGTTTGCCAAATTTCTAAATAGAACAGAATAAATAAATATCGTTTATATGTTAATAATATAATATTTAAATATTGTTTATGATTTGCTGGAATAAATATTAAATGCGGATTAAATTCCTTTATAGTTTATAAATTGCTTATTTACTTGTCATAGACTTAATTACTCATGAATAACAATAAAGAAACTTGAACAGATTTTGTAAAAACTATACCAGTGCTTACGTAAGCATATAGGAGGGGGGGGGTAAGAGCTTTGCTTACTTTCGCTGACAAGGGGGAGGAGATATTAAAAATTACTAAAATTCTGCTTACGTAATACTGGAACTTAACAAACATCATGTCACCACACAAAAACAATTGGTTACGTATGTACAATTCGGCAGACAATGTTATGTTCTTCTGAGATAGAACAAAGTTCAAAAATTGAATGGACTCTTTGTCAAGAAGTCCCTGGTTTTTGATTTAATCGGTGTTGGAAAACCCGGCTCATAGAGTTTCCACCATAATGTGTAATGTGCGCGTAAGTCCGGGTTTTTATGGATATATTTTATTCGCTTTGTAAATTGTTAGCAATAATGTATGACTAGCATTGAGTTCTGTTGCTCGCTGGGGTAAAGGGTTCGATAGCTATAATGGTCACAACATCATCATCATTGTACGTTTTGCGAGGCTTCTTTTTGTCGGAAACGGATCCCGTTTCATCAAACTTATCAATTAATTTCTTCAAAGCTATTGTGCTTACACTTACATTCGGGTATATTTCATTAAATTAAAATAAAGATTACTGGTTCTTTTATTTACCAAAAAAGGTTTCGATACAATCAAATTTTTTTATAAAGAATAAGTGTTTCTCCTAAAACTCAAATTAAAATAGTTTACATCACATCACTTTACGCACTGTATGTTAAGCTGCAATTTGAAATGACAATTACGTATTTAGAATATTGTAACGAAACAAGCCCACAAAAAAGAAGCAGACCTCCGGGCGACGACAAAAAATGTACCGGTAAACAAGTCGTAAATCAACTGCACTCATGTACTGCGTCAGCGACAGAAAGTCTGGAATATGGTAGAAGAGAGCCAGAATTTGCTGGTGTATCTCTAGACCTTTTGTCTGCAGATATAAATGCCGCCGGTGGGATAAGGAATTAATTCATTCAGTAATATTCGGACAGTTCAAACAATTTTATGTTTAGAGTTACGTGGTAAGAGTTTTGTATTTAATAAAAATCTACTAATTATAATTTTCTGCTTTTAGCACTGATAATTCTTTAATTAATTTTTTAATTTAAATTAAATAATTAATTTTACATTAAAATTACCCACTGCTGAGATTCGAGTCCGTGACCTCCCTTTTTCTAGTCGGTTGCGCTACCATTACGCTACCGCGGGTGTCTGAGTTCGAATCTTAAAATCGTACTGATTTATATCAAAAGGATGGTTATATGTAATGTCGACAGACCGGCAAGTATAGTAAATTTTAAATTACTTTAAAATTAGTTTTTCTCAATGTTGAAAACTTTAATTATAATTTTATGCTAAACCTAGTTTGTGTTCAAAATGTCGATTCTATTAAATTTGTAGTATCAATTTTCTGTCAAGACTGCAATTTCGTACTAGGATACAATTGTGTTAACTAATCTTCTGTTAGTTTTTAGTGCTAACAATTTCGATTACAAATTTGCGTACAAACATGTTGCGGCACAATTTATAGTAAACATTATATTAAAAGTGTCAAATAAAAATGTCAAAAAATTACTGTCAAAACTTTTGTTCGAAAATATAGTTTTAGAAGTTTTGCATGTATTTTTGCAGGATACTTTTGAAATTATTTATCCACTCTATGTTATCATTAAACAAACAGCTCAAACTTCTGACAAGTATTTAATATTTTTCTTTTCAATGTTTTTATCCCGTTAGTAAAATTAGTACCTAATTCCTATATTATATCTGTTTGATCTATAGTTTTGCTTTAAAGAATTTTGGTCAAATTAAAAAAATATTTCTCATTATTATTACTTATTTTCCACAAACTTAATTTAAGAGAAATTTCTCTTATTCCTTAAGAATTACTGAATTAGATAGAGATATTTACATACTTAGTAAACAAAATTATTTTAATCTTGTAGATTGGAAGGGGTTGTTGCGACTTTTTTATATTCTTTAGTCACTATACATTAAAAGACAAAAAAATTGCTATTTTTTAATTATGATTTGAAAACATCCGGATACAATCTGATCGATTAAAAAATTGGTGCAGAATATATTTGACACCTTTGCACATTCAATTTCAATAAAATCGTATTTGTTGAATACTTATAGTACATGAACGATTAGTAATAATACTTACCTCTCTGATAAAGGTCTTACTCTCACGGCCACATTAAGATGTGTCATCGTATTGTGAATAACAAAACAATTATGGGAGTTTCTGAAGATTTTATAAACGACGCACAATACGCAAGAAGAACACTCGGGACACGGGGCGATACCGTCACAAGTTTCTAAACAAAAATAAACGAATGTATAAATTTTAAATATACGATTTGAGTACGAAGCATCGCTTGTCGTCTAAATGTGGCCGTCCTGTTATGTTCTCAAATCCGAAAGACGCTGAAACAGCGCCGCAGCAGACTCAGCTCACGACGACGACGGAGGACTCTCCTGAAGCCGAGAGAGAGTTTGGTCTAAATTTGTATTCGGGTTCTCGGTTAATTACAACACTCAAACATCTGACAAGAGTCCGTTGTTGCTCTCGCGTGCAGTGACTTTTAGTAAAGGTACGAGAACACTGCGAATATACGGGGTCTTCGAAAAGACTTATCCATCCAGGACAAGTTGCTGATCGTTTTGATTCACATATGCTGAGCTCAAAAAACATATCCGAAGCGCAAAATAACGATCAAGCTCAGTATATGTATTTCAGACTCCTAATGTGTATTTTCTGCTCTGCATATGTATTTCGTACTTCACATAATAATATGTATTTGAAACTCGCCATGTGTTGGTTTCTCAGAGTTTTTTAACATCATAAAGAATGTTTTTAATATTAGGTAATGTATTTTTTCTACTCCCATACTTTAATTGTATTATTAGATATGCTAAACCTGTACTTTAATGATGTCCATTACGATACAGATTTTCATTATGATACAAGTTTATATCCAATAGGAATACAGATTTTTCATTACGATACAAGTTTATATCCAATAGGAATGCGACATTCCAATATTCAAACAATATTCAATATGGCGACTGCATATCTGACAGATATAAAAATTAATTAAATGTGACAGTTCTCTGCAATTTACAAGTAAGTAATTAACATTTGTGCTTTTTTGAAAATATAAACGGTAAAAATGAGGGATAATGACAGTGAAATGTAATAATTGACTCCACCAGAAATTGTGGAACAAGCCTTAGTAGCCACGGACAATTTATTACCAGCCGAATTCGCAAAAACGTACGGAAAATTTTACGCTCTATTTATGAAATGGATTGTTCAAAAAATATGTTTTATTATGGGGTCGTAGAAAAAATAGTATTATTACAACATTATTACGTATTCATTACAATACTCGGTTTCGCCTCGTATTGTAATTCTCCTACTCGTGTCTTAATAGCTATCATTAAATGTTCATTGCATAATATACTATTAAAATACATCGAGACATTATTAATATCAAACGTCGTACACCGACAAAGAGAACCGTAATAGAGAAGACTATTCCTGGAATATTTTCTGAATTTTAAAGCTTTGCCATTATTTTGAGTTGCAATCTCGTTACACAAAATACTGTTGTTCTTACTTTCTCATACGTAGTGTAAGGAAGTATTGTGATGACGAAAATATTCGAGCTCGAGATTTTTGCATATGTCCATGTTTTGAAACGAGTAAAAAGACTTGACAAATTTGGTGTTTCTTTGTTCATTTACGCTATTTTACTTTGGCTAATGACGTGCGTGTGACAATAGTTTAAAATTCCAGGATCACGTATTTGATGGTGCCAGGAATGAATTAAAACGCCGTTTAAAAAATTAGAGTACATTAATGGATAAAACGCTGTAATTGGGGCTAATAACGTGTTTTTAGTTTTAGTCATTGAGTCCAAATAAAAGTGCTAGAATTAAAAGAGTACAACCCACCATTTTGGGCGTCATTTGTTCCAGATCCATTTTCCCTCAAGCACAAAATCTGTCAACTTTGTCAAATTTAAACCTACCTTCTATTGAATATGAATCAGCCTGTATTGACAGGTAAATATATATTACGAATACATATTTTGCATACAGCTTTGACAATGAATTATGTATTATAAGTTTTATTCCAAAGTATTATATTAGCATTCAAAATTAAAAAGAAGAGTAAATAGGGTTTCATTTATTATCTATTGTATATAAATATTAAATAATTCAATAAAGACATATAAATACAAACTTGACACCCAAATATTATATATAGTCGGGTCGTTTTCGCAACCGACACGGCAAAAGTACGAACTAAAAACGCTGATTCAATACCACTACAAATTCCAATCAACCGGAACAATTTTAGAACAATAAAATTCAACCAACTAATTAATATTTTAGGATAAATAGCTACGGCTAGTAAAATACTATTACATTAAAGTCAGTTAGAAATTAAATATTATAGATAAAATTATTAAATATTACTTTTCTCTATCAATATTTTATTTGATACATGGCTATTCTGAGCATTGTTGTCAGATTTTTATTTTCACCGAGCGGATGACACTTGACAAGCGTAGCGTATGACAAGCAGGTGACTAGTAAGTATTCAGTATAGCGTTTTTCGAACAATTACACATGAGACTTGGGCTACCATCACTCATATTGAACAAGAAATAAAGACATGGTGGGATATGGAAATAGAAATTGATACAACAGATATTAATCTAGTAATATTTTGTATAAATGATAGCGGTAGTAGCGATTGTGAGTTATTATTAATGTTAATGAATGTCACACTGTGGTCATATTTACTTTTATAGTTTTAAGTGTCCCCTTAATGACAGCGCGGAAGAACTGGTAATTTGTGATGGTAACCAGATAGCGATGCGAGTTTGCGGTAAAGTTGAACGTGAACTGATTGCAAGATTATTTGCAAAAAAATGTTTGATTAGCATGTAAAAATTATGTTGTAATCAATAATATACCTACGAGAAATGTTTCAAACAAGTTGCTTTTAGTACACCTGTGATAATGGTAATAATCATAGTGAACAGTAAGAATCTGGCAAACAAATGTTTTTATAATTAGTGTAATACTTTTCTGACCTTCTCGCTGTTGCATGTAAAAATACTTTAATTTTGATGCATTTAATGGAAAAGCAATATAGCACTATTAGTAAGGATACTGCTGTACAACTGTCTTTGCTACTAAATATCTTTATTGTCTGTAGTAAAACTAACTCGAACATAATTATTAAATACATTCGTGAATGTTTAAAAGAATTTCAAAAGTTCAATTTTCTCTGAAAATCTAACTTTTTTTTATATTTATATGTAATTACTAACTAACAGCACACAAGTTCATACAAATATAAAATAATCATTATATTCAGCTTTTCAATAGTACTTAGCAAAATTATTATCAAATTAATAGTTACATATTAGAATTATTGTCGGTAGTGCTAAAACCGCAAGTCTAATTGATCATTTAGGGTTATAGTGTCAAAATTAATATTACTTGACAGATCAAAGTTTGCAACGTCTCAAATTTGACGCCATTTTAATTTTGGTGGCGCATGTCGGTTGCGAGAGCGATTCTAGTATACAGTTCTCGACAAATAAAATGGGACACATTTTTTAATTATTGTAAGTCAGGATTTCAGATATTTGACATTTATAATATATGCCATGACAAGGCATTTCATAACATTAATTGTTTTAGTAAAAGACTTACTTACATAAATAAAATTAAGCTAAAATCGTAATAAGACGTGTCCCATTTTAAATGTATCCTTAAAACTTCTTGCTTGTAAATGCGCGTGTACAAAGCATAACAAGGGAGCATCCAGTGGCGGCTCGTGCTAAAAATTTTAAGGTGTTCTGCAAGTTTTACAAAAAAAATTACCTTGCACGGGCAGTAAGAGGTTGTCTCCCATCGATCTTATCGTGCTTTCTTCGCCTTCCGCACTGAAGTAATGGATTTCTGGAACGATTGTCAATTGTCACAGAAAAAAATAAGAGTCACTAAGCACTACTTTACTAACAAATTATTTCTTATAAATTAAATCTATTCTACGTTCTTTTCGATTTGCAAATTTTGTTATCACTTTGTCATTAAAATTGTCTATTTCGGAGATAAACTTTTTTTCGATAGATAGCATGGAAAGAGATGTTAAACGATCTTCGGTCATTGAATTTCTGAGAAACGTCTTAATTCGATTTAGTGTTGAAAAGCATCGTTCGGCCTCTGATGTTGTCATGGGAGTTGTTATTACAATTTCTAATAATTTTCTAGTCTCTTTCAACGTATCTCCCAGATTGTTTTTTATTAAAAATTTTAGAAGAGGTAGTGCGCCTTTTAAAGATCTACAATCAGTTCTTGAGTAAATAACAGACAATTCAGTTCGTAATCTTTCTTTATCAAGGGTGGGATAATAGGAGCATGCGGAAGTGAGTTTGTCCTCAGGAAATTTACTGCAATACTCTCCAAAGCATTCCGAAAAAAAAAGTGATGCCACTACTAGATGCTCTTTAAAATGAAATCGATCTTTTGCACAATTTAGAATAACATCACACACCTCTAAAGCCGAAATTCGATGATTAAATCTGCTGTTATTTGGACGTTTGCGTTTTTCTGGTGGTGGCTCATCGCTTATTAAATCTGATGCTTCACTTATGATGTTGTCAATATTATTTCGAACTTGGCCTATACCGCGTTCAAAATTTTCGATAGCGTCTTTTACTAGAGTGGGTTCAATTTTTCTTTGCTGCAATTGATTAAACAGGATATCTACATGGGGCATTACATGATGGTAAAAAGTCAGCCAAAAATTGAAGATCGGATCATTTAATGTACGGCGAATAGAGGCGGCTGCACTACAGACTGTGTTGTTGGAGAATTGTTCTTCTATTTCTTCCATACACTCAATGAGAGAGGCCCTATTTTCGTACACAACATTAATGGTCCTGATATTAAAATTCCAACGGGTTGTAGCGCCGTGGGGGATCCTTCTGTTTACAATCTTGTTTAACACTTCTACTCGTTGGGGTGAATTATTAAAAAAGCCGGGAATGTCTTGTAGATTTCCAAAAAATACACGTACTTGCGAATTTGCAGAAGCAGCTTTAGACATAATTAAATTTAATTGATGGGCATAGCAATGTACATAGTGCGCAAAAGGGTACTTTTTTTTAATCAATGCTTGAACGCCTGCGTGTTGTCCGCTCATCACCGCTGCTCCATCGTAACTCTGTGCAATCAGTTTGTTAGGTGAATTTTGAATTAAAGGATCTATAACACTTAAAATTGTTTTGCTAAGTGTTTCTGCATCACATTTTTCAGGAATGACGTAGTTCCAAAAACGTTCAATTGGCTCACCATCACGAACATATCTAAAAATAACTACCATTTGAGTTTTTGCAGCAACATCCGTTGTTTCGTCCGCCATGATCGCCAAAAACGGAGAATTATTAATTTCCTCAATTATTTGTTCTTGACAGACTTCAAGTATGCACTGTAACAGATCATTCTGTATTTCTTTGGAAGTGCCTTTAAATACCGAACAATTTTTTAGGTGCTCACTTAGAGTTGCATCTAATTCAGCCGAAAAATTAATAAGTCCACGAAATATCCCCGGATTCTCGGAAGTATCGCTCTCATCATGTCCCCGAAGGGCCAATTCAAAAGCTCCACAAAATTTTATACAATTAATAATTTTTGATAAAATATACCGATTCTTTGACACATTTTCATTATGTCTCTGTATATTTACCCAATAAGCAGAATCTAGTTGAGCCATAATATTAGTTGACCCTAGTAACGCAAATTCCATAGAATTATGAAGATGGCTTTTAGAATTCTCATGTCTTTTTATTTTCAAACTCAAGTGCTCTAGATCCGTGACCCCTATTTCAGTCCAAGCTTTATCACCACCAAAAAGTAAACAGGGAAAACAATATAAAGCATTTTTTTTGTTGCATCCACAAATCCATTCGTTTTTTGAATAAATATCGCTACTAAATTTACGTGTATAATTTTTCCCTCTACTTACACCAGTTTTTTCAATAGTGATATCTACTAATGGCCTGCCTCTTGCTTTTAATTCTAACTTTTCTTCGTATGAATATTTAAAGAATCTCTTCACATTAATTAAATTAAAGACCACCTCCATAATACACAGAGTTTATATAAATTGTCAACAATACACAAAAACAGAAGCACGCGCACTCTAATATTTGTTTTTATGTTAAACACGCCGCACCGACTTTTGTCGCGAAAAAATTAAATAAACCGAATCATGTGGCCGTTCTCGCTGCACTCAATGCAGCGAATTTGTCTGGTAAATCAGGCATTAGTTTTAGACAGCCGCGGTGGTAGCGGGGTGGCGCGCGGGTGTCTGTATGGGCTCTGAGCGCCCGTTCGTGTGGACCAGATAAGGAACAAGTGAGCGATCGCGCGAATTAGATTGGTTATTCCACTGGTCGCCTATTGAATATTATTTGTACATTTTATGTTGGAATTTCCGAAGCGAATATCTCGGCTTCTACTGATCGGATTTTGATGATTCAGATGTCAAATTGTAGGGTTTGATGTCCTCTACAGGATGATGTAGAAAAATATGCAAATTTTTTGATATACAGGGGGAGAATTTTCACAACAATATGTTACGCTTTTATAAACATCAGAAATGTCGGAAAAATTATGTAAAAGAAAACTAGTTATAACTAATACAGGTTCGCCCGCCCAATTTTTTGGGAGCTCTGCAGCACTGCAGCGCTTATGCGCCAGCCGCCACTGGGAGCATCAGTTCTATTTCGCGTTTCTTGTCGACATGTAAATTTTTTGCTTCAAAGACTAATCTTCTGTTGTTCGACAGAGTCAGCTACATAAGAAGTATGTCGCTGCTTCATTTAAAGTAGAAATCAATATAGCAACCGAGATTTTCTTACATCCTGTGCTTACATTCAACTACATTCCGTGTGAGAGCGCCCCGAACACTGTACAAAATTGTACAAAACTTATAGTAGCGCCCTCCATCTTGGTGCCTTGTTTCCAAACTTACGCCGAACGCCTAGTGGTCGTCTTCAAAATATGTTGCTCCTTCCTGATCCCTGGTCATTACATCAGCAATTTATAATCTCCCTTACCTGTGACGTCACTTACCCCAAAAAAGTTCCGAATAGAAATTAAATTTAAAACATGCAGGTTTCATTAATAACGAATAGATGGCGCTCCATCCGATAATATAAAAATAGTTATTCGAAAGAAATATAAAATATATCAGCACTCAGCAGGTGTTCGAAGTTAAACTAATCCTTGAAAATTTCAAATCATGTCTGAGATAAGTAGATTCTAACAATTATTGACAGACAACAATTAACATTCAATATTTAATACAAGTCATAAACTTAAGTTAGGACATACGATTTTTCGTTCAACATCTATTTGACATCGAATTTTTCTGAACCCCCGATATACCTATAATAATATCCAAACAGATTTCCATCCTTTAACCACAACTATTATTAATAATAATCATTTACACATTTAGTAAAATCGAAACATACAAAACACACATCGAACACACACATACATTTACACAAAATTTTGTAACTTGGCATGGCAGTCCGGGCAGACTCCGATTTCTTCAACAAATATACACAACAAGAAGGACGCTACCTCAGCCTAGAACTTTTACTACTTGTAAACACATCTTCTACAGGAGCCCGCGAACAGTTTGGCATCCCGCCTTGTCGATACGTATATATATATCTATAATAACGTTCTAAACTAAATAAGATGTCTAAAAATGTATAACATGGCATTTCTTGTTTACGTTCCTGTAGAGCATTTCTGAAGAAAATTTCGATATATGCCAATTTGTCAATACATGGGCAATACATCTCGTGTTTTGTCGGCTCTCAGGTACCGTATAACCTACCCGGTCTAGTTTAAGTGAATCGGTTCCACTTCTCCTATCTCGCCCATGTGTATAGTTGGGATTTGTTCTTAATTGGTAAACGGAAGAAAAAAAAATAATTATACAGTATAATATTGTATTACTAATTATTATTTTTTAATATTTCGTTATTGCAAGTATAAACGCAACTTTCCGTTGTTTATATTTATTATTTATATTACGTGCACGCCAAATAAGATTTTCTGAACATACTATTTTCAAATTCAAATGAATATAACTAGATAGCAATGAAATTAGACGCTTATGTTTTTTGACGACTCTCATTTTAATGCATAGCCAAACTAACCTATATTATTAAGATTTAAGTTATAAATTAGGATTATTTTTATTTTTTTTTGTAATATGCGTGAGCTTTAGATATATGTATATTTTAAAATGACCTCCATTATTAAATTACAAGCTCTTTCGGGGGCTCTGGACGAATCACCACCTTGTTACATATTGCAAGTCGACGAAGTAAGAATTCTTTTAGATTGCGGTTGGGATGAAAAATTTGATATGGATGTGATACGCGAAATTAAACGGTAGTTCATCTTGCTGAGAAAATGTACACAGCACTATCAAAAATTTAATTTTTTCAGACATATTCATTTAATTGATGCAGTTTTAATATCTTACCCAGATGTTGCTCACCTCGGTGCATTACCATATTTAGTGGGAAAACTAAATTTAAATTGTCCGATTTACGCGACAATTCCAGTTTACAAAATGGGGCAAATGTTTATGTATGATCTGTACCAATCACATTATAACATGGAGGATTTTAATTTGTTTACTTTAGATGATGTCGATGCAGCTTTCGATAAGATTATACAACTTAAATATAATCAGAGTGTGTCGATGAAAGGTATCTGATTTTATTTTTTTAAAAATTGAAGTGTAAATAACTAGGATCTCTTTTTCTTTCTTTAGGAAAAGGATATGGTTTGACAATAACTCCTTTACCTGCTGGACATATGATAGGAGGCACGATATGGAAAATAATGAAAGTAGGGGAGGAAGACATAATATATGCCAATGATTTTAATCATAAAAAGGAAAGACATTTAAATGGGTGTGAATTGGAAAAATTACAAAGACCATCTTTACTAATTACAGATGCATTTAATGCAAACTATCAACAAGCCAGAAGAAGAACACGAGACGAAAAGCTAATGAGTAAGTACAGAACTTTCGCTTGATATTATATTATTTATATATATATTAATATCTTAGCAAATATTCTACAAACACTTCGAAATAATGGCAATGTATTAATAGCAGTTGACACTGCTGGTAGAGTTCTTGAATTAGCACATATGCTTGACCAGTTGTGGAGAAACAAAGACTCGGGTTTACTGGCCTATTCACTCGCTTTATTAAACAACGTGAGTTATAATGTTGTCGAATTTGCAAAGTCGCAGATTGAATGGATGAGTGATAAATTGATGAAGAGTTTTGAAGGAGCACGAAACAACCCGTTTCAATTTAAACATTTACAATTGTGTCACAGTTTGCAAGAATTAGCTAAAGTGCCCAGTCCGAAAGTTGTCCTTGCTAGTTCAACAGATATGGAAAGTGGTTTCTCAAGAGAGTTATTCTTGCAGTGGTGTTCAAATGCAAATAACAGTATTATTATTACCACGAGGTAGTTTTGATTTTTTTAGTAGTAGGTACAGCATGTTATAATTAACTATATATGTTTGTTCTTTTTCAAAATAGAAGTTCACCAGGGACATTAGCAAGGGATTTAGTTGATAATGGTGGCAATAGAACAATCGATTTGGAAGTTAAGAGACGTGTAAAGTTAGAAGGTAGTGAACTAGAGGAATATGAAAAGAAAGAAAGAGAAAAACAACAGAAAAATATTCTTAATGGGTAAGCAATTGTTTAAACTTTTAAGTTGTTGTCAAATCAAGTATATTCATTTGATACGATTCATTAAATTAATTTATAATTCTTCTAATAGAATTATCTAAATGATATCATTTAATAATACTTTTCCTCCATTGAAGATTAGTATCCATACTGATTTTGTTGAGACACGAATGAATTCTAATGAACATTTACGCTAAAGAAAGAGAAGAATAAAACATTTTCGTGACTGCTAAAATATTCGTCATAGATAACTTAATACATATAGTAGATGGATGGGTAACAATTCACAATTCTATATATTATAACCCTTCCAGGCTTGTGTCTTATCACTTTCATGTATTAAATTAAATGGCGCCAAATTTTGAACTTAAATATAATATATATTTATCCAAAATGAATAGATTTATTTTGATAATTTCTATTAAATGAATTATTTATGTGTAATGTATTGTATTATATTGTTTGTAATCTGCACATCTATTCTAAATTACAGTGTTCGCCTTGCTGGTTTTTTTACTGTTGGGTACACAATAAATTATTATTATTATTATATAACATTTTTTTATCTAAAATTATATATTTAGACACGACTCTAGAGGTAGAACAAATGAAGTAGGTTGTAAGTTGTCAATCCGTTAACATGAAAATTTCTAAATTGCAATGGTTAATTCAACTAAAAACAACCATTATATTGGGTGTCAACGAGATCATATATCAGCCCGCAATTTATTTAATACCTAAAATAAAACTTTGAAACTTGGACCGTATGTATGAGTGATTGATAGGCTTATTTGGGTGCACTCAGTTTTTCTTTTATAGTACTTCCGGTCTAATCGGAGTACATGATATTTGAGAATTAAAAAAAAAAAAATTCAACGTGAAATAAATGTTTTCTTCGCCCATGCGTGTAAATTTGAGAAATTAGTTATGTCATTGTTAGGAAGCAGTTTCACTTTAAAGGATAAATTTAGTCGAGTCGATTTGGCAACCGACACGGCCAAAGTACGAACTAAAGACGACGATTCAGTACCATTACAAATTTCGATCGGCCGGAACAATTTCAAAACAGTAAAATTAAACTAATTAATTGATATTTCAGGATATATACCTTCCCATACTAAACTACTATTACATGAAAGCCAGTTACAAATTAAATATTATAAATAAAGCTACTAAATATTATTTTTTCTACATCTATATTTTTAATAACATTTGGCTATACTGTTTAGGAGGCAAGCATTATTGACAAATTTAAAATGTTTAAATGACAATTGTAACAAACGTCCAAAGATAATTATGACAAATGTCAAAAGGTGTATAATAGTTATTTATTATACAAGGGAAAAAAGTATTAGATTTTAGCTCGAGGTAAGGTATTACCGAGAGCTAAAATCTATTTTTTTTCCCGTGTATAATACACTATTTTTTTCTGTGATGGGAAAAACGACGATTTAATATTGAAAAAATCACGTAAATACTATATATTGAAGTCAGAAAATCAATCGATGTGACATTTCAAGTGACATTACACCTGCGTTGCTAATGGAAACCTGTAAAATAATCAAATATCTGTCAATTTAAGCGAGCAAAAAGTGAGCACTTTTTTCCCGGGTTGATAAATTGACATTTTATTACCTGTCAAGAAGGATAAAATGTCAACTTTTTTTCCCGTCACAGAAAAAATATTATTATTTATGACAGTCCTAAAATGGCTTTTGTAGGTTATATTACTTAACAGGTAAAATTTCGCAACATTGCAGATTTGACGCCATTTTAATTTAGTGGTTCATCTCGGTTGCGAGAGCGACTCAAAATGATACCCCCATCTTTGACAGAAAAAAGTTAACCTGTACGGGATGGTAAGTTTTCAGTAGAAGCCGGATATGAACAAAAATACAGAATTTTGTATTTAAAAATACAAAATTAACGTCACTTCTGATTAGACCGGAAGTGCTATAAAAAAATGAGTGCATCTGAATAAACCCACCAATCACACATGCATATGGTCCAAGTTCCAAAGTTTATTTTAGGTATTAAATAAATGGCGGGCTAATACATACATAATTTGTTAACACCCGGAATAGGATGTACAACAGTCAGTCTTGTTTACTGTAGTTGTGCACATGTTGTGCAACTGTCAATTAATTGCTGACAGTGGTTGATATAGGGTGCAATTTGTATACATTTGTATAATAAAATACATCGTGGTCAATTTAATTTCGCTTTCGATGCGTCCTATTAAGGTCGTAGCGTAATAGACTTTTGACTGATATTGGTAACCTAAAAATTCCATCCTCTGACTGACGTCATCTGTCCAAATCATTATAAAGTATTTGAATAATCGCCGAGCATCTTCAAAATCACGTGTTAAAAATGTGTAACATGATTGAATTACACATTGACGTTTGACTGATTTGACATTTGTTTTGTATATGTTACAATTTGTTTTTCTACTTAAATTCTTTTGATACTGCAAACATTCATCCATTGCATTTAATGTGTGTTACATATAATATATTCTGTTAATGACGGCTTGTACGAATAGAAAATATATATGTACCTTTTCCACCGAAAAAAACGTGGATTTTTTTGTAGTCATCGCTGAAACACTAGTAGTTTAGAGGCACTTTAGAAAACGAGTATTGATTATTCGAAATCTAGTATAAGAAAAATTCTACATAAATAACCATAATTTAGCATTTTAATTTTAAAATTAGAAAGATTTTAATATTTGTAGATGTGCAAAGAGAACATTATTTATATTCTAGTGCAAAAATTGTCGAGCTGAATTAAAGCAGCAGTGGTAATCGTTATTTGGTCACTAATAGTAATAATAAGTCTGAATATGTAAAAGTTAAGGTATTTGAGGGCTAGTTTAGCACAATTTTATAGAGGATACCATAACAGATGTGGGTTTGTTATGAATATTTCAATATTGTTAATAGTCAGTTGGTCGGTAATTAGACTTGTATGTATTGAATAAGATACATACTATATTTTTCATTAAAATGCTGTAATTATATAATGTAATTGGTAAGAGTGTCTCATTGTATATAACAAAATTAGAAAATTGTAATAATGCCAGAGTGAAAGGAAGTACATGAAATATGTACAAAAATACGAAGAAAGAATGAGAGAATATTACAATTTTAACAGGTGTTATTTGGAAATATCCTATATTTCTTTTAATAAATGTATACAGGGTGTAGATAAAGTCTGGAACAAAATTAATATTTCTGTTATCTTCGGTTTGATGGAAAAACCCTGAAACAGGTCGATTTTGTTTTTATCCCGTGCACTTTATAACATCGTGAATTTAATTCTGTCGTCATCTGGTTGCGCGCGGGCGTGACGTCATTAGTGTTTTCAAATAGTAACCCGCCATATTTATTACCCCTTGTCGTTAGGTATTCCATTGTGCATGCAACGGTATAAAAAGTTTGGTACCTTACATAACAATTTTTGGGAGAAAAATGCTTTCGAATTTCAAAAAATTTAAATTTTATTTCTAATGAAAAACTAATCAAAAATTATTTTAAAAAATCAGATAAATTATAATCCGAGGTTTATCTTGGATTGTCGTCAAACAAGACACCAAAAAAATGTCAACGGAAGTGTTCAAATTGTCCGCCATTGGCCATTTGACACTGGCCGAGACGGACGTACACGCTTTCTACGACACGTCATATTGACAGTTCATTACTTGGTGTTTGAACTTATCCATTCACAATACTTGCTCCATTGGTAGTGTTGAACGTGCATTGCGAAAAT
This sequence comes from Amphimallon solstitiale, assembly GCA_963170755.1. Classification (NCBI taxonomy): domain Eukaryota; kingdom Metazoa; phylum Arthropoda; class Insecta; order Coleoptera; family Scarabaeidae; genus Amphimallon; species Amphimallon solstitiale. The sequence continues at coordinate 194,788,167 of OY720676.1, forward strand.
GGCGAATTTGAGCGAAAAAGAGCGGATTCAAATTCTCATTATTGTTGGTTGTGGTGATAAAATACGTAGCCATGAAGAAGCCTGTCAGTTTTTCAAAACAGAAAATCCAAACCGCGCACCGATTTCGCGGTCAACGGTGAGCAAAATTGTCGCAAAATTTGCTGAAACTGGTAGTGTAAAAGACAGGGCTCGTCAAGGTCGACCAAGAATTGAGGAAGATAGAAGGGTCAATATTCACTTGGAAGTTCAGGACAACCCCCACACTTCAACAAGGAACATGGCCAGGGATCATGCAGTCGATTTTACCACAGTAGCCAAATTGCTGAAGAAGGAAAAACTTCATCCGTACAAAATCAATCGGGTTCAGGAACTGAATGAAGATGACTTCGACCGTCGACTCGAGTTCTGTGAACAAATCATGCTACGGTGCGATGAGAATCCCGGATTTGTCGACAATGTGGTTTTTAGTGACGAAGCAACTTTTACCTTGAACGGTGAAGTGAATCGCCACAATTGTAGGTACTGGTCGGGCGAAAATCCTCGATGGGTTCGAGAGGAGCACACCCAACACCGGCAAAAAGTTAATGTATGGGCGGGAATAGTGGGAGATCGCATTGTGGGGCCTTTCTTTCTGGACAGAAATTTAAACGCTGAAACATACTTACATTTCCTAAGATTTACGCTAGTGCCAACATTGGTAGAATTATTTCCGGATGAAAACACCCCCGACAAGCCTCATCCCAGAATCTGGTTTCAACAAGATGGAGCACCTCCACGTTTTGGCTGGCGTGTTCGGAGTTACGTCGACGAAATTTTCCCCGGGAGATGGATCGGACGAAGGGGAACAATTGAATGGCCTGCCCGTTCGCCAGATCTCACACCACTTGATTTTTTTCTATGGGGTCATGTGAAATCAAAGGTGTACACCAATAAGCCAAATAACTTGGATGATCTGAAACATCGTATCCGCGAGGAAATGCGAAATATTGGTGCAGAGACAATACGACGTGTCGTAGAAAGCGTGTACGTCCGTCTCGGCCAGTGTCAAATGGCCAATGGCGGACAATTTGAACACTTCCGTTGACATTTTTTTGGTGTCTTGTTTGACGACAATCCAAGATAAACCTCGGATTATAATTTATCTGATTTTTTAAAATAATTTTTGATTAGTTTTTCATTAGCAATAAAATTTTAATTTTTTGAAATTCGAAAAAGCATTTTTCTCCCAAAAATTGTTATGTAAGGTACCAAACTTTTTATACCGTTGCATGCACAATGGAATACCTAACGACAAGGGGTAATAAATGTGGCGGGTTACCATTTGAAAAAACTAATGACGTCACGCCCGCGCGCAACCAGATGACGACAGAATTAAATTCACGATGTTATAAAGTGCACGGGATAAAAACAAAATCGACCTGTTAAAGGGTTTTTCCATCAAACCGAAGATAACAGAAATATTAATTTTGTTCCAGACTTTATCTACACCCTGTATGTATCTCAGTTTATTGTATTATTTGAGTATACTGTAGAACAAAGTTAGGGTTTTGTTATGTCTTAACCAGATCATTTACTTCCGATGTTGTAGACGACATGTTTTTATATGGTAGGTTTAACAATGTTGTAAGTGATGTTACCAATGCCAGAGCAGCTACATATGCTTTGAGGCAAATATTGCGGTGCCGAATTAAAAGTTTCAAAATCTTAATCAATACAGCTGAAAGCATCAATTAACGTTAGTACCTATTTTCAAATCCCAAAAAGTCATCTACGAAATCCAAACAAACACTCTACAACATAGTTCATCCCCACTTAAGTTTACCTTTTGAACTATTAAAATATAAGTTAAATTAATATTGCTAAAACTACCCCACAACTTAATTTTCAGCAACCCATTTCTTAGTTTATTTGTTCGATTTTAATATTATCAATAATATTCATATTAATTAATTTAAAGGTAATGTTTAATGTCTTATTTTAAAGTTTATGGAAGACACATGTTTTTTTTATTAATCTGACACTAGATGGCGTTACAAAACGGACGATATTTTGAGGTTAGTAGAATCAATTTCAACAATATAAATCGAGGTTATGTTACGGCCATAATAGCGCATAACGATAGCGAGATACAGTTGGCATGAATATATTGGATACAGTCACTGTCACATATTAATTGACAGTTGCATAATTGTAGTATTAATAATAATAGACAAGGTTTTTAGTTTTATATATTCATTTTATATTTAATAGTTTTCGCGCAAATCTTATTTTTTCTACTGCAATTTATTGATTAGTTTAGTCTTTGAGACTTTGTTTGAGACCAATATCATATCTTTGAAAATTGCCACTACTAATTGTTTCTCATCCATTTTATGTTGTTATGAGTCATATGTTGCTAATGTGGTTTCAACATTTTTTACAAATGCATTTTGTTTGAGCCGTATGACTATATTTTCTTTTACGAATTTTCCAGTCTATTATACAGTCTGTCTTTCGAAAAATGCACCACGCTATAACTCTGTTATTAATAATCCGATTTCAGTAATTCAAAAGCCACGTAAAACAGGTGTATAAATACAGAGAATGAGAATGACATCTGATTCAACATTTGGTTTCTTAAAAGTCCGTAATTTCTTAAATTTCGTTCAATTCTTTTAAATTTCTGACGGTCAAGAACTTCTCTATCTGGAAAGCGAGCTGCGTAAATACGTACTGCTTGACCAGAATTTTTATGGCACTCGAAAAACACTTACACAATATCAGTTAATTGATTGTTGTCCATAATACAACCAACAATAAATGGAAACAAGCTGACAATTCATAAATGACAGTTATTGTTTTGTGCGCTATCATTGGATTCCGCAGCACACTAGAAAATTTTAGAAAAAACAACATTTCTTAACAGAAACATTTTGCAAAATGAAGTTGAATCACACCATTGTATCCAGAATAAAATCTATCTACCAAACTGTAAAAAAAATTGTTGCTAATTAAAAAAAATTACTATCGCTTGTCAAAAATTGCAATTAAAAAAAATAAAAATTATACTATTTGTATTTGTAGTATTTATACACCTGTCTTATGTGGCTTTTGAATTACTGAAATCGACTTATTAATAACAGAGTTATAGCGTGGTGCTCTTTTTAATACTTTGCTTAGCGGATAAGAGTGATATTGATAATTATTTTACAAAGTAACTAACTATATACATATATATATATCTGATGATGATTTTTTTGTGTTTGTAAGTCTAATCATGGCCAATTGTCATTAATTCTTTTGTTACCCTCACACATTTAACGTTTATTGTGATGAATCGATTCAGGGAGGACATAGACTCTGACTCTGATGATGATATAGAAATGAGCGTAATATCCAAAGGCCGGCACGACATAGTCATAAAGCAGGAGGGCAAAATCCACGGCGGCTTCTTCAAAGCTACCAAAAAACAACACCCTATGTTTCCGTTTAAAGAGGACAAAATCAAGTGCGACGATTACGGGGAAATCATAAAAGTGGAGGATTACAAACTCGCCGATGCCGCACCAGAAGCCGAAGATAACAAAGAGAACATTGTCATCAAGAAGGAAGAAGAACCGATTTGTGAGTGTCCAACAATTAATTTAATCGTGTGACTTTATTTTTTTTTTGCACGTGATTGAAGGCGATGTAACGGAAGTCCCCACCAAATGTATAGTCTTGAACCGGACAGTACAGGTGAACGCTCAGGTTCAGTACATCGATTTCGAAGGACGATCCGATGGCGAATCCCTGTTGAAGATATTGTCACAGTTGCGGCCGCGGAGAGTCATTGTGATTAGGGGGACGCCAGAAAGCACGGCCACCATCGAATCGCACTGCAAAGAGAATGTGGACGCGAGGGTGTTTACGCCATCTCGCGGTGAAATCGTCGACGCTACGAGCGAAACACACATCTATCAGGTTTGTTATTTAATTATCCCAAGCCTCTTCTACCTGCAATGTTTTTCTCTATCTTTTCCTCCTCCCTTTAGCATGTATTTCGCTGTGTTCCAACACCAATAGTTTATTTAACGAAATAGATGGGTAAGTTATAAACAACGTCACTGTGATGTAATAACAGTGTCGACAAATTGCATGCTTTGAGGAAGCTGTTGTTTTTAAATAGTTTATGAGGTTAGGTTGTTACAAACAGTGTTGCCAACAATGTATTGGATGATTTTACCAAAACAAAGTTAAACATTTACCAGAATTTTTCCAAATCGACAAGTAAAGTTACTATACCTTATTCCGAAAAGAGAGAGACAAAATTCTGAACAGACCCCCCCCCCCCACCCAGTCCAGATTACAACCTGTAACTAAAATCAATTTTATACGGTAAAATTGAATTTAAACATCTGTCTGAAATATGAAATCTGTACCAAATTAAATTGTTTGTAGATTCTGTAGAGATAAATCCACAGTTAAAGTAACAGAATGGTAAATGTAGTAATCACAACACATGAAAGTAAATAAACATGTCCAGAAAACGAACAGTAGCTGCGTTCAGCAATACACTCTTTTTCATCAATTACGTCAAAACTGATCGGCAATGACAAATCAAGCTGTTTCTGACATATCAGAAGCGTTCGGTAATGAAAAGATGGATCGGAAAAATGGAGCTCGCTCAGCTCGGAGCTTTTTGGTCGAGCTCAGCGATTTATGAACATTTTTGTAGGTTATGATTATGTGTCGAGCATTGACTTGTATTTATTTTATTGCCTGCAAAATAGTCTACAATTCTTTCAAAAAAAAAAACAATAAAATGCAAAGCGTTCATTACAACCTTTGTTAGAGAATAAATGGCAATTGACAAGATTTTCTATGGCGTTGTTTTTTTTATTGTCATGTTTTTTTCCCGTTAAATAGAAGTATATTATGTTGACACTTAAATTCCTCTACATTAAAATTATTATGTTTGTTTCTTTAATGATGCTGTTTAAAACTAACCCTGTATACTATTATTAGCGAAGACGAATAATAAAAAATAAGGCGCAATTTGCACGCAACAAAATTTATTGAAAAACGTTACAGTAATTATAAGCAATAGTATAGAAAATGAAATTGTAAAACACCCCTCACTCTGAGAGATGCATCAAAATGCAATATCTTCATTCCATAAGTGGTCAAACTGGAAGTTAATGATAATTCTTTTGTTTGTTTTTGTATAAAGATATTTTTTTATTATTATTTAAATGCATGTTACGAATATTTTATCTTAATTTCTATTTAGGTTCGTTTGACAGACGCCTTAGTTTCTCAACTGGAATTCCAAAAAGGTAAAGAAGCGGAACTAGCTTGGATAGATGCGCAAATCGTTATTAGAGACAGTCAAGTCGATGCAAAACCCGTTCCAGTCAGCGGTGACCCCATGGAAGGTACGAAATATACATGATTATTGTAATTCTGACAAACGTTTTCTACATTTGTCGTTTTCAGTCGAAGAAGAAGAACTAAAAATCCTCACTTTGGAACCCACAATGAACAGCAACAACGTTCCGCACGAGACGGTGTTCATCAATGAGCTCAAGCTGTCCGAATTCAAGCAGATCTTGGCAAAAAGCAACATTACGTCTGAATTTTCCGGAGGCGTTTTGTGGTGTTGCAACGGAACCATTGCTATTCGCAGGGTATTAACCTATATATATATTGTAGTGTTATATCTTTTAATTTTTAACTCCTTCAAAAAATTCATTTCTTGAACCCAAATCACAAACACCTTCCTTTGTAAAATAATTTGCTTGTGTTAGTCATTGCACATATTCCCATAACATACTTCAAACTTAATTTCTGACACCCCCAGTTCAAATCAATTTCTTCGTTATATAACATTCTTTAAAACATATCCAAACGTTGATCCAACATCATTGATATATAAAGTCCACTATTGGTATCTAATAATGTAGATAGCGAATAATTTTTAATACAAAAATTTTAGGTAATTATAAGCTCTACAACTTAAAAATATTTCCATTTATACAGAATGTTCGATAAAGAAAAACCAACACTAACTGTTTCTGAGTAATGGAGATTTTTCATTAACAATTGTACAACATTTGAAAAGTTGCTATGAAATTGATGATAATAAATACCTATTATATGCTCAATTAGTAGAGATATCTTTGCAGTACGTGAAATTAATGTTTATTTCGTCATATCTACGCATGTTCTTTAGAATTACATACCATTTCCTAAAGTTGAAAATTTTAAAAAGAAATTAAGTGGAATCGTACTTAAAATTTACTAACCAAATATATCTACTTTCTAGTAGCTGTGAGCGATATTGCAAAAGTTATAGACATGTCTGAATAAACCTGATTACGACTTAAAAATATGAGTTGCCATGATTTGCACTACGAGTATAACTAATATTAATCAAAAATAATTACTTTTAATATTTACAAATTTTACAAATAAGTAGTTTTTATTAAAATTTTAAAACTCATGAATTAGCAATAGTATAAAAACTATAACAGTGGCTGTATGTAAAAAATTATTTAAACGTCAAACTTAGATTTGTAGCTTCAGTTTAAAGGGAAGTAAGTATGTACATGAATTTACGTTAAGACGTTAATGACAATATCGCCCACAGGCGGAAGAAAGTAGATATTTTTAATTGGTAAATTTTATGTATTTTTCAATGACATATAAATATACAGGTGTTCCATTTAATTTTTTTCAGAATTTTTAACTAGAGCGAATGGTATGTCATTCTAAACAACATGCGTAGATATGTCGAAATAAACATTAATTTCACGTACTGAAAAGATATCTCTACTAATTGAGCCCATAATAGGTATTTCATCATCAATGGTTATTTCATAGCAACTTTCCAAATGTCGTACATTTTTAAACGAAAAATCGCCATATCTACGAAACAGTTGAAAATCGACAATTACAAATTCATGTCAGTTTAATCAGCCCTTCAAGGGCTATCATAAAATGTAAAAAAATGTGTAAGTGAAAGTATTTTTAGATTGTAGAGCTGATGTTTATCTACAATTTTTGTATTAAAAATTATTCGCTATCTACATTATTAGATACCAATAATGGACTTTTAATTCGTAACATTATAATATATATACGATATAATATATGCATATATATATTAAAAATTGAGACCAGGCGGCCATTTGTAGCTGGTTTAAGTGACAACAGTTTTAGCTATTTTCTAACTTATTTCAAAGTATATTTTTTATATGCCAGCTTTTTTTTTTTATTGTTTACTATTATGTAGGTATTAGAGATATTTATTTGTATCGAATTATAACTCGACAATAAAAAATGACAGATACATGCAGTTATTTTGGTTGCAAAAATGAAAAAAAAAACAATCCTGTAAATGATTTTGGCTGTGGGATAATAAAATTGAATATTATTGTTATTATTATATCAAAAAGTTAGTAGTAGGTTCGGAAGTATGTTGTGTTAATTTCTAGCTTCGTGCTATCTTACATAGCGTATGATATTTTTTCATATAAAAACGTTGAAAGTAATATGTGCCGATTAAATCGTGACCTAATTACAAATGGCGCCTGTCCATATCAGCTCAGCCACTCGTCTTTCCTGTATCTAATGTTTCATTGTTTTTAAACGTTTCAGGTCGAATCTGGTCGTGTCTTGATTGAAGGATGCATATCTGAAGATTATTACAAAGTGAGAGAACTCCTCTACGAACAGTACGCAATACTGTAATACTTACTCTTTCATATTCGTCAATGGCAAATAAAGAATATACTACAACTTCCTTAAGGGAGAACATTACTGTTTATATTCCGTTTATATGTATTTAATTTATGTAATTGTATAAAAATAGGGTTTACCAATTATATACATAAAGATTCTTTTTTATATTCTGACTTTTTGATATGATCGTTTTTAATTTCGACCAGAACTTCTTCTACATTCTCCACTCTTCCTATAATTCATATCAGTTTATTATAGATGTATTAAGCGTTGTAAGTTTACAGTTTGCTGACGTGTTTGTCACTGAATGATACGAAACCAAAACACAATTAAAAATCCCTAACCGCAAAAAAATGAAAATAATCTTAATACGTATTTCCGCAGCTTAGTTGTTGTCATATTTAGTGGAGACTCTGAAAACTAAAAGTGTTAGCCTGCTGACGACTTGGCGATGAGCATATCTCGAAAGGTTATCCATTTTACCGTTAATTTTGTTTTGTTTTCAGATTTCCTACTAAACACATAATTGTATTAATTTTACTGTGGTTAGGAATTGTTGATAGTGTTTTGTTTCAGATTTCAGTCACAGTCGTCGTCATATTTTATTTTAAATAGTAAGCAACGCTATAGTCGTTTTGGCAACCGACACGGCCAAAGTACGAACTAAAGACGACGATTCAATACCACTACAAATGTCGATTGGTCGGAACAATTTTGAAACAATAAAATTAAACTAATTAATTATTATTTCAGAATATATAGCTTCTGCTAGTAAAATACTATTGTATGAAAGCCAGTTACAAATTGAATATTACAAATATCGCGATATAACTTAAGACAGACGTTTTATATTCCATGGCAAACCTTTATCAATATAATTTTTGATCTCGCGGTAACATAATTATGACAAATGTCAAATGGTGTATGAATATTATAATTTATGACAGTCCAGAAATGGCTTTTGTAGGTTATATTACTTGGCAGGTAAAATTTCGCAACATCTCAATTTTGACGCCATTTTAATTTAGTGGCGCATGTCGGTAGCGAGAGCGACTCAACTATAATAGTGTATAACATGCCAGTCTGAACCATTAATTATGAACCTATTTATTTAGCTTTATTTTCTATTTTTCGAGGTGAAAACTACCTATAGAACTTTAACACTCCATAAGTAGTACAGGAATTTGTATTAAAACTCTAGCAATTCCCATAAAAATGACTATATTTTACACATTTTATGTCTGCATTAATAAGAACAATTTTGTTCGTTCACTCGTCAGATTTTACTTAATTTATTTAATCGCCACCAAATTGTGAACCATTATACCTACCATATGTAACTATATTTCTTATTAATTTAACACATTTATCTTAAAAGCATACAATTATTATCACATTTACTTGTCCACACCTCGAAATTACATAAAAAATTATTAAAAGCTGGACTGAATTGTCATTATATTGTGAATCATAAATTTAGGCGTGAAAGGTGAACATGAAGTAACATACACGTAATAACAAGAAACGTAGGGTAATGACGTACAAGAGTACGCACTTAGTGAACTTTCTTGTGTATTTCTTCTATTAAACTGAAAACAACAAAATCTTTGAAACCAATGAAAGCCTGCGTTAATTTTGGAAGAATTTATTAATACTTAAGACAATTTAGTGTTATTACAATTAAAACAAAAATAGTTTTCAAAATTTTTACAATTGCGTACTCTTGTAAGACGTCGTTATAAGAGTACGCAGAAGTTATTATAAGAGTACGCGATATTAGATTAACATAGTTCGCATATGAAATTTCCTGATTCATAAGAAGTGCATTTCTCATGCCACCACTTATTATCTACACTTAGAACACTGTATCCAGTCCTCAGATGGTGGATCTGTATACAATGCATCACAATATGGACATAATATTTCTTCTGTTTCATTTTTATTTCTTTTACATTCTTCGGCCTTTGATGGCTTCGTCCTGCTGTTTCTTTCTTTGACGTTTGTATTTATTTTTGATGTACAACGGTGGACTTTTTAAAGTGGACACCTTTTAGTTGCTATAGTATTTTTTTTTATTTTTATGTATTGTAAATATGGTTTCAATTAGTGGCGTTTCAGTCAGTTGTGTCACTTTGACTTATACCAATGTAATGTACTAAGTACTTGTTACACAGGGTACATTAGGTGTCCACCTTGGGGAGTCCACCATAGTACATGCTTTTACTGTTTCTGTTTGCTTGGTGATTTTAGCTGCAGGCTTTGCTGAATTCCCTAAACCAATATTTTTTTTTCACCTTTTTTGTCAATTCGGATTGCTTTGCTTCTAGTTCATTCTTTAACAGTGTGCTAGTTAATATCTCTGATTTCTGACTTCAACGTTTTCTGGTTGACTTCGTTTGACTACATTTTGGATATGGTCGTAGATCTTCTGGTTTTACAGGAACTTTATTTTGCTTCGATTCAGCGGTTTGGTTATTATCATAAGAATCTAGAATATTTTCACGATTGTTTTCTTCGTCTTCGGTCGATGAAGGCCCAGCTTTCATAGCGTTTTCGACATCCAAATATATTTTAAAATTATTTAGATTATCTGTCTCTGGAGCATGAGTGTCCTTAAAAATTGAAGTCATTATTTGTTCTGCATGTTCAGGATTTACAGGCAATCCTGTGGACGCATTAAAATCAATTTCGAAGACTTCAGTCTCCTCAGGTATCTCATCTAATTCCATGGGAACGCCAGCAAGTTCTATAGCTTCAGGAACTTCTTCACACGGATTATAGGGTCTGTCAGTTACAAGTGAAGGAGCAAAATCTTCTTCACTAAAATGATCGGGATTGTAAGGCCAGATTCCTGTAGCTTCAAATGCCCGCACTGCTTTGTCGAGATTGGATACTTTATAATATGCCGTTTTAAATAAACCAGCAACTTGCTTTTGAGTAATAGCTTTACCAGGATTGGCAACTAACCAATGGTCAGTTGCTTGGTTGTATGCAGTTTTTAATGGGCCAAAATATCCTTTATCTAATGGTTGCATTTTATGACTGGCATGCGGCGGGATCGATAAAAGATGAATGGAATTCTCACGACAGTATTTGATAACATTAAGGCTTCGGTGAGATGAATGATTATCTAATACCAATAAAACAGGAGCATCTTTGGAAGCTTTAACATTTTTTTGGAAATGCTTCATCCATTCAAGAAATAACTCAGAATTTATAAAGCCTGTTTCAGAAATTAGTGGTAAAGTTCCTGAAGGCGCCTCTATATACAGTTCTTCTTTCATTCTTTTGCGAGGAAATATTAATGCTGGAGGAACATATACCCCACCAGCACTCATGCAGTATACTGCAGTAACCAGTTGACCTCTTTCGCCGCTAGCAACTTTTCCCACGCATTTTTTTCTTTTTTTTGTAAACACCTTGGGCAGCTTGTTGGGGGACTGTAGATATGCCTGTCTCGTCCATGTTGTATATGAAATTACTTGCAAACTTGTATTTTTCGTACATATCTCGCAAGTTTTTAAAAACCAAATCAACCTGGGATCTGTTGAAGCCTATCATCCTGCCAAGTGAACACTTCTCTGGTTGCCGTAATCACTGCCGTAATGTGATTTTTGTCTCTGACAGAAACATCGTTTCCAAGTTTTGCCAGCAACCCTTTTTTCAGCATCAAAATTATGCTGTACGCCATTACCTTTGGCGAATTCAAAAGCAATACTGCTTAAGTCTTTCATGGTTAATCCGTAAAATCGGCAATCCATTTCTTGCACATACATTGCTAGTTCATTTTCCTGTTGTTCACTAAAAATACATTTGTATCGTCCAAGTGATACTGGAACAGTGCCAATTTTTAATCTTTTGCGTAATGTTGGTTCTGGAATATTCAATTCTCGTGAAATGCTTCATTTACTCTGGCCGTTACTAATTTTATCCCTAATCTCCGCCATAAGCTGTTCAGTAAATACAAGCTTTCTATGGCTTTTTCTTTTATAAGAGCTCATTTTTTCTATTCCTGAAAATTACAAAGGCTAATAAAGTTGTTTTATTATTGGTAGATCCTACTCAATGAGAAAAAAGGAATTATTACATTTTTATAAATATAGTTTACAAGAGCACGCAGCGCGTTACTCTTGTAAACTTTTAAGTGCGTACTCTTGTACGATTGGTTTGAATTAAGAAAAATAGGTTACGATTACTTATTACAACATAAACACTTAAAATAATGGGCTGTATTACTTACCTAATACTTTATATTATACTATGAAGCACTGAGAAGCTTCTTAATACCGCAAATAACAAATTTATTCCTTAAATCACACTGGCCCAAACATACATCCACAATACACAAAAATATGTTTTGCTTGCTGCAACGACTGTATGCGCAATACTTCAAAATGCATTTGTCTTGTTGCAGACATATGTTTGAGGATTTCTCACATGCATTCATAGATGGTGATATATTGTTGTATAATTTGTAAAATGCAATGCGTACTCTTATACGCTGCGTACTCTTATGTGCCTTTACCCTATCGTTACAATAAATAATAGAAGCAAAACGCGACCACCTTTAAATATTGATAATAAAAGTGTATTTATTTAGAATATTAGCTTATAAAAAAATATTTTAAACATAAATAAATGATACTAAAATTAAAATTTCTTTATTTTTTATAAAAACATTTTCTTAGTTCATTTCGTTCCATGAATCTGAAGATGATCGTCCGGAGTCGATATTCCCATCTCTGTAGCAATTAAACACCTGTAAATAATCATTATATTAAAAATATTCAATTCCCTTATCTCTGTAGAGACTGTTCGAGAACTATATACAATGTGCTTGCCGACGACCTGCGTATAGGACTTACTGTGAGATAAAACGACGACACCGAGAGTTTGTATGAGTTAGTACGAAAAAGCAATATACAAACTGCTTTTTGGTCGAGTGTAGTGTTGGAAAAGAGGGGATTCGAGTAGATTTACGCTGAGGCTAGAACGGGCTAGGGTGACTCTCCGTTTAAGCAGGGCAACGAGGATAGATAGCAGCTGTACTACAGTTTGTTAGTCTGAGTGAAATCGGAACGACTTCCCCTATCTCGCCCATGCCTAAGTTTGTATATTGCTTTCCCGTACTAACTCATACACACTCTCGGTGTCGTCGTTTTATCTTACAGTAAGCCCTATACGCAGGTCGCCTGCAAGCACATGGTATATATATTTCCAAGGGTGTGATTTATTTCAATTTTATTTTTCTCAATTAACCTAAGCTATAGCCACCAATTACAGTATCATCATTAAATCTAATAACTGTTTGTTCATAATCATAATGACACGGCACAATTAAAACTTTATTTGGTAGTTTGTATAGCACTCCCATGAATATACTATTGTTTGCTAGAAGTGTGATCTGAACAGATATTTCACTAATTTCATTCTTTCTCCTTCTCTTCAACTGCAACTGCAGATAATCTTCGAATATGTTCTCCATTTTCCAATTTTTTTTCTTTATAATACAGAAGTTATATTTGATTCTTTTTTTAGGGAAAATACGTTTAACATGTGGATGATCTTGAAAGAAATATACATATGAGTCTTATGACATATTTCTTTTTTATTTGAAATGATTTTAATTAAAATAGAGTATAAAATGATGGACCCCCATCTATACTATAGATTATTATACAATCTTATACAAGTTCAGCTACTCATGTTATAATTGAGAAAGAAAACTGTAATTTTAACTCTTTTTATTAATATAAATGACTATTACTATAAAAAAGATTCATTAATTATTTGAGAAAATAAATCGGCAATTGTTGAAGGTGATGAGAAAAAAAGTAGATGTGCATTCATACATTTACATATGTGCATATACGTTTACGAATAAATGTATACAGTGCGTTCATGATGAAAGGAACAAATTCGTTTAAAATTCAAGTAATTATTTTGCAGAAAAACGCTCGGACAGGTCGATTAGTATTTTTAGTTGTGAATTTTTTGACATAAGAAAATTATATACAGGGTGTCTAAAGAAGAGCATATGCAGCAATCATTGTTTTTTTTAAATGGAACATACTGTATATTATGCCATATTTAAATTGTATGGTAAATTCTCAATAGTTCTTGTGTAATATACCACATCCCCAAAATCAGCTGTTTTCGGAATAATTACGTTTAAAATGAGATAAATTTAAAAAAATACATGAAAATCGATTAATTTGAAGTAGAGTTTTTTGTTGAAGATAAAATTTGCAATATCAGGTTGTTTTTGTTGGCTTTTAAAAAAATGTTCAAGGTGTCCTTGTTCAATTTAAACATTTTATTTCATTACCTATGTGTATTTTAATTTATCCCCACTTTACGGCATCTCTACCACAATAATCACTACCGGTCCTAGCGAAGACGAAAACCTATCGGAATCGGTCGGCTATTACAGACTTAAATCCGAGTGACAGTTTGTAATTAAAAAGATATGTTATATATACCTATAATATTCGAGTGTACAATAATATAACAGTTATGGGCAAGCGAAAATTGGCTTATTATAAAACATCAACAAAACAAAGAAGTAACCATGCAAATCGTATGAAAAATCAAAATACGAGGTAAGTAATTTTTAGTCTACAATTTTATTTACATTATTTTGATATTTGTTAATTCCATTTAGTTTAACTAAGTACATAATACCAATATGCGAGTAGATTGCGGAATTTAAATATTTGACGATTCATTTTATGTATATATTAAAATTTCAACCCACGACATAATCTGTGAATAAAACCGAAGCGCTGTGACGAAACCAAATATCGTCTAGCTCCACCTACTCACACCCCCTTGCGTCTACCCGTCCCGCTAGTAATATAAGTTGCATAAGTTTCTATTTGTTAATAAACGCCCCTCTTAAGGGTCCTATATAGTGGATCTGTCAACAATGGAAAAATAGCAGATTTTAGATGCAAGATATTTTTGTTGATTTTAAATTTGGAGAAAACCTTTGAACGTCAACTTATGAAGAATTTAGTAATCTACCCCGCTGAAGAATCAAATCTAGAAAACAATTATCGGATTAAAGAAAATTAATTAATATGTCAAAATATTAAAAACAAGTTTACTCAAAAATCCTTCGGAGGAGATTTGTTTGCTTGGGTTCACGTTATAAATTGAATAAAAAGATAGCCCGCTCTGCACTTATTTTTCGTTCAACTATTCTTTACTTTGTTTTAAATGCATATAAAATAAATTAAAATTAGGCAACCCACATTACAATGAATTGTTGTTCTAGTAAAAATCTTTCCCGCGGTTACAAATGTGTAAATATTTGGTCATAAATGAATATTTATTCGCTTAGATATTGAGTTATTATTTCAAATATTTATTATATATTTCCTATGTGTAATAAGTAGGTACACGGACATCCTTGGCTTATTAAATTATGTGCTATGCAACCAATATTACATTTCCGATCCACTATATAGGACCCTAGGCAGCGGTAATACGTAATAGAGAGCAGACGCGTTATACTCAATTCCACGTCATCAATGACGTTTACATGTTGTCATAACTGTATTAGAGAAACTAAAAAAGTTACGTTGTTAAATTATACTTGAGAGCATTTATTTCATTAGCTTAAATACAAAACTTTTAAATTGATCGTAATACATATGCGCATTTATGGCAAGAAAACACATAATTTCCGTTTCAATATTAAATTTCTTAGTTTCATATTTTTAATAGACTAATAGTTCAATTCGATGTTGGCAGATAAATCATATCTGTCAAAAACGCGTGTGTTGTGTATATTTTTCCTGTAAAATTTTTCATGTTTATTTTTGCTTTGATATAAATTGTTTAAAAACAGTTCTTCTTAGAAGTGTACGTCCTGTTTATTATCTATTTGCGTCCTTTGAAAATAATGCCGAAAGGTTTCTGTAAACAGTCGAAGCCTTTTACAAACTTTTTTATAATCATCTGTTAAATTTAATGTGAATAGCTTTAAGTATTGGTTATTTTATATTTTATTATGGGTACGTTATGAAATATTTAAGGTTTTTCGACAATCTAAATCAATATAGTAAAGAAGTTGAGAAAGGCTGAAGTCTTAGAGGATTTCAATTACTAAATATATTACGTTATAGTTATTGTATTGTGAAAATTTTTGACCTCACGATTTTTGCAGATGTCGACGTTTTGAAGTCCCCGAAAAGCGTTTTTTAAAAAAAATTTCATTCTCTCTGCGTCTCTCTCTCTCTCTCTCTCTCTCTCTCCCTCTCTCTCTTTCTCTGGGTGTGTAACCAAGATAGCAGTCAAAGGCTAAAGCTATCAATTTAAAAAATTTTATTCACGAGTATAATCTCGCTCTTAAGATCTGAATAGATTTTCAACAAAATCGGTAGACCGGAAGTACCAGTGAAAAACACGAATTTTACCAATATATCATGAACGACTAAGTTTAAACAAATTTATAAAGAATTCTCAAATGTACTCAAAAGTGAATTTGGGAAAAATTTTATCAAAGTTTTTCGAAATCCCTAGCGGAAGTAGGTTTATTACTCTTATCAAATATCTCAAAAGTTATGTGTGCCTTCAAAATCTTACCTCTTTAAAGTAGGCTGTTTTTTAAGTAATTAAGTAGTCAATATTGGCGTACATGCTAAGCTTTTGAAAACTTCAAATTTTGACAGTTGACATACTTAATTCAAATTATAGACGCTTATATATTTTTTAAATTATTTTATTATCATGTTAGAGTTACAACATAAAATATTTATTATTGGAAGTTACTAGTTTTCTAATCTGCCAGTTACTTACATACAACTGCAAAAACATATTCATGCTTGTGTTATTAAATTTGGTGAAACTTGGGGCAATAACAACCAACCTGTATAGAGGATATTTGACACTGAATGGACAACTCACCCAAAATAACAATAGCAAATTTCTCTTAAGAAGATCAGTTGTCAGAAGGAACAAATCATACTATTTTAGAAAAAAGGACTTATAAAATTCAAACAGTTTCGGAACTCAAAAAGGTCGATTTTGGCACGAGACACATACTGTCAATGGTATTTGTCTATGGAATACAAAAATACTCTAAAGTGAATTTGAAAATAACTTTATCAAAAAAGTTTTCCAAAATTCCTACCAGAAGTAGATTTTTCACTCTCATCAAAAAACGTTTTTGGCGAATATCTCACAAATTATACGTTTGGAACATGTTTACTACGAGTATGAACGTAATTTTGAAGAAAAATATTTTCAAAGCTGTATCATGCATGCCATGATGTAGAGGAGCGACCCATCAGGTGACACCTTACGGAGCCGCATAAGCAGCAAGATCAAAATAGAATTTGAACCATTCAATAATTATAATTATATCTCCCAGTTACATCTTTGTGTAGAACTGTGAATTTGATTATTATTTTTATTACAGTATGGAATAGAAAACGAAAAAAATTGACGGGAAATCAATATATACAAAAAGAAACCCTTGAAGAAAGATGAACAAGGAAGAAAGCTGAGCTATAATATTGTAGCGTTTGCGTCGAAATAAACAACTCGTGCAAATGTTTTGAAATAGTCTGTATATTTACACACTTAAAACTAATCACAATATAAAAATATAAAATAAATGTATCGCACTTAAAACTACTACAAACAAATTAACAGACGTATTTCTATCACTACTATTTACGTCAGTAATATTTATGTATTTTGTGAACTATAATAAAACTGCACTACTCACATTATTTATGTTTATTTGAACTGTACGAATACTATTCAACGAATTAATTCTTTCTGGTCACCGGCCGCTTTTTATATCGGCATAAAAAAAGCCTAGAAATATACCAGAAAATTCTCTGTTTCTTCTCGATGTTCGTAGTAAATACGAGAGAAGATCCAGACTTTCTGTCGCTTACGCATTACATATGTGTGGATGATTTATGACTTATTTACGGTGCGTCGCGCCGATGTTTACTTTTCATTTGTGGACTTATTTCATTACAATATGTTAAGCTATGAAGGAAATTTTAGTACAAGAGTCCTATTTATTTAGATGAGCCGTCCACATCCCACATCTACAATTCCTGCTCTGGATTTGGTACATAAATAAAAACTAAAATCAAGAGCCCGGGTAACAGTAGCAGTGCTAGCTAGCAGATACTAAACGAAATTTCGTCTGATCTTGCATTTTGGAGTGCTTTCTGTAGGTCATCTGAAACTCGTCAAACAGTTTGAGAGGGGTTTACATCAAATTAAAGAATTGGAGTATCCTCTGTTAATAAAGGAAGACGAAAGTGTTAAAGTCGTTGATTTACTTTGTTACAAATGATGCAGTTTTTACTTTCTTATAAGGAAGTATTGTGATGCCGAAAATATTCGACCTTGACATTTTTGCAGATGTCCACGTTTTGAGGTCCCCGGACTTAGTCATATTTAAAATCAACAACTCGACATAAATAAAATAATAATTTTATCTTAAATGATTACTAATTCTTTTCTTTGCGAAAAGGGGTACCCACACAATAAATTCCTTTTGTTGTATATTATTTGATAATTATGGCCTAAAAAAGCCTATTCTGACTGAGGAAAACATATAAGAGCCCGCACAATGCACGAACAGTTTGTAAATCACAGGAATTTGAAAAGAATTAGATTTTTTTCTTGCTTTACAAAGCAAGTGGGGAGTCCTAAAAAATATGCTTCACTATTCACTCTGAAACCATGCATTAGAACCTTTAGAACTTTGTGTTTAAAATTATTTGTGCCATAGCTCTGAACTCTCCCTTGCCTCTGTAGCTAGTGGGGGGAAAAGATTTTCCAAATCAAAATTAATAATTCAAACGTACAAGTCAAAACTTATGAATCTATCATGCATTTTTATTGAATCTACATTGGTTGCTACTCAAGGCTGGACATCCCTAATTAAGGAATTGCTAAAGTTACAGTTACAAGGGAAAAAGTGTAGTAGATTATTTATTGTAGTTGATTCAATTAATAAAAGGGGCTGACCCGAAAAAAACTGAAAGTAGCGATTTTCTTGCGCAAATCGTTGGGGAGGGGGAGGGGCACATTTCGGTTTTCGGGAATCGCACCCCATTGCTTCAGCCGCCATCTTCAATTTAAGGGTAAATTTTTATTTATTGAATTACTGTTTTTAATTTAACACGAACAATGGTGATAACAACACTTGTTTGGAATTAAATTTCCTATAATTTTGGTTATAACCATTTTTCGTGTGAAATTGAAAATAAACAAGTTATTCAATAAATAAATTTCACCCCCTATTTTGGGTCTTAATCGAAAAATATCGATCCTGGGAAAAAATGATAACGACCAAAATTGGAAATTTAATTCCAAACAGCCATTTTTCGTGTGAAATTGAAAATAGAAGAATTATTCAATTAATAAAAATTCAGTCTTAGATTGAAGATGGCAGCTGAAACAATGGAGCGCGATTTCCGAAAACCGAAATGTATACTTGCCAGTAATAATATTAATAATATTATTCATCTGTAATTAAAACATTGCAGATTATCGTCACATCTGAGTAATCTTGTGGTAATTATCATTTTTGTTATAAAATATCAAATTAATTTAAATTAATGTGTACATAACAAGACCACTGTATCAACCCAACATGTTGAAAATTTGGACCGTAAGTAATATTTTCAGTATTATAAAAATGCAGTATTTTTTGCAAATGAACACGGAATATTTTTATTATTATTATTTACGTTAATATTATGTTTGTAGAAAATTATATTATTTTTTCACATTTATACAAGGTAATATACACAAATAAATTTAAACACACAAAGCACCTACAGGAACCTTTGTTCAAAAGTACGTAATAAGTCCCCCTGAATCTCTCAGAGCACTAGATGGATATAAATAAATGCATTTACCTTTGTATCTACGCTATGAAGAGGAATTATCACTGCTATGAAGCCGGGTGAATACCAAAATAATCCTTTTTATGTACGCACCCGTATGCATGGCATGCCGATGTGTTTGTCGCATTTGAAAATCAAGATCCCATTCCCACCGTAACAAACAAGACGCCTTGCATTTTGTTGTTATTATAAGTTTGGGTTCTTAAAATACGCTAAACGCGCCAATCACGACCCGCAGATCCCTACCATATGTTTCATTCATGTTAACTTATCTTGCTGAGCATCATCTGTCCGTCTCTCTTTACTTGTGTACAGTTAATGGTTCTGACTGCAGTGCTGTGCGTGTGTTTGTTTTGATCCGAAAGACAATTTACAGTTTTTTACAAGAGAATTTCCGTGTTCACCGTTCAAAAACTACACATCGACGCGAAGGAAACTATTAGCGAATATCGGAAAGGATTTCCGGCGCACACCAGGTATTTATTGACTGTTTTTCGTGTAAAAATGTAGATCGAACTTCTCAACTTTGTTTTCAAGAGAGAAATATAACCTCAACATTTACCCTGAAATAACATAATGTAGCAGCAGTGCCTACTCGGGCACTTTTATCGGAAAGCGTGTGCCTATGCAACACGCCTAGTAACTAGTTTAAAATGTCATCTTGCATTGAGATATTAAATTTCTGTTTGTTTATGCATATTTTTATTGTAAATAAGACGCTTCGAAGCACTGTCAGCAAGATTTTTTATGGGTAACAGGCAACATATATGATCCACATGAATGAATGAATGAGAATGGAATGTTGTTATATTTAGTGTTTAGTGTTGTAATTTTTTTTTAATTGATATTATTTACATTACGACAGACCTCCATATTTCATTTTGCTGAATGGAATGGAATCGCGATAAGAATTAGATAAAAGTTGTGTCGTATATCAAAGTAACATCTGATATTGTGTTTTAGTGACAACCTATTTCGGTAGGTAATCTAGGTTATGAAATTGTTTGGTTTTGAAAATAGATGTTTCCACAACATGCCTCCCAGAAAGTTTTATATTACATTTTTAAATGAACGGAATACGTGCATTTAATTAATTTAATAGATTAAGTATACGAGGGCACCAGGTTTCGTTGTGTTGACTGTAATTGTAACTGACGCAGTTGCACAATTATACGTGTTACACCTGCAATAAATCTAAAATTATTAACTAAATAAGCTTATAATTAGGTATAACATTGGTTTTTATTAAACAACATTAAGTTATGTGTTTATATTAAACGTATCGAATGTTTGGATGTATATACATGTGACACAGCTGTTTCTTGTGACAGGTGAAAATGAACCAGAGTTAGGAGACAATATTAGACTAAAACTCCTTTTAGACTGTCATATCCAATTTTATCAAAAAGTCTCCATACATGTTTCAAATAAAATATAAGTATTAAATGTAAGGGAATGTAAAAAAATGGATAATATTGCAGGGTCATGCGGTAGCTTTTCTCAGTTTTCGAAATACCGACCCTTAATTTTTTTTCCCTTTTAACCTTCGATTGTGATTTAAACAAAATAAAAAACTGCAAACAAAATTTACCATCACTACTTTTATTTGGAAATTATAAGCTAGGTATATGTCTTTTAAAGTAATGATATCAACTACCAATTACAACAGTTTACTAGGTACAGTTTTTCCCTTCAAACTGTAACTTTAGCGAACTTAATAACTTTAATGGTACGAGGAAAGAATAGAACAGGAGAGAGTCTCCTTAATAATAATATTTGTCCAAAGTGGTAACTCAATATCGTGAGTGCTTTATTTTTTCAATCCTTTTTTCTTTTTAAGATAGAAAGATTTATTCTAACTGTATTAAAGAAAACATGCCTAGAATATATATGTTACGTCATTGACACATAATCAAACATACCGGATATGTGACAAGTTATTCAAAATACTCATTTTATAAATTATGATTGGTCAATATTGCCGTAACTGACCTGCCTTAAAGTGGTAACTTCCGTCTAAATAATACCCATTCCCCCACCAGTTTATTACCTCTCCTGTTTTATTATTTTCTCGTAGCTTTAATGTGTGTGTAGCCTAGAGTGACCAACCAATGTAGATTTTTACTCCACTAGTTAATTATCAACTTTAATTTGGGAAAGCTTGTTTCTGTACTAATTAAAGGGATAAGGGAGTATTAATAAAATGTTCTTCCTTATTCATTTCCTAGTAGCTCTGTTTGTCATAGCCTTCTCCTTTAAGCCACTTAAAAACTAACTTTTCCAAATGTGTCAGAATAAGCCTATTCTGACACATATGGATGTTACGTATTGAGTTCGACAGCACTCTGGTGCGACCAAGAGAATCTGTCCCTCGGAAAATATGGGAACAAATATAACAGCGTCCCGTTTTATCCACTGGACAGCACAGTATTTGCGATTTAAAATCTTGGTGAAAACAAGAGACCCTTGGTATACCTAGATGAGAGTTACGTACACTATATAACTATACTGTGTCAAAGTGCTGACAAAGTTCAGACGAAAAAGAAGTGCTAAAAAAAAGAATGTGCAGGAAACGATGGATTTTGTGTCATGCTGGTGGTGAGATGGGATTTATTGACGGAACCTTGCTTCTATTTAAATCGAAAACAAAAAGTGCGGATTATCACGATGAAAATTTCTTAAAGTGTTCAAAACACTATTAATACCAAATTTACAACAAAATTCAATTATAGTTATGGATAACGCACCATATCACAGTCCAAATGAATAAAACACCTACATCGTCATCAAAAAAAGAAGATGTCATATCCTGGCTGTTTTTGAAAAATATACCATATCACCCCGAAATGTTAAAAGTGTGAATTGCTTGAATTAGTGAGACGCAATAAACCAGAATCTGAATATGCCATAGACAATTATGCATCAAGTTTAGGTCATTCGGTGTTGAGGTTACCTTCATATTACTGTGACCTTAGCCCAATAGAAATCATTTGGAGCATAGGGAAAAGACAGGTAGCCTCAAAAAATGTTGATGGAAGTTGCAATATTGAGGCTTTAATTTTGTAGGCGTTTACTGAAATTACTCTAATTACTCTTAATTACTCTTAATTTGTGGCAACAGAATGCAAACACGTACAGAAAATAGAAAAAGAATACCTACATCGAATGGGACAAATTAATGGATGTTCATGATGAATTTATTATTAGATTAGGTGAATCAGATTCAGAAACCGATTGGTTACAATCATATGATGAAACATAATTTTAAAAATTATGTAGTATATATAATGCAATGTATATCATGCCATATTAATTAATTCTTGTTTTACTTTACTATCTTTGAATAAATGACATATATATTTGTTGTTTTCTTTAAATTTTTCAAATATCATGTATATGCATATTCAAATTATAAGATAATTTCGTTTAGAATTTCTTCATAACATAGTTTAGTTTTCTTTCCGGGAGTTTTAGTTGAATTGTATGATTTAAAACAGTTCTGGGATTTTAAAACTCTTCGAGAGGACCCCCCCCCCCCCCCCCCCGTTGATAATAAAGAATCTTTGCGACTCAAGTGTCGGAATGCAGAAAAGGCTAACAGAAACAGCAATCGAGGATGATAATGCGACGTTTTATCTATTATTGAGCAACTGCTGATCGCCCAATCATCAACCACGCATGCAGCAAAAAAAAATTATTCGTTTGTTTCAAGTACAGTTTAATTAACATAATTTGAAGGATGACTTTCAGATGTAGATGAGCTTTTTTAGAGGAGGTATGGATCGCAATAATTGCTTGAATTTTGTGGTAGTTACAGTTAATTTGATGCTGTATGTACTTCATTTTCATATCATATTCGTACGTCTATATTTGAATCTGAGAAATAAACTGGTAACTGAACGAAAACGTTCAGACTCGGCTTTCTATTGAAGATGCTTAATAGCAGTGTCTTCAAGAAGATTTTAAAACTTGCATAACTGATTTTTAGAAACATATTTAAGCAAATAACTGGCTTATGAAAGGAATGAAAGGGACAATCCAAATCCATTTTAGAAGGGAGTATATGGCATATTAGGATTTCGAAACTTGTGATGTTTAGGAATAAATGCCATTAATCATTTAAAGCCAGACCAGTATAGCTGCACATATAAATATCTGATCAATATAGCAATTGTTATAATTTTTTAGAATACTTTAACACACCATCATATTCATCGATTTAATGTATGCATGGTAATAATGATCGATCTAACAAATTCAGAAAGAAGTTTCTGTAGTAGAAGAATTACTTGGTTAAAGATTGACTGTATTAATAATTAATTTAAGAAACAGGAAGAAAGGGACTTTGAAAAAAACAATTTGATCGCATAGTATACTGTAAATTTATTCTTTTAAGATAAGTTTACAGTAAGTATACTTTTTGCCAACCTTACATAATGATTGTGTGTTTACGTCATTTCACTTGTTAAGATTATTATTTATAATTTGTATGTGCTTGCAACGTACAAATACTCAATTTTAAATAGAGAAGTGTAGCGTGATTACTATTATTAATTGTTATTATTTATTGTAGAGGCTTCAGTTTTATTGTTCTTGTATCTATGTGTTTGCATTTTATATTGAACATACTGATGTCTTTAAAACAATTTTTTTCCCTCAAGCTCTCTCGGTATTCGCTAGGCGATGTATGTAACATGATAGGTCAGAATGGATGCAACAGGTGGCACGCACACTCTCGAAAATAAAAGCTGACAGGCCTCTCCGCAAGTGTTGTTGCTCATCGAGTAGACGAAATCGGAGATAATGTTACTGCTTTAGAGCGTCAGTTGCTGAATATTTACGCAGGGAATTTTTATATTGGTTGATTGTCTTTGTTCTTTTCATTTTAAATTTCCGAGCAGAATTCAAGCTCGTGGGATTCTATGGATATGTAAAAAATCGAAGGAATGTTAAATTAAATACTTCAGGCCAATTTAATTTCGTAATAATATACTTACAGTCAACTTGAAATTAATTATTACAAGCATCTTTTAAATTTATTTTATTTTTATATTATTGGTGACTAACCATCGTAGTTAACAAGATAGTATAGACCTAAAATCGAAAGTTTAGAACTAATTACTATTCTCCTGAAATATTCAATTTTTCTTTCTTATACCTACATGGCGTGGGGAAGTATTATGAATTATCGACCTCGAAATTTTTGCAGGTGTCCACGTTTTGAAGTCCCCTGATACCCAACTAGTGGTTTTTGAAAAATCTTTTTCTCCTCCTCTCTCCATCACCCGATTCCTCCTTCACTTCCAGTCACCCTTCCCCCTCTTCTGCCCACTACTCATCCCTTCTCAAAAGTAAATTTGGGATCACGGGAATTTCAACAAAAATACTTTTAAGTTTCCAAAATGCTTAGAAGGGGGCGCAATTCTCAAGATCAATTAAAAATTCGATTATTTTTCATTAAATTCTAGACTAAGATAGATTAAAATTTTTACTAGCAACATTTTCAGACGTTTTTATACAATTTTTATTTGAAACTTCTTGATCTAACTCCCATACGAAGTGGAGGGGGGTATGTCTGCGTACAAAAGTAGGTATAATTTCGGTTTGTCTCAACGGATTTGAATGTTTCTGGTCGCGTTAGATAGAGAATTTTACAAAAAATTGAAGGATATGAAGTACCAAATTCCGAGGTTGTTAAAAAAGATAACAGGGCGCGCTGTTTCCAATTTATGTATATTACTTGTTTTTTTCTTTAAAATTTTTAATGGAACGGTATACTTTAAATATCGTAATATTGAAGTACATAAAAAACTGAAGCGAATGATGAAAACCGGAAGTTGCTACCTTTTGCTTGACGAAGACAATCCAGAAAAATAAAAAAATGTAAACATAAATTTATTTATTTATTGCGAGTAATAATTTTATTTTAATTTTAAGAAGGTTACTAGACTGTGTATAGTTTGCTTTCACTTGAATTTTCATGATACTCTTCCATAAATGTATTCATTTGAATTTTCATTGCATATGTTACGTTAGATTCTCCTTTTAAATGTTTTCAAATTCTCTAGCTATTTTTAAATTCATGTCTTGTCTTTTCAGACATTCAAATAAAATAATAACAATAATAATAATATATCTTTATTACCCAACAGATATACATCTAATTATAAGAAAACAGTACAGTACAAATAATTACCATAACTGATGAAGTAAGTAAGTATACAATAACGAGAAAAACAAATATTTTCAACTTAAGAAATGTGCAAAATGTTCACCATTACTTTCAATACACATGTTTACTTATCGATTAGTAGAGAGCAAAGTTACTTCAATATGGGAAGCAGCAATTGTTGTAATCGGCTTTTTCTGATAAAACTATGTCTTAAAATCAAGAACATCTCGCCAGACGAATAAAAACTCAATTATGTCTTCTTTCGGGATAATTTAGGGAATATTGCCGCAAAGCAAGAATGCATTTTCAATGCACTGAAAATACATTCTGATCATGTCATAAGCTTCAACATTAGAATATGACATTTTGCAAACTTAATAAATATGCGCAGGTGTCCAAAAAGGCTTAATTTGCCAAATACGTACAGAAAGTTTAACTACAGGTTACACTAATATTTTTTCATTTCGATTTTCATGACCCAACGTGGAAATCTCATAATAATGTAATTTAGTATAACTGTGCATGCCATGTTGTATGATGGAAATTAAAAAGAAAAAGCAAACTACACTGTTCAGTATTATTATTATTATTTTATTTCAAAGTTGGAAAGGACAAGAAATGATATTTAAAAAATTATAGCTAGAGAATTTGAAAACGTTTAACAGGAGAATCTAACGTAACATATGCAATGAATTAAAAACTCGATAAAAAGATCGAAATGTGTACCTACATTTACGGAAGAGTATGATGAAAATTCAAGTGAAAGCGAACTATTCACTTGACCCTCTTATAATTAAATTAAAATTATTACGCCCAATAAATAAATAAATTTATATTTAATTTTTTTTATTTTTCTGGATTGTCTTCGTATGACTATATCTTCGTCAAGAAAAAAGGTAGCAACTTCCGGTTTTCATCATTCTCTTCAGTTTTTTATGTGCTTCAATATTACGATATTAAGAAACAATGTTCCATTTAAAATTTTAAAGAAAAAACAAGTAACATACATAAATTGATAACAGCGCCCCGTTATTTTTTTTTTGACAACCACTATCTAATGAGGCCAGAAATATTAAAATCCGTTGAAGCAAGCAGAAATTATGTCTACTTTTGTACGCAGACATACCCTCCTCCACCCTCCCCTTCGTATGGGAGTTAGAGATTTCAAATGAAAATTGTGTAAAAACGTCTGAAAATGTTGCTAGCATACATTTTAATTTAACTTGATATAGAATTTAGTGAAAAATTATCGTATTTTTAATTCATCTTGAGAATTGCGTTCCCTTGTGATCATTTTGGAAACTTAAAAATATTTTTGTTGAAATTCCGTTTTACTATAAAGATTTTTGCCGCCGGGTTGTATGATAGACTGTTGCCGAGATATGGCCGGTGGCCGAGCTTAAACAGACACCCCGTTACATTGAAAACAGTAGGAATTTGTAAATTTAAAAATGAACCGCTGCTATAAATAACAACAAAATTTGGTTAACAATTGTCCTCAGGCGTCGGAATAATAGACGGAAAATATACGAAATTAACAAATTAAATAAAAAAAAGTTCCAAGCATAATACTGCAATAAATACAAATACGTCAACGATGCTAAATGCAGATCTACATTTTCCGTCCATCTCAGATACTGTCCAGCTAGCTATACGTTTAGTTTAGACGTAGAGGTAGGCAGGCGGGTTAATAACTATAGAGAGAGTTGAGAAAATTGTCGAAATCTGGCAACGTCGCACAGATGAACACAAGAAGACGATAAACAAATTTTTAACCAGACATGTTCACATTTGAATTGCAATGAGGAATGGATGTTTTACAATAATGTCGCCAGAACGGCACCCGCTAGACATAACACCATCTCTCTCTGGGCCACTTCATTGCCATCGTTCGCTTCCACCTCTTTAACATTCCGCAAGTACCTGTCCTTCATGTACCGATCTATTCGTCTTTTTCGCATTTACATGAATAGATATCATGCGGCATTTCTTCGTACGGTCACAAGCAGCCCCCTCGGAAATTTCTCTCCTGTTGCGTTATACGACCGTCTCGAATAGAATAGGAGGCCGTGGACGCACCAGAATTCAACAGAAACTAAATATTTTGCGGAACAGATGTCGTAAATATGTCTGTCGGTCGCTGCACGCTTTCGGACTGTAGGTAAAGATTCTTGGGGAAGGGCTGCCGACACTGGCAGCGCTGTCTTGAAAAATGCATTAAACTCCCACACTTTAATATGAAAAGCATGGGTTGGATGTAATTCATGATTTTTCTATATACATCATTCAAATCATATGTGTTTATACCTATGTACATACGATTGCATAACAATATTTGGACGTGTAAAATACACAAATGAAGTACTTATAATTATTCTTTTCATTTTAAATTTTTACTCCACGTACAGTGTATAAATGCTTGTTTACAATGGACATAAGAAATATAAGATATAAGATGTAAGATACACGCAAGAGGGAACTGCTGACTATCGAAATTAAGAGGTTAGATATTCAAGTGTTCTCCGTTATATTGGCAGCGATTTTATTTATACAAAAAGCAACAAATAGTTTCAGATTTTTCCGAAGACCCTAAAGAATTAAATTTTATAAAACTTATTAAAATATTTATAGATAGAGTCTATAGAAAGTGACTCAACTTTACCCCGTTTTCCATATTATTTTTCCACAAAGGGCTAAAAAAAACCGTTTTTTAGGTGTCTTCAAAGATCTTACTGTAAACGTACAGCCTTAATTCAACTTCATTTACATTATGAGTTGAACAGCTTTAGCTGGACTCCGCCGAATAAAGACGATTTATTATTATTATTATTAAATAGTTATTGAGAAAAACTTGCATTAGAAACGTAAGTTTTGCCCAATTGCTTTATGTACTTCTTTATTAATTTTCTTACAACCAAACTATTAGCAGAAATATAGTGGGAATATTGTTTTGCCAGCATCTTTTATAACTGTCTCACAGTAGGTCTCAATAAAAGTATAATGCTCATACGTAGGTATAATAATTAATATACAGTGTGATTTTGGTTCTGATCTAGTAATCAATGACTTTGTCTACTTTAATATAAAATACAGGGTGTTTCAAATAATTTTTGTCTATTCACTTGTAAAATTAAGAATCCGTTTTAAGGAAAGAGGTGTTACATACATTCAAAAAACACTTTAAACGAGATTGGTTTGATCATTTAGGTAATGAAAACAACTCGATGGATGAAAGATAAAGCAGACTGTAAAGAGTGTCATTTATTAATTTAAATTTAATCAATAATTTTTCATCCAATTAACGTCAATTGATAATTGACACTTTGTTGACAGAATTATCTAATTAAAAAAAAAATTAAAGAAAATTTAAAAACTAAAAGATGTACTAAAACACAAGAATAAATTACTTGTTTTTGTATCTGTTCAACAAAATAGACAATTACAACAAAATGTATACCTAATTTATACAACTAGCCAAAAAAAAACCATTCGCAAAATTAGCAGACTTTAAGCATCTTTTATTGGTTTTTTTCTTCTTGTATTGGGGATCTACTATTTCTGGATTGCCAAGCTGTTTCAAGAATAGATTTCGATAAAGCTATTTCATTTTTTGTAAAAGCGTGGGGTCCCATCGAAGGTATATCACACGTTGAAAGAAATTCTTTTAACTGTGTGTAGCCATTTCCAGTGGATATACTTCTCAAAAACGGCAGCTTTATTTATATCCTGTGCTTCTGAGTCATTGCCACAAGAGAAAAGTCTCAAATGCTTGAAATGTATTACATTATCGAAAAACATTTTAATATTAACAATTCTTCTTCCGTGTAAGTCCATTGTTGGAAAACTTGTATTAGGACTACCTTCCATTGGATCGTAGTTATTACTTTCTGCTAATTCCACATTTTGGGTATTTTCTCCAGAATCAACGTAAGTTACACTATTTTGATAAATGTTGTTTTCGGATTGAAGCTCAGCATTTGCCTATTTTTTATTTTTCGACTCATACTTTTTCTTCGGGCATGTGCTCTCAGTCTTGGCATTTTAGGTGATGTGGTAGCTAAATAAGTTAAACAAGTATGATAGTATAATATTATTAATTATATTATCAAAACAAATTGTATAGTCCACTATTTCAAAATTAGCTCAGCTGACTTTGCAACTCTTCATAAGAATGTTATTGCTGTCAACAAAATGAACCAACGACGTGTCAAAGTTGGTCAGAAGCTCGAGAGCCGCATGTGGAAAATTTGGTAAATAAAGAAGTGAATTCGATTTTGTACAATCTTTACATGTTTACGGTATTTTTCGGTATACCGATTTGTTAAAATTCCTCAAGATTTGACGTACAAATACAAGACAATTTTGGTTACCATACATTATGGATACCTCGGGAAGCTTAACAGATTTGCTGGATAATACGAATGAAATAAAGACGAAGCGTTGTCTGCACATATAAAAAAAACGTAGTATTTCACAAAATTTACAAGAGTGTTGATTGGCGCATCGATCCCACCTTAATTTTACCCCCTTCAATACACCTTCGGCACGTTGTGTTTGCCCAAGTGTCGCGAACCTTTTGTACTCTCTGGATGTAGGAAGCTTAAATTTCATCAAAATTTTATCTACTTTAAAAAAGAATAGCAAAGCTTTTTCTATTGGACGCGCACTTTAAGAGATATTATCCACCCGCCGCCGGTCACACTGTTGAAGTTACAAATTCGGTTTTTTTTTACTGCGGCATTAAATATATTTAAACAATAGAAAAACATGAGCTTTTACAAGGTACCAATTATCTAGTCCAGGGGTCTCCAAACTACGGCCCGAGGGCCACATCCGGCCCGCGGACAGATTTTGTCCGGCCCGCGGAGAGCTAGCATACTTGAAAACTCCTTTTAGAGAACATATTTTTTATAGCAAATTAAATTTAGTTTACTGAAGTATTCTAATTTTATGTTGAATAATTATTAATATGACATCTACATTGATATGGTCATGGGCTAACTACTCATAACATTGTTGTAGGCTTATTGTTATTGTTTTTGTGATAAGTTGGATAAAGAAACACAGAATTGTAATGAGTAAAGACATGTATAATATGCAGAAAATTTTACTTCAGTATATAATAACTAACAAATTATTGAAATGAATCCAACTAACATTTTATACATTTTAAATAAAAACATAACTTATAACAAGCATAATGACATATGAAATACTAATGAGATTTGTGTAATTGAGATTTTCCACTGATAATAGTTTGTAGTTGTGGACTAATTTTACTTGTACCAATTATTAAAAGAGATTTAAGATGCTCATCAGTTAATTTAGATCTGTAAACATTTTTTGTGTACTTCATTTTGGAGAAGGTCTTCTCACACAAATAAGTAGCACCAAAAACAGAAAACAGCCCACGAGCAAATTTATGCAAATTATCAAATTGTGTCGGTGGAAGACTCTTATAAAATTCCAACAAAGATGAGTTTTGATATTTGTTCTTAATTATATCACTGCACTGTAGATCAATTATTTCCATTTGAAGTTCCGGGGCTAGGGTTTCAATGTCAGTATCAAAAGGATTCTGAAAAATCTTAATTTGATTCGCAATGGCATCAAAGTCCGAGGAACGAGTATCAAAATTTATTTTCAAAGCACTCAAAGTTTCGATTGCAAAATCGATAGGAAACTCAGTCTCAGTAGTGTGGCTGAATATTTCACATGTTTTAAAATGTGAAAAACATTTACTTCGTAGTTGTGATTGAAACAGTATCAATTTCTTCCGGAATGATTTGATATTAGTGTATAAATCAGGAAGATGCTGGTTTTCTCCTTGCAATCTCAAATTCAGTTCGTTCACATGTTTTGTCAAATCAACATAGAATGCTAACTTCCACAGCCATGCGTTGTTTTGTAATTCAGTAAGAGGGCGATGCTTTTCATTCAAAAAAATTCCGATCACTGCTCGAAGTTCAAAAAAGTGCTGAAGGACTTTCCCACAACTAAGCCAACGTACGGCAGTATGATAAGGTAAGTCATTTTCTCCAATCTCTTCAATAAATTGTCGGAATTGTCGGTGATTCAGCCCAAAAGATCTGATAAAATTAACAGTTGATATGACTGGTTTCAGAACTTCAGACATATCCAAACATTTTCCGCACAAAGACTGTTGATGAATGATACAATGTAAGACTAATGGTTTTAAACCACCGTCATTTTCTACAGCCTTTGACACAAGAGCGACCACTCCTTTATCTTTCCCACTCATATTTTTGCCTCCATCAGTTGTAATACATTTCAAGTTTTTCCATCGAAGGTTCTTTTGATTAATGGCCATTTCAACTCCTTTAAAAATATCTGTACCAGTAGTTGTGCCATGAATACTATTCATATCAAGAAGTTCTTCATGCACTTCATAGCTTTTATCAACTCCTCGAATATAAATCAACACCTGAGCAGTATCTGACACATCCGTTGACTCATCCAAGGCCAAAGAAAACCACTCAACATGTCCATTTTTGTCGAACAGTTGAGAGGATATATTTTCAGCGATGTTTTCTACCCTTCGAGCCACAGTGTTTGCTGACATACTGACACTTTTTAATAAATTTACCTTTTCAGGGCACATTTCTTCGGCTACTGCAATTATGCATTCTTTGATCATTTCTCCATCGGTGAATGGTTTTCCACGTTTTGCAATTTCAAGAGCCACACGAAAGCTGGCACGCGTTGCAGCCTCTTGTTCAGTTTTGAGTTTTGTAAGTGAAGATTGCTGCGATTTCAATCCGCGCTTCATAGCTTCGAATTTTTCTGTCCGCAAACTTCCTGTATATTTTGAGTAATTTTGAAAATGTTTTGTTTCATAATGACGTTTAATGTTATATTCTTTGAGAACGGCTATGCTTTCATTGCAAATCAAACATAGCGCCTTCTTACTGGACTCAATTACGAAATACTGAATGTTCCACTGATCTTTGAATTTTCTGCATTCACTATCAATTTTTCGCTTCTTTTCCATACTACTAAATCACACACAAAAGCAACAATTCAAATCAAAATACTGTTACAAAGATGTCTTAAACTTAAACACGCACAAACACGTTTTAAGGAGGTACGCACTATTTTATTTCACAACAGTGTCATAGGAACTGACTTGTGGTTGCGCCACTAGCCTTCTTATATATTCCAATTACTGCCATCTAGAAGTGAGTGGAAGACACCAGAACTTTCTCGAACCAACGAGATTATTCTGTACGTGCTATTAGCGCCATCTGTTAGCGATAGAAGGTACTACCTATTTCCGCTTGTGTCCACCAGATGTCGTGTCACGTTACTCCTCATGGCTCGTACTCTACGACTAATCTAGAAATTACAGATAATGACAGGAAAATTAATAATATGCAGTGTTGCCGTTTTGCAGCCTTTTTAAACGTTGCGTACTTTTTCGGACTTTTTTTCATCAGTGGATTATTTCACTTTTTACCACCGGCAACAATGATAATATGGTTTTGGCCCTCGGAACTTACTGGAGTAATCAGTATGGCCCTAAGGCTGGAAAGTTTGGAGACCCCTGATCTAGTCTATAATGTTAACAGAGTAAAATGAATATTTTACAATATGCACCAGAATATAAAGTAACAGAAAAATGTCCACAGACATGTACAGAAATATCTCGCCTTGGTCCTCGGGTACCGCTATCTAATATATATATTCAAAATAATGATATAACAAATTATTATTGCATATATAGAAAGCGTGTGAAAGAAATGCAACGGCAGCATTGCGAGTGAAAGTTGTCATTATCAGTTTACCTTTCTAGCATGAGTAGCATGAATTAACGATCGAGTTAAACAAAACAAATTGAGATTTTTAAAATGATAATATCTACTTATCAGACAGACGCCAATATAATCGTTATTAATTATTATTTTTTTATTAATGAAATTGAATGCTTTTATACGTCACTAATGCGTAAGATAAGTTGACTGTGACTATAGTTGTTGATGAAAGGTGAGAAATTTCTAACGGCACGTACACAATAGTAACTAATCGCACATGGATATTATTATCTGAACCTGACGATGGTAGAATCTCGTAGAAACGCGGTACCTCTAAACAAATATCCTTTTTTTTTTGGGTCGCGTCAATTAAAAATCTGATTGATTTTGCGTGAATTTATTTGCACAATAATAACTGTATAATCAGTTTTGTAAAGCGGATGCGATAAGAGGAAAAGAATGTGCGCATCGTCAAAAAATAAGCTGTCTTAGAGTGTTTTGTGTGTTGAATGAACGCACTATTTTTAGTATTTTCCGCCAACAGTCGAGATTACATACAATTTATATTGTTACAGATGATGGAGCTAGACACTAGCGAGTTCGATTACGGCCTGGAGGATGAGGGCTTTTATGAGCCCAATATACCTCTGAAAAGCGGTACGTCTGGAAAACGCAAGGTCACATTCAGCAAGCTACTCGTCACCAAGGTAAGTGCTATGTATTTTTCGTTTATCACGATCCTTAGGTTATCAGTTTATCAGGAACCCCTGGATGTAGTGTAAATTGTGTATGTAACACGTTTGAAAATTTTGTTACTTCACTTCTCTGTAGTTAGAAGAGGTTTTCGCATATAGATAACTTATATAAAACATTATCAATGGTCTGTTATGCCTTGCATCAGTTTGGTAAAACCTGCAATAATTCTAATTTCTCTGTTTCGGTGTTAGAACAACATTATTCTAGCAGCCATTTTGATGTTAGAATGGACTCCATTCTAACACCGATTTTTGGTAACTTTTAATTTTAGTAGAAATAGGTTGGTGGCATAAATTTTTCATAATCTTTTTCATACTAGCTTTTCGATTTACCTGGTAGTAAATTATTTATGGCGTTGGAGGCCCCGTCCCGCAATTCTAGTGCCGCAGATTGACGCTCTTCGTCTGACATTCCGCCCACAGATAATATGAGACTTTTTTCTAATTTAAGCAAACTTTTCAATTCAAATAATTCTTACAAAAGTCAACTGTCAAATATAAATGTAAATCATTGCT
The DNA here is from genome assembly GCA_963170755.1 of Amphimallon solstitiale. NCBI lineage: Eukaryota > Metazoa > Arthropoda > Insecta > Coleoptera > Scarabaeidae > Amphimallon > Amphimallon solstitiale. Next base: position 194,822,977 of record OY720676.1, read on the forward strand.
ACCAATCGACTACGTCACGTTATCAAAATTTCCCTTAATGAATATTTTTAACAATTTTTCTATAAATAAATAATATAAATACAATCCGACACAGAGAAAATAGTGTAAAATACTCGTAACAGAAGGCCATTCCAGCATTCTTTCCTTCGGCCACTCGCGCTGCGCGCTCGTGTCCGAATTTGGAAATCATGCTGGAATGAAAGGCCTTCTGTTACTTGTATTTTAATATACTATTCTATATGATGAGAACCGATACATATAAAACGATATTTTTTCTAGTTGCAGGTTATAATTATTACAACCATAAACAGCACAAATAGACTCATATTAATAAAAATAACATAATACAAATTTTCAATCTGTATAGCAAAAGTTTGTGCTACGTTAACATAGTGTTGATTATCACCTCGAACCAAGAGATGGTTCTGTTTGCAGTGTTGCCAAACTTATTATTTTAGATGAGGTATTTGGTTCTATTAACACCAAGGTACATTTTCACATTGCTTAAATCAAGTGTCACGTCAGAGTTTTTAAGTAATAATTGCGGCAAAAGAATACGAGGTATAAAAGGCCCGATTAGGTGGCCTTAGATGTCGATTTAATAAAATGATAATTTCTCATTTGCAATGCGCAAGGCAATTACAGACGTCTATTACACATCGAAATCAAAATATAACTAAAATGATTACAAAAACGGAGCACTGAAAACGAAAAACTCTTTAGGTACATTCTCTTCATTTTATGCCTTTCGCTTGATGCTGCCTGTGCGCTTACCAGTGGGAAGTAGAAAAGAAATCCCGAAAATAGCTCGTAGAAGAAATAGGAGCGACAACACCGAATAATTAAAAGACTGATTGGTGCCGATTGAAACGAAATACGTGGGGCGTTCCGACTTAGGTAATTACTGGTGTATACTACAGTGGAGATGCTCTAGAATCTACAAGTTCTCTCGATTTTTATCTCTGTCCTTTTCTTGTTCATATAGTGATGTTCGTACCACCAGTAGTAAGTAATACAACGACGACGGTCAATTCATGAACGCAGGAGACAATGACAGGTATCGGTTCTTCTTTTCCCCCTTTCTGTCGACTCTCCGTGTGAAGACATAATGAGCGCACTTCCTGTGACGTACCATGGGCACACTACTCCCGTCTTCCGGTGTAGAATTAGCCCGCACCGTTGAACGCACTGATTGTATGTGTGCCGGCCGTGTGTGTTTTTGTGTGCGTTTTGTACGTCTGATCGCTCCCGATCATGTTCACTCATTACACATGTCGCCTAATGACGACGAAGACGTGGGGAGAAGTAAATGTTACACGGAGTTAGTTACCGGTCACAATTAGATTGATATGAAAGGTTACCTGTTACTTTCCTTTAAACAAAAACATATCCTGCACTAGATATCAATGGTATGTTTATCAATTCTCAATTTGAAACAAATGTATAAACTGGAAGCCTGGCATGAAAGAATTGACAGGGCTTGAATTAGAACGAAAATGGCAAATACTGAAAGAATCCTGAAGGAAGTAGGCAGAGAGGCGTGTGAAGTTGACAGAAGAAGCAATAGAATGAAATGAGACATTGAAGAAGACGCGACAGAAAAAGTACTTAAGCAATAGCACACACGAAACTGTGTGAAGCAGTGAAAAAAAAATTGATAAACGAGCTAAAGAAAAATGGATAATGAATCATGTCATTTTATACAAGAAAGAAGACTGCCATAGCTATAAGGAATCGCGTTAAGAAGTACGTTAATTGAAGGTTATGAAAGAATTCTGGATGGATGCAATTTGGTTTTAGGCCAAATGAAGGAAACACTAATAAACAGAATTCAAAGCCTCTACAAAAAAGCTTCAAGAGAAAGATCAGGACAAGAGGCATCTAACAAATTCGAAACAACTATGGGAGTCAGACAAGAATGTATATTGGGTCCAGTATTATTAAATTATATAGAATGAGGTAGTAAAAGAAACAAAGAAGACTACTGGAAGATGGAAAAATTGAGTTAACAGAAGATAAAAGGACTTCGAACAGAAACCTTGAAATTTACAAAAAAAAGCTCTGAAAAATATATATGAATAAATATACAAGTATAGAAAAAAAACAAAATATATTTGGATGGAAAAGCAAGCGAACAATTGGAAGAATTTTAATATTTTGGATCAATTATTACAGAGGATGGAAGAATGGAAGAAAATAAAGGGAATAATAACAAATAGAGGGACGTTGTACAGGTTTATAGAGAATAGCTTCCTGGGTAAGAAAGAAATATCTAGATAAGACACAATACAAGTATTTAAAAGGGATGTCACACTATTTATTACATATGGATCAGAAATGTGAACATTGATAAAAGGACAGACAGAAAGAGTACCACCAATAGACATGTAGGCATGTACCAGTACCATGTTATGTTTTAATAGAATATAAAATAAAAAATACAAACAAAACAAAATTATGTGTATTACAAAAAAGAAAAAGACAACAAGATCAAACGGAACAGAGTTATAAAAACTGCTCGAAATGACCACCTCCAACCATTGGACAGGAATCAAGTCTTCGTCTCACAGATTGGCGCAAACGTTGAAATATTCCGGGTGTGTATTGGATTGTCTCGCAGCCTGCAATGATGCGATTTCTTAAATCATTTGCACATTCAATGGGGGTCGTATAAACCAAGTACTTAAGGTGACCCCAGATGCAAAAGTCCAAAGGGTTTAAGTCTGGTGATCTGGGAGGCCATGGTTGAGGTCCTGCTCGTCCTATCCAACGATTTGGATACACGTCGTCCAAGTAATGACGAGCAGTTATGCTAAAATGGGCAGGCGCACCATCGTGCATAAACTACAATCGTGGTCGAATAGCTAGTAGAACATTTTCAAGTAAAATGGGAAGAGAAAATGTGTGTATTGAAAAGTTGGATTCGTCAGTGAGTAATATATTTTCTAAATATTAAGCATTTTGGGTAATCATTGGAAGACTCCATTGACAAAAGTGTACTCGATGGGGAAAATCTCGCGGCAAAAGTGCCTGGACTCGTTGAATATGGTAAGAATACAATTGGTGATTAGTTTATTGTAAACATTTAGTGTGTTAGCAATTTGCCTTGTACTTAATTCCCGACGATCTTCAATCATATTAAGAACCTCTTCTTCCAGTGCCACCATTCTTATTACTCGTGGACGACCACAATCAGTTTTTCGTTTTTGAAATGTACCTCTTTCACACAGACGTTGCGCGTTGGTGAAGACGTGCAAAGATTGTGTGATGCGGTATCACGCGCTGAGGATACGTCTCTGCATAGAGCCTTCTAGCTTCCAAAGAATTCCTATTTGCACAACCATACATAAAAAGGGAATGGGGGGGGGGGGGGTTGCATGTTTCACCCTTCTAAAAGATCTCAACAAAATTAAAAAAAAATTCATAAGTAGCCTTTTTATTGGTAGAACACGCCCACAAAATGCCATTTCTTTAACTCCTCAGCAGTTTTAAGAAAATAAAAACAATTTCTTTATCCCATTTTTGGAAGGGTGTAACTTTTCAGTGACAACGAATCACCCTCTGCAAACTTTCGCACTTATTTGGAAACAGCCTGTATATACAAATGTTTGCGACTGAACCGTATATCGTCAAATATTTCCGCGAGTGAAATGCCTTTAATCGTAACGAAATGCTTATGTAACATTTTAATTTGCAGTTGAAAAACGAGCAGCTACATACTTACATTATTGCATATATCCTCTTTAACGACGTCATGTTATAACTACAACAGTAATTGTTAAACGTCCCTATTGCAGAAAATTGTACTACCACGTGCATATTATGACCCCTAATAAATAATAATTGCAACGATAACCAGCAGCAATGGCTATAATAATAATAATAATGATGATGAAGATGATACGAAAACGTTTAGTACTTGTTTGTTCGGTTATATACACGTACTATATTAGTGACAGGTGTCATAGAATCTAAAGTCTGGGATTTGAACAGGATTTTATTATGGACGCGAGAAATTTACAGAAATCCTGAAAAATTATAGTGAGCGAACCGGTGTACTTAGACCTACATATAATATATAAATACAGCACATCATAACTTAAAAAAATGGATATCATATTGTAATGGCATGTGCTGTGGCAATCCTCATGTAAGCCTCATTAAAAAGTTCGGAGTAGCCAAATTGAAAGTGAGATGCCTTCGTATAATTTTTGTTTTTCTAATAAAAACAGTTTAACTTATGTACATAATTCCGCCTCTGCACATCGTAGAATATTCGGCAAATTACGCCGAACAGCGATGTGTAGACAGTTTATTCGGCAAATATTTGATATTCGCGCCGAACACGAATGGCGATCCGTTCGGAGTCGGTGTTCGTTTCACACATCAAAGAACATTCGTATTCGAACACAAATAACCTGACCACACATCGTATACTGAAGTGAGATGAATATATAAGTAAATTGATAAATTCTAACCTGAACATACACCCTGTCCAGTTTAAAATGCAGTACATGGGGATATTGGAAACCGTTGGAGATACAACGTCGGTTAAATGGGAGAAAAGTTGCGTATTCATTTGTCCATGAATAATTCGACATCAGATTTTGAAATTTTTGTTTCATTGGGCAGATACAGGGTGAAAAAGAAAAAAATGCATTTTTGAAAATCTTCCATATTTTTTTTCCTAGAAGGGATAAATTTACAAAAGTTGTAAGCTAGGGATAACAAATCATGAGGATTTTAAAAATGATTTAAAAAAATCTAGGTCTACTAGGTTTGCGTGACAATAATCAACTTTTGTTTTTCTTATGGCAGCCATATTGGATTTTGACATTTTTAATATATTCAACAAAAAATGCTATTCAATGATGTATAACATGTTTATGTTCAAGATAGTAAAAACATGAAAAATAGAGAAAGTACGATTTTAACATAGTAGGCCGTGATAATAAATGTGACATTTGTATTAAACAACTCTAAAAGCTGTGAAGTTGATTCTGAACTGTCAGTAATCTTATTGTTAATCTCATTGTATTGTTATAAGTATCTGTACTGTGCAAACCCAAGATGGATCGTTTTACAAATACATAGTGACAAATATCAAATGCTGGAGTGTTTTATTTTGTGTGGAAGAAATGATGAATTGGCTGCAGAAATGTATTTCGTAAGATACCCTGAATGGCGGCAGCCAGAAAAAAGCATTTTTCGCCGATTGCGTGATAATTTGATAATGCATGGAAGTTTTGTCAAACCCAAAAAAAAAGGCAAAACAATGAAAATAATGAAAATATTGTTCTTCAAGCAGTAGTTGAAAATCCCCGTATGTCTTTATGGGTAATTGAAAATACACTTGGCGTCGCTAGGTCAACAGCTGGTACCATTTTAAAGCGTGAAAAATTCAAACCTTATCGTGAAAGAGCCAGTCAAGGGCTTCAAAATGGTGACGAAATACGGAGAGCACAATTCTGTAATTGGTTCATCGAAAAACATAATGAAAATCCAAACTTTTTTGCGAAAATTTTATGGTCTGATGAGAGTCGATTTACTAACTCTGGAATGTTTAATCGTAAAAATACTATCTTTTGATCCGATGAAAATCCACACCTAGTTCGTGGATGGGGATTTAATGTCTGGATCGGCGTTATTGATACCCATGTTATCGGTCCATTCTTTTTCAATGAGAATTTAAATTCTGAAAGGTATTTAGAACTTTTGCGCACACATGTTGCTGAACGAATTGAAGAACTTCCACTTGCCACGTTGCAAAATATGTATTTTCAGTAAGACGGAGCGCCTCCACACAATTCCTTGTTGGTTACAAATTATTTAAATAATCAATATTACAATAACTGGATTGGTAACGGAGGAGCAATAGGGTGGCCTGCTAAGTCCCCGGACCTCACACCTCTTGATTTTTGTTGTATGGGGCTATCTGAAAAACAAGGTGTATTCGAGATCTTATGAAAATGTGGAAGAATTACGTCAAGCAGTTGAAGAAGCAGTGAATGGAATGACACCGAACACGGTTAGACAATCTTGTGAGGCAGTACTAACATGATGTAGATTGTGCATACGAATGAACGGCGGCTTATTTGAACAGTTGTTACATTAATGATTCAGCTACCTAACCACCTTTATTTAATGAATACTAATAAATAAAATGTTAAAGATATTTTAACAGTACTGGGAGACTTGTTATTTTTTATTTTTTTATCAGTATACACTTAAGATATCCACAGTTCCATGGCCTACTATGTTAAAATCTTACTTTCTCTATTTTTCATGTTTTTACTATCTTGAACATAAACATGTTATACATCATTGAATAGCATTTTTTTTAAAGATATTAAAAACGTCAAAATCCAATATGGCTGCCATAAGGAAAGCAAAAGTTGATTATTGTCACACAAAATCTAGTAGACCTAGATTTTTTTAATCATTTTTAAAATCTTCATGACTTGTTATCCCTAGCTTACAACTTTTGTAAATTTATCTCTTCTAGGAAACAAAATATGGAAGATTTTCAAAAATGCATTTTTTTCTTTTTCACCCTGTATCTGCCCAATGAAACAAAAATTTCAAAATCTGATGTCGGATTATTCATGGACAAATGAATACGCAACTTTTCTCCTATTTAACCGACGTTGTATCTCCAACGGTTTCCAATATCCCCATGTACTGCATTTTAAACTGGACACCCGGTATAACCTATAATTTAAAGGTTTTCAATTAAAAAAAGTATTATTTTATATACGAGAAAAAAGATTCATTAATGGCAGCTTTTCGCCATCAAAAAGAAAATCTTTTAAATCATGGTGCTAGTTCTGATGAAATATACAAACCCTCATGGTTTGCTTATGAAATCATGAATGCCTTTTTAGGATTCGTTTGTGACTGTAATTCCACATACAACACTACAATCTGTTACCATAAATGTTTAAATAATAATTGCAAGTACTTATATAGTATAGTGCAGCAGCAATTTGCTTACCTTCCATCATTCTATCTTCTTTTCAACGCGAATATTGCGAATAATAAGCACTTTGTTCATATTTTTGGACGAATTATTTGACGAAACATTCGTATAGGATTCTTTGGCGATGTGTAGAGGCGGCATAATAAATCTCACAATACGTTGATACTATACTTGATAAGAGAAGCTGTTAATAATCTGAAAAAGAACTGAATTGCTATTACACTATACAGTGTGCACGCGATCTACACATTACATTATTCGATAATTCAATAATTTTGAAATCTTTAAGGAATATAAAAGATTCTGTGTCCCTATTATCTGAAGGGAACCCAAAAATCATAGAAGTGATTGCTACTTCTGTTCGTGTAATGTGAAGGGGTACAATTCAATTAGTAACAGAGATTTTTATTACCCAAACTATCCATCAGAATTGCGCCCTGTTCCTCATAGCTCAGAAATACTCTACCTAAACCTACTGAGAAATTAAAGACACTTTTGAAAACTCGAAAGACGAAGGGCAGACACATGGTGGAACTTTAACGGTGTTTAGATAGCAGCGAGCCCCATCCTTTTTCCCAAATGAAGTTGAATGATTTAGTCCGAGATTTAGGTCTTTCTGAAGTTCAGTAGAACTTTCAGGTTCTAGACTCAACAACGGGAACAGAACGTATTGGCTCCTGGTACATCTTTCTCACTGGATCAAAAAGGAGGTATGGCCGCTTGGGAAAGCATAAAATCCTGAAAACAAAAATGTAGTGAAGGAAAGTTTGGTAGATTCTAGTAAAGTCTTCTAGCCTCTACTTCACATCAAGCTTGGCTTGATGAAATAACTTGTTAAGGCTTTCTCACAAGAAAGAAGCAAAAGTAAAGGATGGAGCTGTAGTAGGTCCAGATATTTAGAATGTTCTTCAAGACGAAGTGTTTGAAAGTACCATATAAATGAGTGGAAAACAGGAGAGCTTCGAAGAAAGTCCTCAATAAATTTCTCTCAAACTATATATGTATCGTAGAAAACAAAATTCGAAGTCGTTTGGACTACTTTTCCGAAAATTGGGTGCTGTCGGTTAAGGACAGGAAGAAAGATTTCACCAAGATATCATGGAGATGCAGCGTAGATACCAAGGTACGTTAACATGATGGCTGACTACTGTTGGATACTGTACAGAGAAGATCTGCATGCTGCCTATAAGAAACGAAGTGACAAACGAAGCTTTCGAGGGCTATCTGGTAAGAGAGAATACTGTGTACAAGGACTGTCTAAGAACACAACCCAGGTTAATACTTGCAACGAAGGCAATTCTTTCGTGGTCTACTCTTCTATCTATTCTAAATACATTTTAGACGGATGGTAAAATTTTGAAATTGGAATTTATCAGTAGCCCAAATTTCTGTGAGAAAATCAACACCATATTCATCAGTTACCGACAAGACTTAATTCAGACTGCTGGAAAGAAGAAACTTTTTTTTTTTAAATTGCAATAGTCCCTGAATCGTAGGCCTTCAGTACAGCAACTTCCCCCTTACCTTTTCTCGTCTACAACTCAGAAAATAATCTCGTCTTAGAATCAAGTTTTATCGCAGTTAAATCACGCTTCAGAGGTATTTTAGAAGAAGTAGACTGTTTACATAGGTATATCGTTCGACTTTGTCTAATCTTACCTTTAATAATAGACTTTCCAAGAGGAATATCTTTGAATCATCTTCAGATATGGTTCGTGATTTATCATCAGCGAGGTGCCGTATGTATTAACTGTCTTATAGAAATTAAGCAAATAAACGAATATGAGAAACATTATAAGTGAAAATGCTAAATGCTGAATTTCATGTTTGACAGATATTATGTAATATTTATAATTAGGACAGAGAACCATTCGGTTTCACGATTTGCCAATAACAATCCTGCCGATAAAAATATTTACTTCAATTTTCTACGGTCACCCCAATATATGGATGTCATTCATTGAATGGTATAATTCAATTGCCGGCGACTTACGTTACTGTTGAGTAGAGAACGAGGAGTGTTCGTAGGCTGGTATTATATTTATTTCACGGTAGAGAAGCATAAATAACTTGCCACGCACACACACGGCGGCCCACTACGATAAGTACGCCTGCCGAAGCCTACTCTATGAAAATATCAACGGTCGGCCTTAGTATGTATGTTCATGCTCCAAATGCTCATTCCTATAGCTTACGTCTAGTAATAATTTCAAATTTTAATGCATTTAGGTAATTGATGTTGTAATATAATATATTAGGGAAGTGTAACGAGGAAATCTAATTATGTAATTTATTGTGTGGTAAGATTTTCAATTATTACTACTCTAATAAAAAAACATTTTATAATAAGTATATACAGGGTGTAACAAAATAAGTGTAAAACATTTATTTGTTTACCATTTAAAAATCTATTTCCAATACCTTGTTTCATTCGAAACAAAAAATGTCTCTTGAATTTTTTGCCCAAAAGTAATCAGTTCGCAGCAAAAAATTATTTTACGAACAACTACAGAGATACATCGTCATAAATGCGAACTGGATTAGTATTGTTATTTTGTAGTTACTACCTGCATCAAAATACATATGATTAAAGATGAATAAACAAAACTAATTTATTAATAACAAAACATAAAACATGTAGAAATCATAGTAAATGTTCAATATGTCCACCTTCAGTCATTACACATGCGTCTAGACGTCGGCGCATTGAGCCACGTATTCGCTCAAATATTCCTGGATTTTCTCTAATTACCCTGCACGCATCGATGATGCGGTTTCTTAAGTCCTCTACATCGCGAACAGGAGTAGGATAAACCAAAGTCTGTAAATGGCCCCAAGTAGAGAAATCGAGAGGATTGAGATCCGGGGATCGAGCGGGCCAATTCTGTGGTCCTCCTCGACCTATCCAATGATTTGGATATGTTTGGGTTAAATGCTGACGTGCTGCTTGACTAAAATGGGCGGGAGCCCCATCATGCATAAAAAACATATCCCTTCTGACGCCCAAAGGAACTTCCTCCAGCAGTACTGGATGCACTTCTCTTAAAAATTGAGTGTATGCCTCACCATTTAATCGAGGAGGTAGAAAATGAGGGCCAATTAAATAATCCCCAATAACTCCAAGCCACACGTTAAGAGAAAAGTGTTCTTGATGGTTAGCTTGTACAATAGCGTGAGGGTTTTCATCAGCCCATATGTGGTTATTATGAAAATTAATTATCTTGTCCCGAGAAAAAGTACATTCGTCTGTGAATTCGATCGTCTTCAGAAAGTCAGGATTTCTTCTAAACATTTTCAGCATCCAATTGGAAAATTCAAGACGGTTCGGAAAATCTCGCTGTAACAATGCCTGTACTCGTTGCAGATGGTAAGGGTATAAGAGTTGTTCCTTTAAAATTCGAAATACCGTCATATGATCAACATTTAACTCGAAAGCAATCTTTCTAGTACTGCTAGTAGGTTGTTCTTCAACCAAATTAAGTACTGCTTCTTCAAGATGTGTTGTTCTAACTTCTCGATGGCGACCACAATCCTGCGTTCTTTTGTCGAATGAACCATATTCTCGTAATCGTTGATGAAGTCGGGCAAATATTCTATGCGAAGGAAGCTGCCGTTGAGGATACATTTCAGCATATCTTCTAGAAGCTTCTAACCCATTCCCCTGCGACAGACCGTAAACGTAATGCATAGTAGCCATTTCCTCATTTGTGTATGCCATTTTAATAACAAGTGAATTATTAAACTAACAAATTACGAACAAAACAACGACACACAATTAAGTATTAATTCAATTTCAAAAATTTACAAACTGACAGCGTGATACCACTACTAGCGGCCGACTAAATAAATTAGTTTTACATTTTCGTTTTATGACGATGTATCTCTGTAGTTGTTCGTAAAATAATTTTTTGCTGCGAACTGATTACTTTTGAGCAAAAAATTCAAGAGACATTTTTTGTTTCGAATGAAACAAGGTATTGGAAATAGATTTTTAAATGGTAAACAAATAATCAGACAAAAAGGTACATTGGAAATAAATTACATTTTTAGTGTTTGTGAGAAAAATTGTAAAACAAATTTTATGTACCCCCTTTATGGGGCTGTATCTTAACAAGGGATACTCCATTGAAGTTTTTTTATATGAAAGACCCTATCTCTTTTTCGTTAAGGAATCGCCCCCTGAAATGTTTTACACTTATTTTGTTACACCCTGTATAACTAATTTATATACAAACAGCAACGCAAACTAATTCAACCGTCTTCAATAGTAAATTGCCAATGTTTAACAGCAAATTATAGATATTTGTGTTGGTCTATTTATTGCTTATAAATATAGACCGGATGCTACTATTGAAATTTTCTATTTTTAAAGAGTTTTAATTTTATTTATATAATTGCATAACAAGTGGGTGGTGATTTTTAAAATACAAAATACCTTATTATTTGTTCATTTTGTAGTTCAAGTCGAGTAAAGGAGTAATTAATATTTATTAACAATACTTTCTCAAGGTTCTCGACTGTAAGATTTGTTCTTTTTGAATGAAGTACATCCATGTAGATAGAAAACGTTCTTTCTACATCGCAACTGGTTATAGGTGCGTACTGGAAATATTCTTTTATTTCAACGTATTTAGCAGTTAGATTTTGTGCCATTGGCCCCATACACAATTGTCGCAATATTATTAAATCTGGATTTCTATTAAAAACTGCGTCTAACTTTTGCCGAAGGCCACATTCGAAGTCACTTGGTATATTTTGTTATTAATAGCCACATCTAATGTGGTTAATCCATCTTTTAATTTGAGATTTCGATTATCAAAATATTTGATTAGTTTAGGCAAATTTCCAAAGTGTTCCTGATGGAATAACACCTGATTTTTTAAATTTGGGATTTGAGTTTCATCAAATCGCTTTTATATTTTTTTTATCTATTGAAATCGGATAATAAATAAAAGAAGTTACAGGCTGGAGTGGTTTTTATCAAACAGCCCGTACATTAATAAAATATAATAGGTATATCGTGTAAACCAACTGTAAATTTGCACTGATTTTTATCAATATGATCGAATAAACCTCCAAATAAATGAAAATATTTAACAACTGCTTGTATTACAACATAAACATTTCGCTTTGTGCACTCATTTTTCTATTAATTTCAAGCCGTTCCGATGACGTACTCATACCGTGCGTTTCTCTCTCACACTCTCTGTCTTTTCCTAAAAGATCCATAATTAACATTGTATAGTGTTATGACGGCAGCCTGTTCCGTATTCGGATTTTATATTTAGTTTTCAGACACCTACGCAATCTTAATAGACATTAATCATCGCAAACTCATTAACATATTCCTATAAACGAATGTATATACTTGCAGCACACACAGGTACATGAATCGGAACCTAATAAATTTATTTTTTTATTCGCCTTGTCCGTACTGCCGGCATAGTAGAGAGTTGTGACTGTGGGGCATCACCGGCCGATACTTTAGAATTCCGGTCAAGTAGTCTCGTACTTGGCATCACGTGTAAAACTACTTCCTCAGATGGACAGTTCAATGGTACCAGACACCTTTGATGTCTCGATATGAAGAGAAACAAATAATACACGATTACTCAATTTATATACTTACGCACGCACATACGGATAAGTACATACTGTGTGTGTGACAAAACTATACATTTTGTGCACCACCAAAGTGGAAAAATGAATTGAATTGAATTGGGTATTGTAATATTTATTCACGAACCAAGTGAGGAAAAACATATTTTGCCAATGAGTGGCCAGTTTAAATGGACACGAATTCGCGAAATATTTCATGCACGATGTTTGTGCAGTATTTTTTGTAACGGGCAAAATTTTAATAATTTTATTAGTAAAATTTATATCGGTAATATTTTTTTGTGGAGTAATGCAAAACAGAACTGTCAGGTGTATTATGAGACTGTGTATTAAATAATTTGCATACGTATAGAAACTTATTTTAACATATTTCTGCAAAATATTTCACATATACTTTTGCAAAAACGAATCTTACTAGATTTACGTATAATACAGGTACTATTTTCTTGGCGAAGTAATGTTTAGGATGCGGAAAAATTCAAACAATTAAAAGCAAAAATTTGGCTAGAGTGAACGTTATTAGCCAAGCCCTTGTTAACTAAATCGGATTGTTCACTAAATAGAGGTTTATTAAAAAATCAAATACAAATAGGTACATATATGGAATCAAACTTTATTTAAATAATCTTACTTTTACTATAATAAGTAATAATATAATTTGGTAATAATAATACGCGCCATTTTTATATTAAAAACTTATTAACTTATAATTTTGGTTTAAAGTACGTAGTTATTTTTGATTGTTCTATAAGAAAAATTTCAAAATTTAGACTGGAAGTACCACTTTTACTCTTATCGAATAGCGACTTTTTGCAAATATGTCGTAAATTATGCATTCTATACAGGGTGTTATAAATTAAGTCGGCACTATTGCTAACTTTGTCATTAATGAAGCTACAGTATCGGTTAAATTAGCAAAGTAGTAGTATTTTTATCGTGAACAGTGATGGCAGAACCGAAAGACAGTTGAACTTCTAATTTTCGCGCTATTTACAAAAGTTCTTTTTTTTTTAATGGAACACCCAGTATATTTTTGCATATATTGAAAGAAGGAATTATTTTAAAAAAGAAAGTTTTCATACATTATTAACGAAAAATGAAAGTTGCGGCAGTTATCCACTATTTTATAGAGCAATTCGTATCAATAAAATCATGATGGCTATGATAAAAAAACAGCAAATATTAAACAAGCATTGTGAATTACGTATATTTATAATAATAGATGTTCGAAGACATCACCGTTTTGTCCAATACACTTCCGAATTCGTTTATGTACATTGAGAGTTACTTTTAAAATCGATCTTGCGTCTATATTATTAGCAATAGTAATTATTTTATTTTGCAACTCTACAACGTTTTCATATCTCCTTTTGTAATATTATTCCCAGGTGATCAAGAGAGGAGACTAACGTTTTGTCACTGGTACCTTAATTATTCAGCGCAGAATGTAAATGCATTTCGTCATATTTTGTGGAGCGATGAATCGAATTTTTCTAATTCTGGAATTTGGAATACAAAAAACCATCACTATTGGTCACGAGAAAATTTATACAAATACGATTTAGTTTTAATGTTTGGTGTGGATTAATTGGCTCGACGATTGTCGGACCATTCTTTTATAATGGTACTTTAACCGGGCAAACATATTTACAATTCATGAGTGAATATTCTAGGAATATTTTTGGATAACTTGGACATGGCTACTCGGCAACATATACATTTTCAACAAGATGGAGCACCAGCGCATAATCATCGCGAAGTACAAAATCTTTTGAGCGAAATGTTTCGGAATAGGTGGATAGATACGAATGGACCAATTCAGTGGCCACCACGGTCCCCGGATGTAAATCCTATGGACTTTTATTTTTGTGGATATTTAAAAAATGAAATTTACAAAGGGAGATATGAAAACGTTGTAGAGCTGCAAAATAAAATAATTGCTATTGCTAATAACATAGACGCAAGATCGATTTTAAAAGTAACTCGCAAAGTACATAATCGAATTCGGAAGTGTATTGGATAAAACGGTGATGTCTTCGAACATCTATCATAATAAATATTCATAATACACAATGCTTGTTTAATATTTGCTGTTTTTTTCATCACAGCCATCTTGATTTTATTGATATGAATTGCTGTACAAAATAGTGGATAGATAACCGCCTCAACTTTAATTTTTGTCAATAATGTATGAAAGATTTCTTTTTAAAAATAATTCCTTCTTTCAATATATGCAAAAATATACTGGGTGTTCCATTTAAAAAAATGTAACTTTTGTAAATAGCGCGAAAATTAGAAGTTCAACTGTCTTTTCGGTTCTGCCATCATTGTTCACGATAATACTACTACTTTGCTAATTTAACCGATACTCTAGCTTCATTATTAAAACAAAGTTAGCAATAGTGCCGACTTAATTTATAACACCCTGTATATATTTATCAAGAGTACAAAAGTATTTATTGCTAGATTTGCAATATTTTGTATTCATGAAATTACAAAATTCGGACCGGAAGTATTACTTTTACTCTTAACGTGTAGCACTGTTTTTAATATCTTGCAAAGTATTGTAACGAAATGTGTTTACATTAAATAAAGGAATCAGATCTCTCGGCGCGATAAAAACGAAATTGTCACACGCAAAAAAAGGGGCAGACCGAGCAACGTATAAAAACGCTCTTATTTACACACTGCCATAAATCATCTCTCTCGCTGCTGGTAAATATCGTAAATGCAGTGAGTCATCTCACAGATGTGCGACGTAAGCAAGAAAAAGTCTAGATTTCCCCTGGTATATTGCAGAATATACTGGTACTGTTCGAGAATATTTTATGCAAGTGTATATAAGGCGAGTGGGTCACCGGGATTCATTCATTACGGGATTCATTGCGGAGAAGTAATCGCGGAGTAATTCGGTAGTCTCGAGTGGTCTCGTGGGAACAGTGGAAATAAATAGTGGTAGCCAAATAAATAAATGTAGTAGTGCCGTCTTATATAAATAGTGTGATATAAATAAATACGGACAGAGATATTAGTAATAGACATAAATAAGTACCTGTGATAATTAAATTGTAGTAGTTTAAGTGTGTTACGTTAGTTTTTATGTTTTTATATTGTTATATAATTTTAAGTATATAAATATACAGACTGTTTTAAATAAATAATTGCACGAGTTGTTTATTGGAACCCGAAAACGTTACAGTATGCATTCTATAACGATTTATTAAGAGAATAGAAGTATATATTTAGAATAGGATGTTGAATAATTTTTGTACAAAAAAATTCTGAATATTTTATAATTTGAAATGTTGATACGTATAAGAAAGTAGTCTGGTGGCCACACCTCATTTTTTTAGTTTTAAAAAGGCTTATTACTATTTCAATAACTTTTTTTTACACAAGGA
The DNA here is from genome assembly GCA_963170755.1 of Amphimallon solstitiale. Lineage (NCBI taxonomy): Eukaryota > Metazoa > Arthropoda > Insecta > Coleoptera > Scarabaeidae > Amphimallon > Amphimallon solstitiale. Next base: position 194,838,976 of record OY720676.1, read on the forward strand.
CTAAGACAATTTTGATTGATTTAATCATGGAATCATTGTGAAATGTTGTGTTTATATATGCTTGCTTGTATTGTATTATGTTCAATTTTTCAACAGTTTGTACTTCTTTATTATAATATTTTGAGGAGTTTTTACACCTACAGGATAATATAAAGCAAATATTTATTGATGTTATTATTGGAAGGGCATAAAGTATTTTGCACGCTCAAAGGTATTTATTTATTATATCTATGAATTAAATGTTAAAATATATATCATTAATTATCTGACTGCTAAAAAAATCAAATTATTCCAAGTACATAGTACACCGATAGTGTTAATATTATTCCATTGATAAAATCGTTTCCCTCTTATCGCCCTTTGCACGCGGGACGTACATACACGACACTTTTGCGAATGGTTTCGCTTTCCGCGAAATGAGATAAAATTGTTTGACAATTCTAGCGACCTCAAAATTCCAATTGGGAACGAATTAAACACATAAAAATAAAGTACACGTATATTGACTGTGTATACTTATGAAATTATGAATCCGTGGTATCTTATCTTGTTTATTTGAAAATCTACAGCTTTTGTTGTTTATTATTATTATGATTGTTAAATAGACGATGTAAATGTTGTTTATGAGATATTAGGTGAGAAAGATTAAGATTGAATTAATACATTTAGCATTTCAGTGAATGAAGGTTTCATAACTAGGGCATAGTGTGCTTCGCTGTATCATTTAGATTTTAGATTATAAAACTGCTATCTTCTGTTTTTTACAGAGAAATGTCCTTTTGCGAATTAATTTAATTTTTTTAATATCTTATAGTGTAGTGAATATTACTACAACTTTCAAAATGCAAGAAAGAGATATTAGATTAAAACATTATGAACATAAATATAAGAACAAGCTGTAGAAAACTATACAATTGTATGACTATGTCCTGTATACGCTGATATAAAGTTACCTCACAGCTACAAAATTACTATTACTAGAGTTGGCATTTTGTATTGTATAAAGTGGGTATCAATTGTGCTCCATTTGTGCTCAATTGTGCCGTTATTTGTTTCATTTGTGCTCTTCTGTTTTCAGAGATTTCTAAAAAAAAACTTCTAAAAAACGTAACTTATTTTGACTCTGTTGTCGTTTAAGAAATTCCACTGTATACAGATAATATAAAAAGTAAAAAAAGGTAATTTCACAAGAAGTAAGTAATTTTAAACGTGAAGACGATAACGGTCTGTTCTTATCTGAAACAGGACTTACCACGTGAATAATATCTCTCCTATTTACTGCAACTTGTCTTTCCTCATAGCCGTTTCTAAAAACAACGATATAAGAAATATGACAAGTATGTTTGTATATTTATCTAAGACGTAACCGTTGTCATCTCTCTGGATAGCGTACAAATACAAACCCAAACTGCAGGCGTACAGTGGCGAATACGGACAAATCTTAAAAAACAAACTGTTCATCGCATACGGTTTATTGCACCAGGTTCTAATATACATATTTTGTGATATTAGTATTATTTTAAATCAATATAGAAGCATTGATTAAATTGAACGTACGGATAATGATGAATCATGGTCTAGTAATTAAAAAATATTCTATTCCTAGTTTGGTGGCTGATTTAAGTAAAGGTGTATTATTTTTTCCAATACAGGCACCTGGTGCATTATTAAAAAAAGGAAATTTAACTTTTTAAGTTTTGCTTTAATTAACACTGTTCAAGTTAGACATTTGTTCACTTCTAGTATTACTATAACACAACAAAAAGTAAATGCACATTGTGTGATAAATACAAACATAATTTTAATAAATGTCCAGTTTTTCTATGAGCCTAATACGTTAAAACTTCAGAATTGGCGGAATGAATGCAATTCAATAAACACAAATTGTATAAGCATCATATCACCGTACCAAATCACTTGGTTAAACAAGGTTTGCGTATTTAGATAGCGAAGTTTTTTTCTTTAGGAGTGTAGAAATGAGTATTACTATCAAGATTAGTAGCTAGAGAATATCTAGTAAAGATTTATGATTGCCCATGCACGAAACTACTTGAACCCGGTAAAGGACAAGTTCGTAAACACAAAGAGAAAAACAAAACTAACAAGATAAGACAAGGATTTAAAAGAGAGAAACTGTTCTATTGTTAAACAATATGTTGTACATACCTTTATACTCTTAATAAATTTGTATAGAATGCAAATTTGCGAAATAATTGATGTTTAATAACAGTAATTTTTTTAATAGAAAGGTTGTTCTAACTCAGACTCTAAAAACTTTTATTGTTCTTAATAAATCCGCGTACAATGCATCATAGTTGGCCAGGTTTTCGATAAGAGTAAATGTGCCACTTCCGGTCCGAATTTTGAATTTTGAAGTTGTTTCAAATTAAGTTCTAAAATATTTTTCTATTTTTAGTATGTAAATATACTGCATGACATGGAAACTGCAACACCAAGAAGGGGTGCGGATTTTTTGACCAAACTTGGTAGAAACGTATAACTAGTCAAAGGCAATAATTGATTAAAATTTCAAAGAAAAAAAACAAAAGACTAACACAATTTAACATAATTTTTATTAATAATGTGTTGAACCGCCCCTATTAGTGTCACACTCCCTCACTCTTCGTGGCATTGATTCGACTAGGTGGTCGATATCCTCTTGGGGTATGGTGTCCCAAGCAACCTGTAATTCATGGCGGAGAGCTATTAGTGTCTGCGGGGGATTGGCTAAATTCATAAGTTTTCGTCCCATAATGTCCCACACATGTTCTATTGGCGAGAGGTCGGGGGATTTGGGTGGCCATGGCAAGATATTGACATGAGCCTCTTCCAAGCGATTTATAGAAATTCTCGCTACGTGGGGAGGGGCATTATCCTGCTGGAAAAGTGGGTCTTCGAGCGTTTGAAGATATGGTAGAATATGGGGTTCTACCACCTCATCAATGTAACGCTGGGCGTTCATGGTGGTTTGGATGAACACCAATTGAGACCTACTCCCATATGCTATAGCACCCCATACCATAACACCCACTGCTCGATGCACATGCCTTTCAACGGAAAACTGAATATCACGACGTTCCCCACGTCTTCGTCTGACCCTCATACGGCCATCATGCATCCCTAGACAAAATCGAGATTCATCACTGAATACCACCCTGTGCCACTCCACGTTCCAGTGCAGTCGCAATCTACACCACTCCAAACGTTGCTGTCGGTGTTGAGCCGTAAGTGGTAACACAAGATGTGGACGATAAGATTGTAAGCCGAAACCCCTAATTCGACGATAAACGGTTCGAAGGGTTACAGGACGACCAATATTACCTAACCACACGTCAGCAATTGATCTGGTACTGGAAAACCTGTCTCTTAGTGCCATTAAACGAAGGCGGCGGTCCTGTATCTCATTAGTTCTTCTTCGGCCTCCGGTTCCTCTTTGGCGTCTTTCCTGACCTTCCCTAGTCCATGATTGATAACAGCGCATAATGGTGGATTGGTTCCGGTTAAGGCGATTTGCAATTTCCCTGTATGAAAAACCACCTTCTCGCAAACCAACAATTCGACCTCTGTCGAATTCGCTTAATTGGCGATAATTTCCACGTTGCCGCACTCTAGGCATAATAAAACTCTTTTAACACGTTAAACAAAGGTATAATAAGACAAAACCGTTGAAATTAATTTCAAACAAACAATTAATACACCACACATTAATGTCAGCGAAAACTGAATGAAGTGTCAGATGTGTCATGACCACTTGATCTATCGCAACAAAATTTTAATCAATTATTGCTTTTGACTAGTTATACGTTTCTACCAAGTTTGGTCAAAAAATTCGCACCCATTCTTGTTGTTGCACTTTCCATGTCATGCAGCATATGTGTGAAATGTATAATTTATGAGATTTTCCCAAAAATTGCTTTTCGATAAAAAGAAAAGCCTACTTCCAGTAAACATTTTGAAAACTTTTTTTGACGTATTTTGCAAATGTCGACCAACTTCATAGTTTAATACCTACCACTTGCGACCAGAAAAAAGTAGGATTTGGACGCACGTTAGTGGACGGGTGCTTGGGCGTTGACATTTTATAAGTCCCTGCAATGGAAATGTAGCTATTTTTTTCCCAAGATCGTTGACAAATGTAGTTTATTAGTCGATATTACACAAGTGCGAAGAAACAAAAAACGTGAAATTTTACCCCCGGGTTTTTGTAAATGACCACAGCCTATCTCTCTCGGTTCCGAAGGTATACTCGTTATGTCAACTTAAATTAGCAAAAATAAGTATAGTATTTGTTATAAATGCGTAATGGGCATTTCTTCGAATTAACAAAAATATAAATCTCAAGACACTCATGTATTGTTTATAATAATAATTATAATAATAAAGAAACAAAAATTAAATTAAATTGATATGAAAATGCTACTTGTAAAGAAATACAAGCGCGAGAGCAACAGACAAACATTATTGATAAGAATGAAACTGAAATCAGAATTACAATTGATTCCGAAAATGACTAACTCTGTCATTAAACATATCCTCATACAGAGTATGAGATGCTCTAGGGACAAAGAAGTTAAGGCGAGATAGTAACATAGGGCTATCATTTTTATTGTTCACAAGATTCCAAACAAACCGGGCAGCATGGAAGTCTCTGCGTGCAGCAAGAGACCGAATGTCATGACTCTGCAGAAGATGAGGGTAGTCACGGGGAGGATAGACACCTTGTATCTTAAAAAAAAGATATTTTAGGAAGAGACGTTGTATTTTTTCTAAAGACAATTGATAGCTAATATAATTAGGATACCAAGCAATAGAGCAATATTCTAGTTTGGTTACCACAAACGAATAATATAAAGTCTTAAGAACAGAGATATCATCGAGTATCTAGAGCTACGCATCATGGATCCCAAGGTTTTGAACGCAGTCAGACATGAAGACGATATATTGTCGTTGAAGGAAAGACGAGAATCAAACAATACACCCGAGTCCCCGACAAGATTTACTTTAGATAGAGATTGTCCATGAATATCATAGTGAAATACAAGACTTGACAGTTTCTTGGCAATGGTCATATAACAACATTTAGGAATATTCAGAACCAACCTATTGCCGATGCACCATTGGTGAAGGACATCAAGATCTTTTTCCAATAATAGTGAATCGTCGTTCGAAGAAATATTAGACTAAATTTTCAAATCACAAGCATAACACAAAACAGGGGAAGTCAGAGAGCTTAATAGATCATCAATGAAAAGAATAAAAAGAAGTGGGCCCAACTTAGTTCCCTGTGGTACACCCGAGCCAGAGATATATGTCCTAGACGCATAACCAGAAAAAAAAACATAATTGATCCTATTGTGCAAGTAGGACTGCATCAAATGTATGAACGAAGAGCTCATTCCAAAGCAAGACAATTTTCTTTACCAGCCGACCTGTGTGTGTTTATTATACTTGTATGCATTTCTTTCATAAATATTATCTCTATTTTGTGTGAGAATATTCTTCGATGTATGTAGATAGTAACCCCATTTGTTTAGAAAAGACAGCTGGGGAACTAAGGTGAATATGTGGGATGTTTTTTCTCTCTATGCCAATTGTAAAGATATGCTTATCGAATACACACATATTAGAGTACTATATTACTTTTATTTAATACCCATAACGTACAGTATTAGTTAATAGTTTAAGATTTAAATTTTAAATTTCATAGTTTCTTTGCTTTTCTCTGTATGTCTGGATGGCAAAATTACTGTATGTGTCAGTATATTTGGTTTGACATTATATCTACTATTTACGAGTTACGAATACTATTTTGCTATTTTGATATCATAGAACGAAACAATAATTTTCAGAACTTACAGGCATTTAAAATAAAATGCCGAGAACACCACATAATTATAATAATATATGTATGTATGTGTGCATGAGATACGTAGCAATGACCTACATAAATAATCGTCACACATCTGTAATTTAGATGATAAGCTGCGGCTGGGAGTGAAGCAGGAGAATCCAATAAAAACGTCTATGACGGCTACGATAACAAAAGGAAAACGTCCATGTGTGTAATACATAAACACACAAGCCCGTGTATACGGGTTCATATCATAGTACACAGTCCTTTCTTTTTCTTCTTCTTATTCATTGTATCTTTATTAGCAACAGTGGTACTTCATAAATCAAGCGTCGGAGAAATTTACTTCCACAAAAGAGTGAAAGAACCAAGCGGTTACGCATGCACATACACATATGTATCTGTATGGTGCGCGCCGAGTATAGACAATGAAAAGTATGAGATCAGAGTGGCACACAAACAGAGAGAGAACGCGCTACGTCTAGATAGAGATAAAGAAAAGACAGATGCGTTTTCTTCGCGCAAGACAACTTAAGTCATCGCCCTTTATTATACTCTGTGACTGTGTAAAATACTCTAAAACATAAAGCGAACGAGGATAAATCAGAAAAATGTAGGAGAGAAAAAATAGTTTGCCTTAGCCTTTCTCTTTCTTTCGGTCTAATTTTTATGTCGAAATAAACACGAATTCGGATCTTTCAATATTTACGCGTCTTTCCAGCAATCGGCCCAAGCAAGAATCTTGTGCGTTTCATTTTGGGACGACCTTCTAACTATGCTATAATCATATGTGGAAGGAAACCCAGTAGCAGCTAGCAGCAGCACACCGCCGAAACCTTCCTTGTCAATTTTTAACATTTAATCTGTCCTCATGCAATGTATATGAGGAATAATAGAAAGAGATGCCAAGTTAACGAAAGAGATGTGTTAAAGGCCGTAAATCTATGAACTCTAAACGTTCGTTCCATATTTGACAAATTAGAATTTTACGATGGAAAAATGTATATACAGGGTGACGCAACTTCCATAGGATATATTAAACAGCTCCCGATTAAAGCTCTACACTTAAATTGTTGGGAAATATATGTACGTATTTGTGTAGATATAAATCATAAATTATTTAGTATATTTTGAAATTCAAAACTTGTGTGAAATTAGTAACGGCGTTGCCAGCAACGATAATAGAACACATTACAAATGTAGAAAGCTTAAAAAAAATAATTTCGTGTAATATACATGAAAAAAAAAATTAAATTAAAAGCAACTTCCGTACAAGTTAAATTAAATTTGAAAAAGGTTGGACGACTCTCATTTACCTAAGTATTGAATGATATTGCGCCAGAAATTGCTGCTGTTCTTAAAGATGCATGCAACCCGAAATAGCTTCTGTGCACTAAAAATGATGTGTGGAGTAGTTAGCCACATAAGTAACCTATAAACCCCACAGGGTGCGATTTTTTGCCACCCCGTCCAACACCGCCAAAATCATTTTTATAGCACAAGAGCTATTTGGGCGTGTACGATTTTTTTCATCGTACGATGTATATTGTTCGAATAACAAATTCTCCAAATATGCCAGATTTTCCCTCTTGAGATCTGATTAGATTTTCAGTAAATTCGGCAGACCGGAAATACAAGTGAAAAAATTGAATTTTTCCAATATTTCGTCAATTACTAAGTTCAAACAAATTTATAAAGAATTTATATGTACCTACTTAGAATTAAATTTGAGAAAATTTTTATTATGAAAGTTTTTTGTAATTGGTACCGGAAGTAGGTCTTTTACTCTTATCGAAAATCAGTTTTTGGCTAATATTTTGCTTTTTAGAATAAATATCTTTTGTATAAAAAAAAATTCAAAATTCGGACCGGAAGTAACACTTTTACTATTAGACAGTAGCACTTTCTTTCGAATATTTCGGCAAGTATGCATTCTATAGAGATTTATTAAGAAAACAGAAGTAGTACAGTACGATTTTGTTTATTTTTTCAGAAAGAAAATCGTGTGGTGGCCATACCTAATTTTTTTCATATATATTACACGAAATTATTTTTTTATTTGTTTTACCCATCTACATTTTGTAACGTGCTAATGTACTGCTTCTAATGTTGCTAATTTCACAGAAGTAAATTCAAATGATCCGACGGTACTATTGCTTCTCGTTGGTCATTGATACAACGTCGAAATTAGATATTTTTGTAGCTGTCAACAAAAGCACGAATTAAGCATTTTATAAATTGGCTAGGTCCACAATTCTTTAAAAATTCAAACTGCCGATTTAATTATGGCGAGAAAGTAAATGCCATTTTTGGTTTCATTACTATTTACTGAGTGTTATAGGGACATATTTGTCTATACTGATGTTTTACTAATGCATTTTACTATTTTTTTTTACTTTATGTTATGTAACTCAGTACTCTTTAGGCAGTTTGAAAAGGAAAATATTTATTACATTTCAAATGACTGTTCGTATGACTCATATTTAAAAACAAAAACAAATTGGCGACCCCTCAAACATATTTTTTTTAATTGTAAAACGTACTGAATAATTTTAATTGAAATCTATAAGTTTTCAAATATATATCTTTAATAGCGACCTTGAATACTGTGTGTTTCCGGAATAGCGCACCATTTGTGCATAGCTCTTCCAAAATTTGTGCACACTTTTGCTGTTCAGTATGAACAAGAGAGCAGTATTTGTCCAGCCAATCCGTTCTTAATAAAACAGTGAGTTTTTGGGACTGAGGTCAGTCGGCTTCCATCTTGAAATTTACATTATACGTAATTTATCTTAGTGACCGTGAGGCCAATAAAGAAATTGTGAAGAGCATTTTTGCGGTTGCTACAATTATCTGTAGCTTCGACTGAAAACCCTTTCATTGTAAGGTTGATAATGAAAAGGTTATTAACAGAACAAGCTAATGCTAAGAAGCATTTTTAGTATAAAATTGAACATTAAATTTTTTGTGTTTGTACTTTTTCTATTATGAATTTTTACATATGACTGATAATCAATTTTCTGCATTCTCATTTGATTTTCTTCCCTCCCAATTTAGGCGCACTTAGCTATGAACATGGGGAGAAGTTTTTTTATGGCTATGGAGAAAAGGTATCAAAGAAAATAGACCTCAGTCATAGTCCAGGCAATGAAGACAAAAAGTGGGCTTTCATTACAAAAGGTCAAGGGGAGTTCTTTTTTGGTAGATTTTTATAGTTCGGTGGCCTAATTAATATTCTGAGTTTGCGACCTTGACAGCTGCAATGGCTGCTCGCGCCGCCATATTGAAAAATTGGTACCAAAAACCAGTTTTTCGAGAATATCTTCTCTCTAGCCGCCACTTAGGTTAAAAATATTACAAAAATTATAGAGCATGAAATTTGCTGCAACTTTTGTAATAAACAACTTTATACGTATACGTATTACCCATTTCCTTTAGGTCTGATAAACGAAGAGGGAATGCGCAAGATGAGAAAATCTTTATTCTACACTGAGAGAGAGAGGAAAATTTTAATTCAACCAATTTCGAAATGTTGAACTGCAAACGGTTAACTCAACAGAAAAAGTGTTTACCCAAAGAAAAAGTGAATTCCCTGAACATTAAAATATTTTATGTTTGAAAATAGAGGTGTTCCGGCAAGTGTGTAGTTTTAGTTGAATAAATAGTATTTCAAACAAGATTTAAAATCTTCCTCCAAAATTTAAAATGTTAAAAACGCAACATCGAACTTTTGTGTGTTTTTGTGCGCCTGGAATCGAAGTAAGTAGGAGGACGTGTTGTTAGCTTGTTCTCTATCCCACACAATATCGAAAAAGAAATAGACTACCAACATTATGCGGGTAGTTATGCTAAAGTCGCACTTAACGACACATATGCGCAATTTATCCCCATGATTTTATATTTAACCATATTTAACAGCTTCAAAATGTTCATTCAACTATTATTTCCAATATAAATTTAACACTTTTCAGAACATTGAATGAAGATACTGGTCTCTTGCTCATATTTAACTACACAAAAGTGTTCAAGTTATGCATTTTTGTATTAACTTAACACTTTTTTTCTATCAGTTTACAGAGCTTTTACGCCTGTACCGGACGATTCTCAATCTGAAATTTGCAGTTATGTCATAGATGGTGAATATTTGCTACATAGAGTCGTCATTGCAACGAATCGTTTGCATCGATCTGCACAAACTACGTACAGTACGTGCAAAGGCAGTATGGTTCTAACACAGTCGTTGTTCTTGACGGGTATCCAATTAACGCAACTACCAAAAGTACAAAAAGTGCAGAAAGACTTTAATTAAACAAGCTTGTTACTGTTTCGCAAGAAAGATTTTTCTCAAACGAAACAAATAAAATTCGCTTGATTTCTGTGCTAAAGAAGAACTTTGAGAATTCTAATTTTACAGAAAAACTAGGCTACAAAAGATGCTGACACAATGATTGTTAACATGGCGATCAGTATGTACGCATCGTTTGATTCCGTATTCATAGTAGGAGATGATACAGATCTTTTCATCCTCCTAACTGCACTGGCGAGATCTCCTCCAAACGTTTACCATAGCAAACCAGACAGAGGAAAATTATTGCAAAAATTTTCTCTCCTCGAAGCCTACAGTATGGAGAAATAGTGGCGGACGACATATTGTTCTTGCATGCGTTCAGCGGTTGTGACACACTTCTGCTGTTTTCACACTGGAAAAGAACAAATATTTAAGCCGAAATATGCAAGCTTCTAGAGAGCGAAACGCAACAGATTCCGAAGTCGTTGCTGCTGCAGGGGAAAGTTTTTTTTATCGCCCATACGGCGTTACCAAAGAAAACACCATTACTTTGGTTTCTCTACTTTCCAATATGGCGGCGCGAGCGGCGCTCGGTCAAGGTCGAAAACTCAGAATATTAATTAGGACACCGAACTGTAAAAATCTACCAAAGAAGAACTCTCCTTAACCTTGTGTAACACTGAAAGTACCCATTGCCTGGACTATCATGTTAGAATAGAAGACTATTGTGCTGTGGGCATGTTTACGTCGTAATTCGGAGTACCAAAAATATCATTTTGTTTTAGAGCAAGAAAAAATTTTCCATAATTGTTGGCTGGTGGTATCGTCCATATAAATGGCAACTATTATGTTAATATCAGTACAAACAGAATTATTTTCATTCATAATAGTTGTATTATTGTTGATCATTTCTTCGTCTTGTTGTTTAACACCTATACATATTTGTTTCGACCTAACTAGTTTTAAAATGTCTTCGTTAATTATGTCCTCTACTTCTGCTTGAATTTCTTAATCCCCTGCTGTAAGTATCCGCAAGTATTTTATACGAGATCGAAATAGCATATTTGGCCAATTCTCTGCCTGCAGTCTCTCCACTTTCACACAATTGCGACAACCCACGCCATACTACCATATATCACTCGAGCATAACTATACTTAACTATATACATGCAGGACGGTTTGATGCCAAAGTATTATTTATTTCTCGTTTTACAATTCATACGACGGCAAACATATCCCGCTTCTAACAATCTATGCATGTGAAGCGAGCAAATTCGGCCTAATTTACACGTAAATTCTCATTGGTGTGAGTGCAAATGAAATGCCTAGCGCAACACCTGAACTGGACGTTCCACGGTCGATGCGGCGTCCCCAAGTCTTTATAACGGTCCCACAAATGCTACAAAAATAGCCACAACTTGTTTGAAGTCGAGCCAGCTAGGAGCAACAACAGCGTACAAACGACATTCACACGTTCGTCCAGAAGTTGTAGGGATATTGGCCATATTTACTACTACCCACCCATTTATGTGTATAGATAGATACACTGAATAATACAGATACACACATATATGCAGCAACACTTTTAACAATCCATCTCTGGCAACTCGATCGCGAGCGAACTTGCTCCACGCTCGTTTGCTAACTGCAATCGGTGAAACTACTTGTTTAACAGCACTTCACATATCAAAAGCGGAACGTACTTCAAATTGCTTAGTGTTAATCTTTTTTAGAATTACATACTTTTATATCTTAGAGACATAAATAACTCTCTTAACATCAAGTCTCTTACAAGAATTGTATTTCTTCTGAGTTTTACCCTACACTCCAGGAAAAATACAACGTTATAAGAGACTTGATGTTAAGAGAGTTATTTATGCCTCAAAGATCTTATTAATTACAGGTAAATGAATCTCTGACAGTGCCGTAGTTTATAGCATTCGTGATACAACTCAAGCAATAATATCACAGAAAATATATTATTTTGTATGCCATTAGAGACCATCACCACAGAAAAAAAGTATTTGATACTTTGATGCAACGCACATCGACCTATTAGATGGGCACAAATTTTGTAGTATTGTTCATAATAAGACGTATTAATAGAAGCGTATTTTACTTTTTTGCATGTGCAGAAAACTGGATAATTTTATTCCAGTTTTTGTATAAACGTAAATTTTTTCAAATGGAACAACCTGTATATTAGTTCATTTTTGAATTGCTTATTTAATTTAACATCAAAAACCTGTAGGACGTTAATACTTTAAAATAAATGAACCATGATATTTGTTGCAATATTGATAATTGAATGGATGCCATTTAATAAGTTGTGCCTCAGTTGACAAGCATGATTTTATAATGAATTTGTCTAAAAATTAGCTTGGAGATATGATTTTTATACATATTAGGGGAATTACAACACAAATGTTTACTAGATTTTGAGTTGTTTATAAAACTGCATTCCAAAAATATATATATAACATTACTGTTCTCTTTTCTTTTACTTCTATATTCTTGGTAAGTGTCTCATTTCTATATCTACATATTTATACAAAAATTGGATATATGCCAGCAATATATTTCATAAAATATATAGAATATGGTACAATAAACAAATAATAAAGGTAAAAGAAAGTTAACACTTGGTTATTTGTTTCACTAAAATAATAATAATTTTAGTGAAACAAATAACCAAGTGTGAACTTTCTTTTACCTTTATTATTTAATATGTTTCACCAAGTGCCTAGCGAGACCTCAATCAATTATACAATAAACAAATTTTAAAACAAAACAAATTAATACCTTAAGTACAGTAAGTGCAGAAAGAGGAATTAGGAGGTTACATCAAGGCTAATTAGTAAAAAAGAAACTGCAAAATAACAATAAATATGTATATTAAAATAAGCAAAAATTATTTCAACAATTATTGGAAAATGGATAGGTCGTGGAGGCCCTATTCACTCCTGCTTGGTCTCCGGATATCACAAAATTAGATTTTTTTATTGGGACAAGTAAAAGAGCAACTGTAGAGAATATCTGTATATATACAACACACGCAGGAATGCGGGAACATATTCCAGAAATATTTAGAAATATAAGTCCTCAAGTTCTTCTTAATGTCGATATATCATTTCAGAAGCGTATTGAAAAATGTTTGGAAGTGAATGGAAACTCATGTGAATACTTGTTGAAATAATTTTTGCACATATTTATTGTTATTTTGTAGTTTCTTTTTTACTAATTACCGTTGATATAACCTCCTAATGCCTGTTTCTTACTTAAGGTAGTAATTTGTTTTGTTTTAAGATTTGTTTATTGCACCATATTCTATACAGGGTGAGTCATTAGTGTTTTAAATAAATGAAAAAACCATTAGTGGAAGATCCATGGTTGCTTGTGGCGCATATTGTAAAAATACTTTAAGCTCTGACGCACTTCCGGTTTAACCGGAAATGTACGGAACTTAAGTTTTTTAAATGACTCACCCTATATATTTTTGGATTTTCTTGTACTGCTTTAAATTGTCTGTTCAACTGTTTTTTCTTTTTCAAAATTGAGCCAATAGTTTTTGAGTTATTAATTTTTTTTGAAAATATTTGACCAAAACACGTGTTCAGAAAAATATCATTTTCACATTGTTTTTAAAAGTAAAAACATTAACTTTGGTGGTGCTCGTAGCCAAGAAAATTCTGCATCATTTGGGAAAGTTGCACTCGACAATACCTCAAAAAACTTTGTTTTTTCAAAGCCTACTGCCTGAAATTTTCACATACCAAAAACTTATTTGTTTTAAATGGAACACCCAGTATTTTATTGAGGCATTTTGTTACTTTTTTAATTCTCTTTCATTTTTGTTAACAGTGTCCTATACCTGTCTTTTGTAATTTCTGAGATAATCACTATAGGAGCAATTAGCGGTCAATTAAAGAACTACGAGCGCTGTTGTTCTATGCACCAAAATATTCGTTCAACCAATGGAAGGCAGGAATGGCGCTTGACTTCCTCAGTCAACTGTTAAACAAAGTAAATGTTAAATCCAACTATCACAAAAGTAATAATTCTACAGGATGAAGAGCATCGCATTTCAATTTTTTAATTCCGGCAATGTCCAGTTGCAGTATTTAATTTTTGACTCTGTTGGCTAACATTGCAATAAAATAAAGGATATGTTTACTGACATATTTGAAGATGTCTTCATGTTTGCCAATTATTCTGGATTCTCAAATTTGACTTACATCTAACTGACGACTAATGTTCGTAGTACTAGTATGGTAGTCGCAAGTACCATAAATGTCTTATCGTCACCAGTTATTGCTTTTTCCGCTCTTTCTTTCATATTCAATACTTTCTGTTCACTCAAACCGTCCACTTTATACTTTCGAAGGTTTCTGGCTTCGGTTGACTTCTACCAGGGATCGCTGTGCATAAAGTCTGGATATTAGCAAAGAGTTTCTTTCAGATTCGCCCAAAATGTCAATCATATCTATTAACTCTTCATAAGAATAATTCATTTGGATGATAACTAATAGCGATTCTTTTAGAAGTTTGACATAAATGTATACCGACTTTCTTTAACAGTTGACTTAGGCAGTCAGCCGTATTCCAGCCTTTATTGGACGAATATTTGGGTGCATAGAACAGCACCCGTAGTTCCTTAATTGACCGCTAATTGCTTCTATATTGATTATCTCAGAAATTACAAAAGATAGGTATAGGACATTGTTAACAAAAATGAAAGAGAATAAAAAAAGGAGCAAAATGCCTCAATAAAATACTGGGTGTTCCATTTAAAAAAAAGAAGTTTTTGGTATGTGAAAATTTCAGGAAGTAGGCTTTGATAAAACAAAGTTTTTTGAGGTATTGTCGAGTGCAACTTTACCAAACGATGTAGAATTTTCTTGGCTACAAGCACCACCAAAGTGAATGTTTTTACTTTTAAAAACAATGTGAAAATGATTTTTTTCTGAACACGTGTTTTGGTCAAATATTTTCAAAAAAAATTAATAACTCAAAAAATATGGGCTCAATTTTGAAAAAGAGAAAACATTCGAATAGAGAATTTAAAGCAGTACAAGAAAATCCAAAAATATGTAGGATGAGTCATTAAAAAAAATTAAATTCCGTGCATTTCCGGCGAAACCGGAAGTGCGTCAGAGCTTATAGTATTTTTACAAAATGCGCCACAAGCAACCATGGATCTTCCACGAACTGTTTTTTCTTTTATTTAAAACGCAAAAGAGCAATCGAAGAAGCGGCTACTAATGACTCACCCTGTATATTTTATGAAATATATTGCTGGCATAGAGTGCATTGTAAGTACAATATATCCAATTTTTGTATAACTATGTAGATATAGAAATGAGACACTTACAAAGATTATAAAAGTAAAAGAAAGAAGAAAAGTAATATTATATTATATATTTTTGGACTGCAGTTTTATAAACAACTCAAAATCTTAAGCTAGTAAACATTTTTTTTGTTATTCCCCCAGTATGTATAAAAATCATATCTCTAAGCTAATTTTTAGAAAAATGTATTATAAAAGCATGCTTGTCAACTAAGTAACAACTTATTAAATGGCATCCATTCAATTATCAATGTTGCAACAAATATATAATACACTATATCGTATTCAAATAAAAAACATGAAGTTGGCAAAATTATATCAAAAAGCAATAGCTCTGTAATAGTCACTTTCAAAGTATTAATGTCTTACGTGTTATTGATGTGAAATTAAATAAGCAATGCAAAAATGAACTGATATACAGGCTGTTCCATTTGAAAAAATTGACTTTTATACAAAAATATGTCCTGTAATTTTAATCATGTTTTCTGCACATGCAATTAGTAACTGAAAAAAAAGTATGCTTCTATTAAGCCCTCTTATTATGAACAATACTACAAAAAATTGTGTCCATATAGTACGTCGTTTTCGAGAAATATAGTTCTATTAAAACTTTGAATTTTGAAATGGGAATAAGTCAAGAACTTTTGGACTTTAGGCATATACTATCTTATTACTTTTTGCATAAAAATTATACGGGGAATACAAAAATGTAATAATATATAGGCTCTTTCATTTAAAAAACTATAACTCTGGTCAGCCACCACGTTATGGAACACTCTGTATAATACAAAATATTTTGAAAATGTGCACCTAAAGAGTAGCTACCACAAGAAAAAACTGCTTCAAAATATCTTTACTCGTAAAGGCACAATCGGTCTTACCCGCGGAGATGATTCACCCTGTATATATATTATCCTTCTTTTAAATCAGAGAATCGTTTCTTAAAAGAGATCAACGGGTCAATTTGGCCGAATATCAATACTTCAATACGAAACTCATCTACTACGACAAGAAATAGGTAGAAGGTCCAACTTTTATTAGTGTTTTGATACGCGGCCTCCGCCTTTTTTTTACGCTAATCTTGCGAAGGTCACGGAACGCGAGCGCGATCCATTCATTTATCCGTTCATTCACTCTATTTTAAATACGGGCGAGTAACAGCAGAAGCACGACGACGACGACAGCCAACTTCATTCATGTTCTCAACTATATTATAACGACAACAACAATGCCCAACTCAAACGAACGGTAATAATACAAATTGATCTGTCGCAATAATTTCCATTAGTCAAGTAAAAGTTCTCGCTCTTATTAAACATTACATACCTACTACTTATTGTAAGCGTGATTCATGAATGCGCTACTGTACCGTATATACCAACAATACCAAAGCTACGCGAGCTGCGGGCTCTCAAGTCCATTGACTGCTGTTGCCAACGCTGGAACGGCTTGCCCGTATATTTACCGCAACCGAAAACCACGCAAAAACAATAATAAATAATAAGTTTGGAGGCGACAACAGCACGGGAGACTGGTGGATAGATATTATGTAACAATCTAGTTTTCTTTTCGCCGTTGCTTTTACAGCTCGCAGATTGTTGTTTCGTGGCATTTTATGGAGTTTAGCATCCATTGAAATTGTCGCGTTGCGAAATCAGTTTTTTTTTACATTATTATTTGTATTTCTAGTCGGAATAATAGATTGGGGATATTGCAGCGAGACCCATTCAAAAACGCAATCACAGATCTTGCGTTACCTAACCACTCATTGATAAAATTCAATTCATAAATTATATATAGACACAGTAAATGATAAACTTTTACAGAGGAGATATTAAACATGAGCATCTTAAGATACGCTGTTATCGAAAATCTATATACTTTATAGGATAAGATAAGTGTCCAACAAATATGTGTCGATTTCAGTGTTCGACCGTTATTTATTTTGTAATTTTGGTAAAATGATAAATGTCAATAGAGTAATAAATGAGTTGTAATAAAGATTTAATCTGCTTCTGTCAGAAGGCATATACTGATTCTTTTTCTCAGATGTATATATGGATAACTAAACTATGGATCGCTAAAAAGAGTTTTTGCAAAAGTTCTTGAAATATGAAATATAAGCTTTTGCGCACTGTGTTCGGTTTTAACGTTACGTAATATTGTCCTTGTTTTTTAAACAAAATATTACCGTTTTCTTCTCTTTTTAAAATTATTGTGTTTTGAAGGAGAAAGATTTTTAGTCTTTTAAAATTTCGGTTGATTATCATTATCTTTTAGAATAATTAAACTACAGTTTGAAATATCTTCCAATCGTCCAATGGCGAACCGAGAATCATGATTAAGGAGCTGTTAAGGTAATTTAGATACTGCTCGATCGGTAATTATGCAGAAACCATTAAATACTTATTTTCTGTCATGCAATAACATATAAAAGTCTCCTTGCATACGGCGCGTAATGGTTTAATTTGTGCAAATCCTTATACTTTTACCCTTTAAACAAGTGAAACATATCTTAGAAAAGAGAAATGTAAAACATATTTCAGAAGTAATAGTTTGTTAAATTATTGATTTGCTTCGTTTATTTTGCATAAAAGAGAATTTTATGTAAGCACCAACAAATATAAAATTCTACCGTTCTAATGTCATGTCCATAAAAGTGCCTATTATCTACAAGGTATTTACGAAAATATATCTGAACGGTCAGACTTAAATACGGCACACAAATTGGTCTAGAAAAGTATCATCTATCCAACTACATATACAGGGTGTAGATAAAGTCTGGAACAAAATTAATATTTCTGTTATCTTCGGTTTGATGGAAAAACCCTGAAACAGGTCGATTTTGTTTTTATCCCGTGCATTTTATAACATCGTGAATTTAATTCTGTCGTCATCTGGTTGCGCGCGGGCGTGACGTCATTAGTTTTTTCAAATGGTAACCCGCCACATTTATTACCCCTTGTCGTTAGGTATTCCATTGTGCATGCAACGGTATAAAAAGTTTGGTACCTTACATAACAATTTTTGGGAGAAAAATGCTTTCGAATTTCAACAAATTAAAATTTTATTTCTAATGAAAAACTAATCAAAAATTAGTTTAAAAAATCAGATAAATTATAATCCGAGGTTTATCTTGGATTGTCGTCAAACCAGACACCAAAAAAATGTCAACGGAAGTGTTCAAATTGTCCGCCATTGGCCATTTGACACTGGCCGAGACGGACGTACACGCTTTCTACTACACGTCATATTGACAGTTCATTACTTGGTGTTTGAACTTATCCATTCACAATACTTGCTCCATTGGTAGTGTTGAACGTGCATTGCGAAAATGGCGAATTTGAGCGAAAAAGAGCGGATTCAAATTCTCATTATTGTTGGTTGTAGTGATAAAATACGTAGCCATGAAGAAGCCTGTCAGTTTTTCAATGCAGAAAATCCAAACCGCGCACCGATTTCGCGGTCAACGGTGAGCAAAATTGTCGCAAAATTTGCTGAAACTGGTAGTGTAAAAGACAGGGCTCGTCAAGGTCGACCAAGAATTGAGGAAGATAGAAGGGTCAATATTCTCTTGGAACTTCAGGACAACCCCCACACTTCAACAAGGAACATTGCCAGGGATCATGCAGTCGATTTTAGCACAGTAGCCAAATTGCTGAAGAAGGAAAAACTTCATCCGTACAAAATCAATCGGGTTCAGGAACTGAATGAAGATGACTTCGACCGCCGACTCGAGTTCTGTGAACAAATCATGCTACGGTGCGATGAGAATCCCGGATTTGTTGACAATGTGATTTTTAGTGACGAAGCAACTTTTACCTTGAACGGTGAAGTGAATCGCCACAATTGTAGGTACTGGTCGGGCGAAAATCCTCGATGGGTTCGAGAGGAGCACACCCAACACCGGCAAAAAGTTAATGTATGGGCGGGAATAGTGGGGGATCGCATTGTGGGGCCTTTCTTTCTGGACAGAAATTTAAACGCTGAAACATACTTACATTTCCTAAGATTTACGCTAGTGCCAACATTGGTAGAATTATTTCCGGATGAAAACACCCCCGACAAGCCTCACCCCAGAATCTGGCTTCAACAAGATGGAGCACCTCCACATTTTGGCTGGCGTGTTCGGAGTTACCTCGACGGAATTTTCCCCGGGAGATGGATCGGACGAAGGGGAACAATTGAATGGCCTGCCCGTTCGCCAGATCTCACACCACTTGATTTTTTTCTATGGGGTCATGTGAAATCAAAGGTGTACACCATTAAGCCAAATAACTTAGATGATCTGAAAAATCGTATCCGCGAGGAAATGCGAAATAGTGGTGCAGAGACAATACGACGTGTCGTAGAAAGCGTGTACGTCCGTCTCGGCCAGTGTCAAATAGCCAATGGCGGACAATTTGAACACTTCCGTTGACATTTTTTTTGGTGTCTGGTTTGACGACAATCCAAGATAAACCTCGGATTATAATTTATCTGATTTTTTAAACTAATTTTTGATTAGTTTTTCATTAGAAATAAAATTTTAATTTGTTGAAATTCGAAAGCATTTTTCTCCCAAAAATTGTTATGTAAGGTACCAAACTTTTTATACCGTTGCATGCACAATGGAATACCTAACGACAGGGGGTAATAAATGTGGCGGGTTACCATTTGAAAAAACTAATGACGTCACGCCCGCGCGCAACCAGATGACGACAGAATTAAATTCACGATGTTATAAAGTGTACGGGATAAAAACAAAATCGACCTGTTTCAGGGTTTTTCCATCAAACCGAAGATAACAGAAATATTAATTTTGATCCAGACTTTATCTACACCCTGTATTGTAGTATATTACATACAAAAATATGTGTAGGTAAATTATTTATTTGAAAAAAATTCAAGTGCAACACATCATGATCGTATATTATTTTAACATTTTCTAACAAAATAGGCAACCCTTCTTACATTTCAATCTCAATAGAGACAACGAAAATTGCTTTATAAAGTCTAATGTTCGTATTTATAGTTGGGGCTTCGCTCACATAAAACACAAACTCACGTAAGCACGGGATTTTTTGTATTGTCACCTCAAGCATGCGTAGGATTTTATAAAACATACTTCGGGAATTCTCGTGAACGGGGGACCTTGAACCCGGAGCGTTAGGGAATTTTGGTAAGTTTTATTTGCAAACAGGGCCTGGTCACGGGCTTCGCAACTTTGAATTTTATTTTAGTTCCTATTACAAACACTAAGCGCTAGTAGATGATATACGAAGTTTACCGAAGACGAATCGTCATAATGAAACATAAAAGCGCGTTATTTGTAAAAATCCTAACCTAAAATTATATGTGTCATTGATAATTCATAATCAAATTGTTGCGTTGTGTTGTTAGCATTAAGTTTCATTAGTTATTTAGACTTGTTGTAAGTTGTGAGGAACTATGATCGTATAGTCAAGTATTTTGTGATCACGTGTACCTATTGATAGCACTTCACCGAAAGACAGGTTCCTTTCCTTATTTGGATGAATACGTAAGTGTAAATAGTTCACAAATATAAAGAATTAACGTTCTGTATGTATTTACAAAATCAGCATTGTGCAGATATATAATCAGTGGGTTGAAAGAACTGATGATCCATCCCTTAAAAGGACCAATCCTGCTAAGATGTATAAAAACCATCGGATTTGTGAAATAGGTACATTATATTAACTCAATATTATATGTATGTAATTTATAAGCGAACAGTTTGCTGGACATTTGTATGATTGTGTTCTCTCTCAACAAAGTAACTAAGTAAAAACAATTTATATACATATTTAAGTACAATAATGATTATATATTTAACAGTCTAACAGTAGCAGATAAGCATTATTTAATTATAAAAATAAGTCTACTAGTACTATTAACAAAAGGTACATCTGTATAATATTTTGTACAAAATATCTCTATTTTTATTTTCTTTAATGTATGTTGTGTATTGTGTAATACATATACAATAATTACTATTTTTTTGGATTTTCATTTTTTCATTCCCTATGCGTATATTTTTCATTTTATGTATGGATTTATTGGTACATATTTACGAAGTTCATTCAGTGACTAACATGTTGCAATTTGAATATGAATTGTTCATGTTAATCATTGTGTAACTTTTGTAATGTGAAATGAATCTGTATATTATACTCAAAGATATATTATTCTGCTATACATATACTTCATTTTAGATTTGTATTTTCACACGGTTTTGTGACGTAAGAGTCATAGTACGTATTACAACCACTGCGCGCGGTCAAGAGTTCCACGAAAAGTATATTGCCTATCTTGTTAATTTCTATATCTCTAGTTATTAGTTAGCACTAGTTAACTAGCAGTAACTATTGGACCACCGACTTGGGCGTTTGTAATACGTTCAGAAATAATATTTACGAGTTGCAAGGATTTGTTTTTCTTTTTCCTTTCAGTAAATGCAGAGAATTCTTAAGCTGTGTTTACGCTGGATGATACAAACAAAAGCGCAATTCTAATAAAATAAAAAAATAACCCTAATAAAATAAATAAAAAAGGATTCTGAAAATAATAATAAACTTATACAAGGGGCTCAAAAATTCCTCCCTGCACAGCAATTTTACGAAACTTAATTGTCCATTGAAATTAAATTTTGCTTCTATTCTGGTCTAGACTCGAGAATCGTGTACTTTCATTTTAAATCTCCCATATTATCGGTGGCGAAAGGCAAGTATGTAAATGCGGTATGGTCAATTCCGCAGAAGTTAACACTTTGTAAATATTGGTTTAATGGGAATGAAAGTATTTTATGCTCTGGATGAGATTGTTTGACGTAAAGCACGTCATCGTCATGCTTAAATTCTAGAGGAAAAAAAAACGTAAACGGATGAATGAGAATTTCTTACAATTAGTCAATGAACTCGTAATCCATTGACTGGGCAAACTGCGGAAGTCTAACGCTTTACGATTTCCTTGTTAGTGAAGGTATTACGATAAGTTATGTAACGACGTTTAATTTTCTTACAACAAAAAACATTACATTGAATTGTCGCTTAGTATATACTTGTTTTTTTTTTTTTTTATTATTTTTTAATGTTAACCGCAATTTCACTATAGGAATGTGTAGTGTCTATCTGTGAAACATATAACGTAATATGCGGTAATCAGAGAGAGAGTTACAAGTTTTTCTTTGTGTTAATTATTTTCTTTCTTTTTTTGTTTGTCCCGCTCTTTTGAATCAATTTCTCTTTGGATTAAAACACTTTGTTACGCACGAATTATTTAATCTACGGCATTTCGAACTGAAATGAAACGAAAATTTATGTTAATAGTTCCTGTCTCCGAGTCGTTTTTATAATTTGAAATTTGCTCGGGGTACTCTCAACGATGGATGATACATCGATCGATCTGTCCTAATGCACTGCATAATTAAAAATCTGTACCGGGGAGTTATCGAAGAGTTGGTGTGGATATGTTAATTTTCTTGATTGGATTTCTCAAGCTTTTATGGAAATGACTATGAGTATGCCGGTTTTTTCATGTAATGAGCTTGCTTTTACTGATTAACTCTGCTCCTCCAGAATGAATTTGAACGGCTAATCTATATGTTGTGTGATATTTTACTCCTTGTTTTGCTTTATGGACCCAGTGACTTGGAGAAATTTTTCGAATTAAGTATATATATATATATGTTAAAAATGCGTTCTTTTCGTAGCCGTTTGATAAAACAGTTTCTTTTCGTGGTTTAGCAGCTGTAAAATGAACTCAAAAAAACACAATAAGAATTAAAACGTTTCGATAATATAAATATTATCTTTGTCAATTATTTAACACAAACTAACTAAATTAAACATTAAAACACCAATAACTATTAATAAAACTGTAACATATACTTGACAAATAAAAAGAAACATAACAACAAAATTAGAAACTTTCTAGAACTCATACAAATTAAGAAACATGTTAATGCAGTAAATGACCGAACAGAAATTAATAATTTGGCAATAGCATACCATTCAATAATTTAATATATTGTATTGTGTCTGCTTCATTTACGTATTCTGGGTCGTCTAGGATACACCAATATTGTTTATTCTGTACCATATATTTGCCGCCAATATATTTGTCAAAAAAATATTTGTCAAGTATATGTTACAGTTTTATTAATAGTTATTGGTGTTTTAATGTTTAATTTAGTTAGTTTGTGTTAAATAATTGACAAAGATAATATTTATATTATCGAAACGTTTTAATTCTTATTGTGTTTTTTTGAGTTCATTTTACAGCCGCTAAACCACGAAAAGAAACTGTATATATATATGTACATAAATATTATAGACTATAGACATATAGATATATAGTTTATTCAGTATACATTAAAAATTACATGAAACGTCCAATATGCATCATCAAAAGAAAGAATAAAAATATACCCCATAATAATACACGATATGTACAACGAAATAACCATTAAAAAATATTTAAAATATGTATATAGAATAAAAAAATCGTGGATGCAATTAAATTCACTTTTTAATAAAAAAAACTTTTTACCACTACACTAAAAATCTTGTCATCAGGTTGATTTCTGCTCTTATTTATTCTGTAGTGTCCTCTCTATTTTGAGTATACATTCCAGGGCAGATATGATTACATTTCAAGCAGGTATATACCTACATACATACATAGATGCTCATTTTCTATCTTTTTCTTAGTATAGAAAATAAGTATATACAGGATCAGTTAAATTAGGTTGCTTAAAAATGTAAGACTTGTCATTTATTGCCAACTTTTGACGATATTTAAAAAAAAATTGCAAACTGCAAAAATTTTCAGTTGTACATAGCTTCGTAACCATTGAAGATAGAAGAAAACTGAAAATGGAATCTGATAGTAATTTTTACGTAGAATTTAATAATCTTTATTAAAAAATTTTGGCACTCTTAATTATTAAGATGTAACATAAACTTATTTGTTTTTTTTAAATGGCAACTCTAGTTGTCTATGACTTCATTAAAGTTCTTATATTTTGCTGATTGCATTGGTATAATATTTGGTATTATTATCTTTTTAAATTGTTAATTATAGTGAAAGCAATTCAATTACCTTACTTTCTAAGGGAGTAATGGACAAGTAAGCCTTGAAAAACTGTTTACTGCGGAAAAATATAAGAGAAACAATGGAATACAAATGATTATTAAACTCTATGACATACTACAGAAATTACTACAAACAGTAAAGAAACTAAAATTTAAATAAACACTTTGTAAAAGAAATAACAATGTCAAGTGATTTCACCAGCCAGGCAGCGGTACCTGCATTACCAATCGAGTTAAGAACATATTGGGCAAGTAGGTACCTGTAGTTGTCAAATAAGTTGAATTATAAAATGGTAAGAAAGTGTGAAAATGCATCTAAGAGTAATGGTGCTCATTTTGAGCATTTTGTGAAATCACATTAGCAGCTACTGCTTGCTCATTAGTTTTTTTCTTTTATTTTAGATGTGTCATATTGTTTAATTATAATTTTTCTTCAATTAATATATTTTTCTTTTGCATTAAAATAGATTTTTAAAACCTACTTGCCCATAATTTCATCAAAATATAATATTTATTGAATCACTTCCGCTATAATACAAAATTTAAAAGAATAACCATACCAAATCTTATATCTGCAAAATCAGAAAAAAACAAGCATTTTAATGACGTCAAGCCTGACAGTGTTTGCTTTTTAAAAAACATAAGTTTATGTTGTATTAAGTTTAATTAAGATTCTTAAATTCTGCGTAAAAATTACCACCTAGATTATTTTCTATGGGCATATGCTAAAAATAATATATCTAAAGTAGATGCCCCACAAAACATTGAAGAATTACGAGACAGTCTTCAGAATGCCTTCGATGCAGTTCCTAAAAGAACTATACAAAGGGCAGTACAAAATGACAAAAGGCGTGCCCAACTATGCATTAATGAAGATGGCCAGATAATTGAACATTTACTGTAATTGTTTATTATTTACTGTTCTATGTATTTTTATTAATGTTTTTGTTACTATTATTTCTTCTTTACAAATAAAGTGTAAAAATTATTTAAATACATATTGCTGTGGTTCGCAACATTATAAAATTTATGTTTCGTATATTTAGTATAATTTAAAAATCAAGATATTGTTGATATCTTAACTTTATATTATATATGTAAAATAATTGTTAATTTTTGCTGGTGTGTTGTCAAAGAACACTCAGTATACTTTAAAAATACCGATAATTCGTGGAGTTATATATAGACGTATAGAGAACACTTTAAGCAAATGTATAGGTATATACTCATAATTTCTGTACGTGCTTTGCTTGCAGATGTGTTTTATACTTTTTCTATATTAATAAAAAAGCATATGACTAAAAAAGTAATAGATAAATACGAGAGAGTTGTTAAAAATAATTCGATTCGCACGAAAGCAGCAGTTTAGATAAGTTGATATTTTAGTGTTGGAAAGGTTTAAATAGAATGTAAAAGTTACAATTGTTTAATAATAGATATAAAGGATAAAATAGTTCTGTAAAGTGCATACTGTGTAATTGTGACACAGAAGTGATGAACATTGCTAATTGATTGTGTAAAAAATTGTGCTTGAGTCAGTTTGACACCGATTGCGAATCCTAAAGAATATTAAAGGTACACGATTGTTTTATTTAGATAATAAGATATTTGCGATATAACATTATAATAAGACACGGACATGTAACTGCCAACAAAGTGTCTTTACATTTAATTTGATGAATTAAAAACACCTTTCATGTACAGAAGGTTTATCTTTTATTTTTTTTAATAAAAAAATAATACTTTAGCATTAAACAAAAAACGTGTAATTTGTTAATACTTGAGAAAGAGATACTAGAGAGTATACCTATTAGTTTATTTTAGATATTCAGTAAAATAATAATTTTTTATGAATACAGATAAAACTATATATAAATATATTTGTTTTGAGATGTATTGTTTGTTTTTAAAATTAATCCTTGCCATACCATATCAAAATTAGAATATTATAATTGATTTAAATAAATATATATAAAAATAAAAAAAACTACACCCTGAGAGAAAGAGAGCTGGTTCTTGGAAAGGTAAGAGAGACAAAATATGTGCGTACATCACTGTAAACCCATGTACATGTAGTTTCATAATATATCTGTGATCATTTATCTTTAAAAATAATTAATTAAATTCACTAATTTAAAAGAATTAAAGGTACAAGATGTTTTATTTATATATTTATTTGGCTCAACTTGTAGGGCATTTATATTGTACCCTAACTTAAAGGTCACAGCAATATGTATTTATCATGTTTAATTTAATGTATGTTAACTTTGCAAAAACACGCCTTCAATTTACCATTTGTAAAATATCCTGTCGATTTTTATTCAAATTCCTGTTGACATGAACATTACGCGCCTTAGTAAACGATCCATTCTCGTTCGAAGAATAAAAAATACTTAACATATCTCGTTTCTCTTCGTTGGTGTATGACGTTTTTGTATTACGAATGAACGATAAATGAAATGTTTGACGGAATGAAATTTCATGGCTATCTAATTTAATCTTAAAATTTATTCTTTCAATTAAAGCATATCAAAAACTTTTGTCAACACATGGAAAAAAATAACTCTCTCTGAAGATGTCTAAATCCAATATGGCGCCCATAAGAAATTAGATAGTTGTTGATGACCTGAAAGAAACGAAACGTCAATAAAAATATCGAATACACCATTGGATAGAGGTTTAAAAGTGGCCATAAGAATGAGTTTTATTTTTTCTCTACAAAGCTAAATGTCGGTATTACAGGTAAAAGAACAAAATGGAGTTCGCGCGTTTTTTTTTTAAAACGAACGTCATTTGTCACAGGTCCATTTTCTTTACGGATTCATAACAAACATAAAATTTAACAACTTCGCCAAGTTGAATACTCTATATCCAATAATAAACGTGATCCTCATGGTGAGGGCAGAAAGGAATCAGTCTGTATAGTTATTTCAACGATTATATAATTTACATGTCACGGACATTGGAAGAGCACGCGAATAATTACAATATTTCTACTGTTTCAGAGTGATGAACCTATGCCCAGCAATGTACCGTTTCTCAAGCAGGAAATACTTGATGATAACGAAGATGATTCGTCACCATCTTCCTCGTCTTTGGAATCTATTCAAAAGGTCCCATCCATCAGCGATCTCTCAGATCCGGAAGCATCTTTGGGTAAGTCGAATTTTTGCTTTTGTTTTGCCGGTGTTCATAATCTAGGCCGATTTCCTTTTCCAATTATGAGCGGCTTTAATTTGTGCGAGCCAGCTGCATTTGTACAACCGAGGAATGTAATTCTTTGTTTCGCAATTTTCATTCCCGGAGCGTTCTTTTCAGTAAGTGAAACATAGGTCCTATCAGGCAAATGTTTTCAAAATAATCCAGTCTCGTCAGTATTATAGAGTTGATGTTCATTTAAATCAAATTCTGCAATTTTTTGTCTCAATTGTTGTTCAAAAGGATCCACTAGATGTGGCTGAGATGATAATTTTTCTCCGGTAATTTTCAAAATGACGAATTCCGAAGCGCTTTTTAAAACGTTGCGTTGGAGCCACCCATAACGGGCATTAAATTTATGCGTACTTTGATGCACCTTATCATAAAAAAATAAAGCCCTTTTTCCGAATTATTTCAGCAGTAACCGGAATTTTTTCCATTTTTGGATGTTCCGCTTCTCTTAATGTACATTTTTTGCTAGATGTTGACGTGCTAGCCAAAACAGCGACAATTTTTTTCTTTTTATTTTTATTTGAGCAAACTGTTGATTTTGGTACGCCGTACCTTTTTGAAATGGCCGTTATACACTCAAACCTTTTTCGTAATCTTCTATTAGTTTACCTTTTTCACGTAAAGACAAACACTTTGCATTCACTTTTGTCATGTTACGACAGTTAACATACCGCACTGAACACTGCTTTTACATATTGTAGCATATCATACAGACAGGGAAACCCCCGGATGACTTAAAAATTAAAACTATTCATTATTGACGTTTTCGAGTATGTTCGTTGTTCACACTACAGAGTATGCAATAGAAAATATTTTGGGTTCACATAAACGAATTATCACGTTAAGGAGATCTTATTGTACTGTATACGGTACATGTTCTGTGTAAAATGAACATTTTTGTGCATTTCTTAGAAAATCAAAAGTTGTCTACTTTGAAAATTCTTTTAAAATACATAATTCATCAATCCGAATAAGTTTTGATTGGAGAATTTTATGATATTTGTATGATGAGTTATCGAGTAAATTAGACTGAGGTGGTCGATGTTGTATTTAAATATGCGGTTGCAGTAATTAATTGGACTAGACCAGTGGGAATGAGTGTACGGAGAGATATGCGTATTTCTGCATTGCGTTTTCGGCTGCTTTATTTATGTATAATGTATGTATGTACGTTATTTACGAGTGACAGCGGTGGGAGTAATTTTTTATAATGAGCGTGAAAAATTAGTAATGAAATAAACTGTAATATCCTCATTAGCTTTTATAATAAATATATAGATGCTTATGTTGCATGTATGTTAGTACATAGGTATAACGATCTTTATTTCTAAATACCCATTAGCACGGTAAATGAATGTTTCTCGCTTGATCTTGCACACAGCGTGAAATTTAAAAAAAAAATTCAAATTTTCAGTCATTGTGAACATACGTGAGCATTTGGTGCTGGTCTCCCTGCAATTGATAAAATATAGAAGCAAATGCACCGTTGATATATCTATACTGTCCGAAAAGAAAGCAGATAAAGAAAATGAACCGAGAAAGGCATTTTTTTATATTAAAAGTCTACCAAGATTGCCGTTCTTCTCAATTTGGAAAGAAGTTAATACCTTTTTTGCTTTTAATATAACTCGGTTCCCCCGTCCTTACAGTGAATTGTTGTTTGGTCATTCTTTGTTCCTTTTTGGATGTTCTACAATTAAGGTCATATTTGGTCAATGAGGGACAATCTGCGATAGATGTTTTTTGCGATCTTAGTCGTGCGTTTGATTGGATATCCCATGATCGATTAGTGGATAAGCTAGGGAAATGCGGAGTTCGTGGTGTGGTCGGTCGCTTCTTTATCTCCTACTTGGAGAATCGATTGCTATATGTGCAAATCACATCACTTAAGAACGGTGACAGTTATAAATCTGAAATTTTGCCTCCTTCCCTTGGTGTCCCACAGGGATCAGTGCTGAGGCCTCTTCTGTTTTCCTTCTATATCAACGATATTATAACATTCTTAACGGATTACTTCATTATAATGTATGGCGATGATACGTCTGCTATTGCCAGGGGCAGGGTAGAGGATGAAGCAGTGGTTGATGGTATTATCTCGTCAGTTGGAATTTACCTTTAGAGTTTAATGGTATTTCGATATCCCTTCAAAATCAGTCTAAATTTCTTGG
Source organism: Amphimallon solstitiale (assembly GCA_963170755.1). Classification (NCBI taxonomy): domain Eukaryota; kingdom Metazoa; phylum Arthropoda; class Insecta; order Coleoptera; family Scarabaeidae; genus Amphimallon; species Amphimallon solstitiale. The sequence goes on from OY720676.1 coordinate 194,868,935, forward strand.
TATGGACCTAACCGATACTCTTTCTTGAAGACTTCTTTGCGAGGTTCTGTACCCTATGTTCGACATATTTTAATTTCTGATACGAAAGTAGAAAGAGGAAAAGAGCGCGACGAAATAAACTAAAGATAAACATAAGCGAGGCTGCCACACTCGACAAACGTTTGCTATGAAATGTAAGGCGTGGGGGTCCCCCGCCACTGCGTTGCTCTCCCACCACTGTTAGCAAGCGGGCATCGCTGCATATCATAAGGTCATCTTCTACATATGATAGAAGTGCAAACCGAAATTAAAATTTGACGACTATGGTATATAAAGATGTATGCTCCGCAATACCGTCGAGCTATCCGTTCTTGGAGTGGTTTACTATTCATACATCCACTCCAAATTGAGTTATGGCATAATTTTTTGGGGTAACTCTCGATACTCTTTGCAGATTTATGTTATGCAGAAGCGTGCCCTACGATGTATGACTGGTGTTACTCTATATGTACACAAGCATAAAAGTGAATTCAATAAACGTTATCCTCCCCAGTACCCAACAAGAGAGAAAAGTCTCTTACCTGAACAGGTTCGTTTAACGGTCTCAGAAAACTCTCATCCATGGTTTTCTGTGGGTTAAGTTGTACAATAAATTGCGTTTATATTTAAAAGAACCGTCTACTAATAAGATCGAATTGAAGAAAATATTAAGCAATTTTGTTTTTTACGCTGCTAGATTGTAACATTAAAAAAAAAATTTTTTGCTAAGTGGAAAAATTCGAAAATTCGTACTAGAAATAGTTGCTAAAAATTGCTGTTATAAGTAAAAATTTTTAATAGAAATTGCTTGCAAACTGATTGGTTTCAAATCAAACAGAGAACGTGGTTATTGAGTAACTCTAAATAATTTCAGTTTATCATTAAGGTGTCTTTACATTTTTGATTTTGTGTTTTATCGAGAAAAAAAAATGCTTCTGCACTGTTATTTGCATAGAGCCAGTGTCTGCATTACTGTTATGTTCAAAGACGTTGCAATCCTGTCCACCGTAGAGATAGAAACAATTTTTTTTCAATGTTCATTGTATATCTTTATACAACGAACACCTGTGGAAAAATTAAAAAAAAAAAATTTCTGAAATTGACTAGCCTTTTTTATAAAATACATACAAATATAATTCAAGCTTGTAAACCACGCAACCCAATGTACAACATATGATCAAATTCTTTGCGAGCAATTACTGTTAACCTGTCCCATAAATAGAAAACTTGATTATATTGTAGATAGCATCAATCATTATGATAAATTGACGCAAAACAATGGTGAGTTATTTCGTAAGGGAGAGATTAGCATCCGGGCTATTTTTATAATCAACCCTCCTAATAGATTTGTGAGCGGGCCTCCGCCTGCCACATGCATATTTAATAATAGACCGTGAAAACTGAATATATTTCGACTCCCGAATCGCAATTACCTCCCTCTTTACTATATATACAACATATAAAGCACGACGAAACATTTATGTACAAGTGGGTATGTTGCGCCTATCAAATTAATGGAGTCCTATCTAAATTTGTTAGGAGTTGTTTTTCGTCGCATGTCATTTACATTTTATCGGTTTGGGATTGGATAGGGGAGAGAGAGATGGGGTGCGCTCAACAAGTGTAAATATTTTGATCGACATACTGGTTGCTTTTCGAGAGATAAATAAGTTTGTTTACAATACGAAACGATAAAGATTTGTTTAGTCAATTAGTTTCGCGATAGGTACGAACCTATCGATTAAAAAAAAAACTCGATTTTTTAATTTATTATTTCTTACTGATAAAGCATCCGTGTAACCATGTTTTATTTGATCAAGTTATTAATTGCATACTTATGTATATACAATATTTTAGGTTTTTAAACAAATCAATTTCGAACCAAAAAAAATTATTGAGGCATCTTGTAACAGTGCAAGTGTTTTCTGTATAAAATGTTTTGATGAGGTACAAGTTTTCAAAAATTTAAAAGAAAATTCAGTATGCACGTAGGATGCGCCGGAAAAATTAATTTTTTTTTCAAGTCGTAATACCACGGAAAAGGGTAAAAAAATTTGGAAATATTCACATTTTTTCAATGTTTTTTTAACATTTCTAAACTATTCTCTTCCCAAATGAAACAACTCAAATTGTTAAGTATTAGAATCACAGAAAATATGTTTACATATTATCTAAATTCATCAACATCTTTTGGTCGCGCATTGCCTTCAGAGTTAATGAAATTTTAAAAAAAAGTTTTTTTTATAAATCTTCCACTTCAGTAAATTCAGGAATCTGTTTCAATAGCTAAGCGGTAAATAAACGGGTCCAAAATCATTAAGAGGCCAATCGGCTAACTGGCTGTGAAAAATGTCCAGCGATTGGCTTCAAAAGTATTTTGGCTGTCAGATCTCCACAATAGATAAAAAAAAAGTACACTAAATAAGGATCAGCAGTATCTACTCGATATTTCCTTGTCAATAAATTCGTGTAACAGTGAAGACGATTTGGCTGTACGAGATCTTGGTGTCTTGTCACATTCGAAGTGGTTGAAAACAGCAGACATAATTCTCAGATTATACTTAAGTGAAGAAAGTTCCACACCTGAACTGAAGAAATTGTTACATACAATACAATCTTTAAGGTACCTGCCTGAAAATGTACGTAATATTGGCGACCTGTGATCCATCGACATAGCTTTTTCGCTCATCCTGACATTTAATGTTTGCCATACATAACACAAGCTCAAGACTACTCGAAAATAATTAACAGGATGTATTATGATTTATGTTCTCTCCCATTATTAAGATAGCAGTTGAACGATATGTGAAATTCGTGATAGCAGTCTCAGGAAAATTTGCGGAACTGAATTTAGGGATGGCTTTGTCAGAACCACTTTTTTGTCAAGGTCAACCATGCCTAACTTCGACCCTAAACCAGATTTCAAAGTACCCTCAATTAAGAATGAGTGAAAACGGAGATATTCAATTGTACTTGGACTTTCGACTCTTCACCCAAAAACATAGTTTTTGCAATAAAAAATCTGTTTATAAATATTACTAATTGTATAAAATAATTTGTTTTTAAACATTTAAACTTACGAGTTAAAAAATGATTTTTTCAGTCAGCCCTAGCGTGCAAGATTAATTTTTTCCGTTTGTTTAATTTTTTTCCTCCCAGCAATAGTTTTATTTTCTGATTTTTTTTCGTAAGTTAATTGAAATGTTTCTCAATCAGGTTTGTATATAACTCTTTGTAACTCTATTACTTCAACTCATACATTGCATTTATATATAAAAATTTAGATTTCGTTTTGTCGCAGCGAATATTCAACATTCAATCATTTATCGTGTAAGTCATGGCATAGTGTAAGTTTAATACTTTTCCTGAATTAGCACAACGTTTATATGTTTTCACAGCAATCTTCAAACACTTATGGTAAATAGGTTGCCTACCCGCAAGCGCGCTTCTTCCATAAGCATGAAAATTTCAACACTTCTGTTTTATACTTAGGTATACATACATTCAAATTATCTCAGTAATAAATAGGTAGTTAGTACATAATATGAAATGAAGGTAATTACATTTCGGAATTTTGTTTACACGTAAGGTTTCTCTAGTTTTAAAAAGATCACAGTTGTTTATAAAATTTGTATTGCCTACAATATATGAAAGCACAGAGGAAGTACGAAATGAAAGAAACATCACCGGCAGTTTGACAAAATAATAATAAATATAGTGTGTAAAATGGCTTTCTATAGGAAAAATATTTTAATAAGAGTTTTAGGAGAAAAACTTATTCTTTATAAAAAATATTGATTGTATTCAAAGCCCGCCCTTTTGGTACATAAAAGAACCAATAATCATTTAAGCTAAGACAAAAAACTTGGAAATTTTGTAGAGTTGTTGATTTTAAATATGACTAAGTCCGAATGTTATTTTACATTATCAATATCAGATAAAAGACAAATGTCATTTCAATAAAACTTTTATTGTTTTTGTGTTTGTAAAAAAAGGACAACCACATTCAGCGCAAATTTTTTTCTAAATTGTTTGTAAACAGCCTCCATTACCTGCATTTTACATAATTTAAATCCTTTCCCATTATTTCTCTGAACACTTTTCGCTTTAGGCAATCCCAAAGCAAAAATCTATGGGAGTTAAATCCGATGACCTAGCTGGCCAATGTATTGGTCCATGTCGTCCGATCCATCTATTAGGAAAGTGTAAATTTAGAAATTCTCTTACAATCAAGGTACCATGCGCTGGACACCCATCTTGCGGGAAATAATTCCTCTTGCTCAAGTTATGACAATTCAAAATTCTGAAGCATTTCCAAGTAATTGTGTTGATTTAAATTTCCATTAAAAAAAATAGGGTCCAATGATTCTGTTTAATAACATGCCGCAGCAGACATTGACTTTTTGATGTCGTCGATTTCGGACATGAATTCTAACATTTGGATTATCCTTTGGCCAATATCTATAATTTTGTAAGGAAACAGTACCATTTGTCGAAAACGTTGCTTCATCACTAAACACTGAACACTAAATGCCGAGAAAATAACAAAATACTGTGGATGGTCCACAATGGTCACAGCATCATCATCATTGTACGTTTTGCGAGGCTCTGTTTCCAAGAAACTTTTCAATTAATTTCTTCAATGCTGTTCTGCTTACGCTTTCATTCGGGTATTTGTCATTAAATAACTGTATTGCATATTTATACGAGACTTTTCTTATACCATAACATTTCACCAGGAAGATTCCCTGTTTCAACGTCAACATTTTTCACAAATAAAGCTAGCTGATCTGTCAGGCAATGTCGTAACATTCGGACTTAGTCATATTTAAAATCAACAGCTCGACATAATTTCAAGTTTTTATCTTAGCTTAAATGATTACTGTTTTTTTATTTTTATTTATCAAAAGTTTTTATAAAGAAGTTTTACTCCTAAAACTCATATTAAAATATTTTTCTCTATAGGAAACCACATCACTTTTGTAATGTTATGTTTGTTATTACTTAGATTAAACATTAGCAATGTTAGCACATAGGTGTGATTTCACAGGTACTTAGTGGTATCTATGTTCCATATGTTCAGGTAATATTTCTTATATTTTGGTCACAGTTATTATATGTGATTTTTTAGGATGATATTAACTATTTCTGTTGTATCTAACTTCGTTTCTTTGTTAGATAGATGCATACATATTGGTAGTACCAATACATTTTCTATATATGTATATATCTAAAATATATTAAAATTCTTTGCCAAATATGCAAATGTATTGAAAAAATGAATATCTTCTTGGTAGTAGTGGCAAATGATGAGCAAAAGTAATAACAATATGACAACAGGTTGTCATTTAGAATACATTAACAATTGTAGAATGTAAATCAAATATGTATGAATGAAAATGTAAACAATAAGCACAGGACAATCGGTATTACTTATGCAATTCCATTAAATGGTTTAGCTCTACCTTGAACTGTTCAATTAATGTAATTATATAAATAATAACGATGCAACTAATTAATTAAAAGAATTACGAGTAGAGCTGTTGGTATTATGACAATATAGAATGTAAAATCAGTCGTTATAAATGAAAATGTATGCAAATAAGCATAGGACAACCGATATTACTTATGCAGTCCCATAAAATGGTTTAGGTTTACCTAGACATGTTCATTTGATAGAAAATACACAAACAATAAACGACGCAACTATGTATGTGTTAAGATGTGTTGTCCTATGCTTATTTGCTTACATTTTCATTCATACATATTTGATTTACATTCTACAATTGTCAATGTATTCTAAATGACAACCTGTTGTCATTTAGAATATTGTCATTGGGGGAAAATTATTGTCAGTGTAAAATATTTAGATGTAAAATAATCATGAGTAGCAATTTAAATTTCATAGTAGATTAAATAAAAATTTATATATGTATATACATATAAATTATTATACCGTAAGCGTCAAATTTTAATTTCGGTTTGCACTTCTATCATATGCAGAAGATCATCTTATCATATGCAGCGATGCCTGCTTGCTAACAGTGGAGGGAGAGCAACGGAGTGGCGGGGGACCCCCACGCCTTACAAATGTCCAGTGTGGCAGCCTCGCTTATGTCTATCTTTAGTTTAATTCGTCGCGCTCTTTTCCACTTACTACTTTCCTATCAGAAATTAAAATATGACGACCTCGGTATATTGTTCTTTTATATCCTGTTAAAGAAATAAAACGACACTTTACACACTGTGTATACGGACCAAAAATACACCCTTTGAGATAAGAGCAGTAGGCCATAAGTTTTGGGGAAGTTTCCTACAATACCCAACAGGCGTTTATTTTATTACAAAAATTCGACAACTGCAAAATGTGTTGTTCAAATAATTAATAATTCACATGCAGTAGAATGTTCATTCTCTCTTCAATTCTTCCGTATGTATGTAGTACATACTTGGATACCTTGATCGAAATTATAAACTTGTTTTGTGAACGCTATAACCTTTGCATTGAGGCAGGTGTTCGAGCTGCCGACCACCAATTGACTGATGATTTTATAATCTTTCCTTCGGCGGTCGTTTTGCTCGCGTTTCGTTTTCAGTTCCGTCGAGATGTATCAGAGGGAAGAGGTCTTTGTCTTCACCCAGTTGCGTACATTTATGAGTAGTGTCGACGCTACTGGTAATATATAGGAGCAACACAAGCAATGCTTATGAAAAACGTTCAAATATCCTTTGCCGATAAAACAGGTTTATAAATAAAATACAGGTTTTCCGTATCTTTTACTAGTTGCCGTCAAAATACAAGTGTAAAATTATGTGCGAAGTCATTTCGAAATATCCTCATATTTTCAGAGGCAGATGCGCAACGAGATATTCGGTTCTTAGGTCTTTGGATTCGAGTCGAAAGTTTTTGAATATTATTATCCATCAGTTTCATAAAGTATACAAATTAGACATACTTTACAGTTAGTGCGTTATTTATATTTCCGCCAAGGTAATTACAATATAAAAAATGAGGTGTGGCCACCACATGACTTTCTTATACATATGAGCGTTTCAAATTATAGAATTTGTTTATACAAAAATTATTCAAAATTCTAATATAAATACTTCTATTCTCTTAATAAATCCTATAGAATGCATACTTTGCAAGATATTCAAAAAAAGTGCTACTCGATAGGAGCAAAAGTGATACTTCCGGTCCGAATTTTGAAATTTTTTTTATACTAAGGATATTTAAAATTATGTTTAAAATACTTCATACTCGTAATGTACCTGCCTAAAAAGGATGACTTGCGAGACATTCGCTTCGCAAAAAATTGATTTTCAATAAGACCTACTTACGGTAGGAATTTCGAAAAACTTTTGTAATACAATTTTTCTCAAATTTAATTTTGAGTACATTTGAATACTTTATAAATTTGTTTAAACTTAGTAATTGACGAAATATTGGCAAAATTCAATTTTTTCTATCGATTTTAGTGAAAATCTAATCAGATCTCAAGAGGGAGATTATACACGTAAATACAAAATTTGGAATTGATATCTACAGCGGTTTGACCGCTATCGTGGTTACACACACACTGTCAGACAGACATTTTTTAAAAACCACTTGTTTGGTATCAGGAGACTTCAAAACGTGGATATCTGCAAAAATCTCGAGGTCGAAAACTTTCATCATCACAATACTTCCTTATACTATATGTATAAGGAAGTAATTATAATTTTTTTGAAAATAAGAAATGATTAAATAGTAGCAATATCTTTGTGAGATATTCTCTAGTTTGAAAAACCTTTAATTACACAGCCATATTCGATTGAATGCTACTTTTTCTGTAAAAATATGTACAAATTATAAAGTACATATATACTAACTTGTATGCAGAAGTAGGGAGTTTTCACAAAACAACAATAGAAACAATATTAATGACTAATCAAATTTACGAATATTGGAATTGATGATAAAAATTAAAATTTTGTTGTTGGAATAATCTAATATAAAACTACTTGTTGAAATATTTAAATATTTGAATATAGAATATTTTCAATATTTCAATATTTATCAAAACGAAATTTATTTTATTTTCTATATCTTCACATATCTAGTTGCGCTGGCAGTTTTCATACACTTTATTAAAATAATTGCGTCTTGAATAAAAATCTTCTCATATGCAACACAACCACGGCAACCACCTGGTAACGCTATTTCTTCGCTTGATGAGATTTATGAAAAATCTGCCGTTTGATATAGGCTGCGATAAAAAGAAGACAGAACAGCTAAAAAAAAGAGATGTAAATCCACAATGTATTCTAAATATAGGCACTTCCAACTGTTTGGAAAATAATTGCTAACTAGAGACCTTGAAAGAGAACAGGTGCTTCAAGAGGTCGAGGTACATGAAGATATGTATACAAATCTATACACATTCACTGCCGTATTTATTGCTTGAAGCACATTTCTACTTTAATTGTTACTAAAAACATACTTCTAACAGTTAAAACAGATAATTTTGCCGATAATGGAGATAAATTAACGGCTATTAATCAAGTGATTTTTTTTAATTCTGCATTTAATACGCACTTTTCACAGTGACATAATTTCCTTGTTTTCGAAATAATTAACTAGTCAAAAGTATTTCCTTGTACATTTAAAACGTTTGCAGCGTTATGAAATACAATATCCACGAGTAAAATAAGAGAAATTACATCTTATGATATCAATATCAACAAATAATTCAATATTACAAATGGTATTTGTTAAATAACTAACATAAATTCACTTCTTCCTGTCTTCTTAAGTTGAACATGAGCTCAGTCGCCCTCTAGTGTTAGAAAAGCGAAGCCAGCGCTCTTCAATATTTTTGTTAGTTGGTCGCTATCGGCACCTAGCGCTTTTATTAAGAACTGCTACATCGCATGATGGGATAACCTGCTCTATATACGTAGTTCGCTTCAAAAACTTACAAACAATAATTAATGCTAAGAATTTAATACAAACATATCAACAAATTTTTAGTCGAGACAACTCAAAAACATTTTCAATAATTATTTTAATTATAGGTTCTAGAAATATCAAACATGTAAGATTAATTACTGTGTAAATATTCAACGTATTATAATAAATAAATATTTGTTTAATCTTGATAATTGAGCACTTGTGAATTTTAAACAATTGATTAGAAAGAAAAACTCGTTTCACAAAAATATATACGATTTATTTCATAAACTAAATGTACATTTCGTTCGTAGCAAACGAAATGTACATTTAGTTTATGAAATAAATCGTATATATTTTTGTGAAACGAGTTTTTCTTTCTAATTAAATATTTGTTTGATTTTATTCATAACTGTTTAATTTTTTAATAGAGTTGATACCAAATTTAACGGTAATTCTAGAGAGATTCTGGGTTCGAATCTTAGCCGTGGGTAATTTTTAAAATTAAAAATACTAAACTAAATAATTATCAGTACTAAAAGCAGAAAATTATAATTAAAATTTTCAACACTGAGAAATAATTTTAATTATTTGATTTTTGACACCCCTTTCTTGAGAGGAGTATTGTATCTTTAAATATAAAGTTTGCTGTTGATTGACAGTTTTAACCAATTGGCCTCTATCATGGTCAAACGTAGATGACGATATGTGTTCAAAAACAACGTTTTCTTAACAGATACTTCAAAATGTGGCCACTTAAAAAATCTTGAGATCACAGTTCTTTCTAGATGTTGTATGTCTGTTCTTTTCTTCCAATTTTAATTCTTTGTGTGCATATCTCCGCAATTGTTGGTTCTACGGTAACACTTTTCTCATTACTAAACGCAGAACACAGATAACACATGATAGGTTGGTGTATTCTCTAGCCGAATAAAATAATGTCCTACAAAAAATTGGTATGTAGCGCTAGTTCGACAAAAATTGTGATGAGTAATTTTTACACTACATGACATTGACGATATCGAGGAATCCATTGTTCCATTTAGATTTGGACGCTAATGATGTCGAGGATGACTCGGAACTGTATATAAAAGGTCGTATAGATAACGCAGAAAATTGAAAATTGTTAATATAGAAAATATTTACTTTACATACTGTATATAAAAATACTACTTTTGCAGGTACATTTGTATATTTTTGTCGTTTTAATAAAGATTGGATTAAATCTTAGATTTTTATGATCAATTTTGAACGTTTATTTATTTTTCTATTCGATTAACGATTCCCATTGAATCTGGCCTAAACGCTTAAATGTATAAAACATAAATTTGTCCAAAATTAAACAAGCTCTGACATAACATCTTCCTGAAAAAACATATATGTTGTACAACAACGGATATTATTACTATTCTTACACGCGTTCCGATCATATCCGACTCTCGAAAAGATTAATTATAATATAAATAATGATAATATAAGCACGTGGCAGCAGTGACTATTTAAGATAAATGTAGTATATTATACTTATAAATTTTAAAAAGTATAAAAAATAAAATATGCTTTCTAAAATTATTAGGTATTTAAAAAGTATAAAAATAATTTCAGCAAATACTCCTGACTTTTACATAAATATTTGTACACCTATATAAATTTAATATATTTTTTTATTAATTTTATAATTTAATTTTAAACAATATTTAATTGACTTACAAATACATTATTTAGATTTTACCCTAAATTTTTTGTAGCAAGAGGCATGATATCCTATTACCTCGTCATTCGAACTCTCGGACAGTACCACCTCGTGATGCTTGTGATTATGCTGCTTTTCAACCTTTAAAACAGTTTTGCAAAAAAACACAATTCTTTTTAAGTTTTTCAATGTCGTCTCTTTTTTCCCTAAAATAAGGTTATATAAAAAACAGTCCATATTCACTGTTTATTTCCTATGACTAGATAATACAACAATCAGAATTACGTCTATGCACGTTTATGGTCGAGACTAGCTGGGGCCAGTGCCCACATGATTCAAATTTAAGGGACAGTTTGTATTTTTTGATCAGTATTAGGTTTTTTTTTTGTAGGACATTCGTAAAATCGTGTTCTACATTTTATTCCATGGAGAAAAAAAGTAGAATTAGGTTGTTAGTAATGAGAAAAGTGGATCTGACAATTTCGGAGCGTAAGACTGGAAAAACATCCCATTCAATTTGCAGGACAATGTGGCCATTTCATTTTGAAAACATTTATTAAGCAGTATTTAAACAATCAGCTGGTTAGTAATCATTTTCATATTTCATATTTGTATATGTTGGGGGACGCTTCGGTCAAACTATCGATTTTGTAGGACGAATGTTTTTTCGTGTTTCTTATCAAACTATCTGCAGATTTAACCTAAACACTAATGGTTAGTAATAAAATTTGAACAACCACCCAATCGACATATATGCACCCCATGCGCAGTTTATTAGCTACCACTAACGAGAATTTTCCAAGAGGCAAAACAGGGCCTGAAAATTCAGCCTGTTAGTCTTTACTTCTGTATACATCTGCAATATCAGTATAATAACAATAATATATAATGGCATGTAAGCCAACAAAAGAAAAATAAAAGAAAAATTAAAAAAAGCAAATAATAATGTACTGAAAATCAGACGATGAGGGGATAAGCTGGACAACCCATGAGGCTGCCCCCTGATTTTCATCCTAAAACCCATGAAAATACAGGAAAAAAGAAATAAAAAGTAAATGCCTAAGATCAGGTTATTATATTATATATTATTATTATTATATTAAGAACTAAACTAAAAATAAACATATATGTATATAGTTGACGCTCATGATGATATACAGGATGGGTCATCTAAGCGGGTAAGGCCGATTACGCCTTTATGAGTAAAGATATTTCGAAGCGGTTTTTTCCTTGTGATAGATGTTCATTAGGAGCACATTTTAAAAATATTTTGTATTATACAGAGTGTTCAATAAGTTGGTGGCTAACCATAGTTATAGTTTTTAAATGGAACACCCTATATATTATTGCATTTTTATATTCCCCGTATAATTTTTAGTCAAAAAGTAATAAGATAGTATAGGCCTAAAGTGTAAAGTTTTAGACTTACTCCCATTTTTCGGAAAAAATCAATGTTTGTATTAAATTATATTTCTCGAAAACGACGTATTTGATGGACAATATTTTTTGCAGTATTGTTTACAATAAGAGGTCCTAATAGAAGCATGTTTTATTTTTTGACAGTTACTAACTGCATGTGCAGGAAACTGGATAAAAATTACATGACACGTTTTAGAATAAAAGTATTTTTTTTTAAATGGAACAGCCTGTATATCAGTTCATTTTTGAATTGTTTATTAAATTTCATGTCAGAAACATGTAAGACGTTAATACTTTAAAAGTGACTATTACTGAGCTATTGTCTCTTTTTGATATAATTTTGTCAGTTTTGTGTGGTTTAATTAATATAGTATAGTACTGACAAAATTATATCAAAAAGAGACAATAGCTCTGTAAAAGTCACTTTTAAAGTATTAACGTCTTACATGTTTTTGATGTGAAATTTAATAAGAAATTCAAAAATGAAATAACATGCAGGGTGTTCTATTTGAAAAAATTGACTTTTTTGCAAAAACTAACAAAAGCATATCAAAAAACGACAGTAGCTCTGTAATAGTAACATTTAAAGTATTAACGTCATTTATGTTTCTGACATGAAATTTAATAAACAATTCAAAAATGAACTGATATACAGGTTGTTCCATTTAAAAAATTTGACTTTTATTCTAAAGGGTGTCATGTAATTTCAATTCAGTTTCCTGCACATGCAGTTAGTAACTGTAAAAAAATAAAACATGCCTCTATTAGGACCTCTTATTGTAAATAATACTGCAAAAAATTTTGTCCATCTAATACGTCGTTTTCGAGAAATATAATTTTATACAAACATTGATTTTTTCCGAAAAATGGGAATAAGTCAAAAACTTTACACTTTAGGCCTATACTATCTTACTACTTTTTGACTAAAAATTATACGGGAAATACAAAAATGCAATAATATATAGGGTGTTCCATTTAAAAAACTATAACTATAGTCAGCCACCAAGTTATGGAACACTTGTATAATACAAAAAACCGCTTCGAAATATCTTTACTCATAAAGGCATAATCGGCCTTACCCGCTTAGATGACTCACCCTGTATATAAGAAAAAAAATAATTATCGCGGATACATAAAATATAAGTAAGAGGAAAATATCAGGTGAATTCCGTTGTAGAGCAACCGTAGACACGTGTTTCTGACTAATTGGTCGTCTATATATATAAATGTTCCGAATTAAGCTCTAAATATATGCTGCATGACATGGAAAGTGCAACACCAAGAATGGGTGCGAATTTTTTGACCAAACTTGGTAGAAACGTATAACTAGTCAAAAGCAATAATTGATTAAAATTTTGTTGCGATAGATCAAGTGGTCATGACACATCTGACACTTCATTCAGTTTTCGCTGACATTAATGTGTGGTGTATTAATTGTTTGTTTGAAATTAATTTCAACGGTTTTGTCTTATTATACCTTTGTTTAACGTGTTTAAAGAGTTTTATTATGCCTAGAGTGCGGCAACGTGGAAATTATCGCCAATTAAGCGAATTCGACAGAGGTCGAATTGTTGGTTTGCGAGAAAGTGGTTTTTCATACAGGGAAATTGCAAATCGCCTTAACCGGAACCAATCCACCATTATGCGATGTTATCAATCATGGACTAGGGAAGGTCAGGAAAGACGCCAAAGAGGAACCGGAGGCCGAAGAAGAACTAATGAGATACAGGACCGCCGCCTTCGCTTAATGGCACTAAGAGACAGGTTTTCCAGTACCAGATCAATTGCTGACGTGTGGTTAGGTAATATTAGTCGTCCTGTAACCCTTCGAACCGTTTATCGTCGAATTAGGGGTTTCGGCTTACAATCTTATCGTCCACATCTTGTGTTACCACTTACGGCTCAACACCGACAGCAACGTTTGGAGTGGTGTAGATTGCGACTGCACTGGAACGTGGAGTGGCACAGGGTGGTATTCAATGATGTATCTCGATTTTGTCTAGGGATGCATGATGGCCGTATGAGGGTCAGACGAAGACGTGGGGAACGTCGTGATATTCAGTTTTCCGTTGAAAGGCATGTGCATCGAGCAGTGGGTGTTATGGTATGGGGTGCTATAGCATATGGGAGTAGGTCTCAATTGGTGTTCATCCAAACCACCATGAACGCCCAGCGTTACATTGATGAGGTGGTAGAACCCCATATTCTACCATATCTTCAAACGCTCGAAGACCCACTTTTCCAGCAGGATAATGCCCCTCCCCACGTAGCGAGAATTTCTATAAATCGCTTGGAAGAGGCTCATGTCAATATCTTGCCATGGCCACCCAAATCCCCCGACCTCTCGCCAATAGAACATGTGTGGGACATTATGGGACGAAAACTTATGAATTTAGCCAATCCCCCGCAGACACTAATAGCTCTCCGGCATGAATTACAGGTTGCTTGGGACACCATACCCCAAGAGGATATCGACCACCTAGTCGAATCAATGCCACGAAGAGTGAGGGAGTGTGACACTAATAGGGGCGGTTCAACACATTATTAATAAAAATTATATTAAATTGTGTTAGTCTTTTGTTTTTTTTCTTTGAAATTTTAATCAATTATTGCCTTTGACTAATTATACGTTTCTACCAAGTTTGGTCAAAAAATCCGCACCCCTTCTTGGTGTTGCAGTTTCCATGTCATGCAGTATATTTATGATCTTACTAAAACTGCATACAATTCATACTTTGCGAGTTATTTGCAAAAAATGAAAAGTTGAGTTTCCCTTAGGAATTTTTAAGGGTTTTTTTTATGCAAAAATTGTTCCAAATTAAGTTCTAAATATTTTCATAGTTCTAGTAAATCTGTTATTATTTTGAGATACATATTCCCATAGAACTTCTTAATGATAAGAGTAAAAAACCTATTTTCGGTGAAAATTTTGAAAATATTTTTGTTTATTGTAATATGTTTGTTTTTTGTAACTAATTTATGAGATATTAGAAAGTTTATTTTTGTTCCTGGAATAGTAAACTACTACTTCCTGTCTGTTTGACTGAAAATCTAATTATAACTCGCATTAAGTTTTGACATTGATAACTTTAACCGTTCAGTAGCTGTTGTGGTTACACCCAGGCATGTTTCCTAAAAAACACTTTTTTTGTTAGCAACAACTACAACAGTTACAAAGATTTCGAAGTCGATAATGATCATCACCAATAATACTTCCTTATACTGCGTTGAAGAAAGTAAAAGTACGAAAACGTAATGTAAAGCAACACAACTCAAAGAAGGAATAATATGCAATTCCCAGTTATAGGATTTAACAATGTGTCATTGAATAACGTACCAAAAAGTTAAAGGAAAGGAATTCGTTTTTCTGTAAGTTTTTTTCAATTTGTTGGTATTTCCCTGCTTGGGTATTAAAACTGACTAATTTTTCTTTCTCTATGTAAAATTTTAATACAATGTAGTATCATAAAACTCAATTCTTACGTTATTGCCATACGTGTGGAGCAGTAAAATTACAGTTTCCTTTTTCCTCCAAATTAATATCTCAACGTATATACTGTAATATCAAGTTGTTTCTCTTTACAATAAGCCTAGTTTGCCGTTAGTCCTTCTCTTGCTATAAATACTTTTCCTGTTTTGGACATGACCGAGATGTAAAAAAAAATCAAGTGGAATTCTAAAATAGAAAAATTATAAATTTAAAAAGTTATCGGTTATACTACCACCTGCACATGTTCCCGCATTAAATGATCTTCACATCGGCTCTATTTATTTCTCGTCTCAGTCCCATTTGCGCATTGAATATCGGTTGCCGAACAAGGAGACGAATACTTATCGTCCATGGGGAACGTGTGATCATATTTTCTGGTATTCAAACCAGTATTTGAAGATACACATAGTAATATAGTAGATGGGCTTTTGCCCGCGGGCCCACCAGGACTTTTTTTATACGTGTGGTGTACAATTGGTCAATGGCCTTTTCTATTTCCTTCTCTCTCTTACTCTCTCATTCGTCCTCTCTTCCTCCGACTTTCTATTTTGCGCTGCTATATTTATATTGCGTATCCTCATCCACTTGCTAGTTCCCTGCGGTTGTTATGTTAATTTTATCATAATCATCATTTCAACTTCCGATATCTTACTGATGGAAAACCCGTTTCGTCGATTTATCGAAGCTCACAGCAAAAATAACCGTACGGGGTTTATTGAATGTTAATCGTTCGCTGGAATTAGTGTGGATATATGTAACATTTATTGGCCGGCGTATACATTTCGAATTGTCGATAATAGTGATTTCTCGATCAGAAATGTTTGGATTCAGTAATAATTGTTAAATTTAGATTAAATCCCCATATAAGCGCTGTTTACGTATGCCTCTTATAAAAGCTCTGAATTTATCATTTGTATAGTGATAACTGATATTGTTAAAATTCTTCTCTTCTTATCCTTGGAATAGAAAGCAGCAAGTCTCTTACGATGGACGTGTGTATACCGCGTCCGATTGGGTCAGGGGTCCCTCGGAGTAGTATACCGGGCCCTCTTCTGTTTATTATCTACTAATCGGGTATTGTAAATTCTTTACATTACTGTATCATCTATACTCAGACGTTACTCAGCTGTACTACATTTTTATGGGTGGGAACTCGCGAAAATCTGTCTTACGTATCAGATCCCCAGTCTCTTGGTGATATGTCGTCTGAGTACTCCTTTTATTTTAGTGGTAAATAGGCTTCTGTTTTAGTTTGTGATCGTAACAAGGCGTGGGTGTCTGTGATTGACAATATCAAAATTAAAATGCGTGATCAGGTGATGCCTCTAACTGACAGCGCGCATGATTTGGGACTTTAGTTGGATACTAGATTTAGATTCAAGGACACTATTTCCCGTTTAATTAGACTGGGATTTGAAGATTTTGAATGATAACAGGAATTCCTTTTTTTTTTGGTTGAGTATTTGCTGTGACTGTCTGGACCATTGACCTAATAATACTAATAGACGGAGTTTTACACTCTAAATAAACGCCAAGTATTCCTGACAACATCAGAGTGGCATTTTAAATTAAAAATTGTTAATAGCTAATAGGACTTTTCCTTTTGGTTACCTAAAGCGGAAAGTGCACAGAGAAACAATGGGAAATGATTAAATTTTGATTTGTCATGTAAAAAATTATGGCTTATAAAAACACTACTACATTACTATACAAGATACAAGGGTCTGGTGACAGCCTCTTCTAATCGTCTTGAGAATTTTATTCCCCGATTTACATAAAACGTAACAAATTTTTTTAATACCATACTATCATCGACCACTCTCTGTCTCCCGTATTCGCCAGACTACGGAAACATTTTCTGTGTATTGGTCAGTAAGCAAGCATTATGTTATAACTCTGTTCTCATTTTTTGACAGCAAAGGGAAAAGAGCAATAAAGGAAGAAAAAGAATTTTATTAAAATATACGAAGAAACCACAAGTATTGGGTGTCAATTTGGAATAACTTTTGTATAAATAGTTATTTACGAACGAAGTGCGGGAAGACTATGCTACCACATGAGCGCATTTTTAAAGCACGAGCGACTGAAAGGAGCGATTGCGTGGAAGATGTCTTAAACCAATTAATTTGTACAATATTTTTTTACGAACATTAAATTACAGTTAAATATAGTTTAAGAGGTCGTCAAATTGATGGCGCTTATAAATTTGTTGGAACAATGTTTAGCAATAGTACTCCTATTTCACTAACTTTTAATACAGAATAATATAATAATAGTGGCGTTTTGTAAGCTAAATTTTATTACTACCGAGATCAATTGGTTTTAATGCCCCACAGCCAGTGTTTTCTGTAATTTTTATATTCGATTCAACCGTTACTGGTCGAGTATGCGCGAAATGTCACTTTAAAGGCAGCGAGTACAAAAGTTCTTTTTCGAAAATCACAACAGAAGTAACTTTTATTCTTGTCGAGAAAATAATACCTTATGTGTTATGTATTCAATACAATAACAGGTTTGCTTTGTTTATAATAAGCTCTGTATTTATAATCATTTGCAAAACTGAATAAATTAAATTATGTTCGAAATTGAAAACAGCTAATCTTGTAATTTAATCACAAGAGAAAGAAAAATCATGCGTCTTTGATCATCTAATTGTGGTCGCCAGAGCAGATTTAGCATCAACATATACACACTGTCGCGTAGCCTCGTCATTTCTATAGATTCTAGATAATGATTTCGGGAGACCATCAAAGTCATATATCTTTTTTTAACGGTTTCACATTTTATTTCAGTTTAAAATTAATTAAATAACAATGAGGTTTAATGAAATCACCGGAGGCAAGCGTTCCTCGTCAGGTTCTTATATCATTAGACGTATCTCTATTATTACTCATAATTACATAATAACCGATTATATTAGAGTTCATTTTCAAAGCACACAGACCATGTTAATCGACGACGACGACGACGGCCTATTTCCACTGGATTTCACATAAATTATACGTCCCTATCTGCATGTGGTATCTTTAAAAATGTACACAGTTAGGTGCACCATAAGCTGCTATAACACACATTTTATACCGAATGAGCAATCTCGGAGGCATTGAATAAAAGCTACCGTTGTGATCTATATAATTATGTATGAGCGATATGAAATTAACACTTTCTATTTACCTCCAGGTGATCTGTGTTTGCGTCTATATATTGATAATTATGATAAATTTTCGATTATTAGTGTATTGTTGAAATCGAGAACGCGCAATTGTTAAAACTTTTAATTATCCATATCTATACCATTTTATTTTTAACGTGTTGCTTGCGTGGGATTTACTTGCGGGATGTGTTTTTTTTTTAATTCAAATATACAATCTTTGGATCGATAAATTAAGCATTTTTAACATGTCCATCGGAAGTACTTACATCTACATCATTTATTCTCTCCGATTCTCGTAACGCTTACGTTTCCCATAAGCTATGATAAATACGTAAACAACATAACCTAACAACTATAGATCCACGCATTGGCAGTTCAAGATTTTTTGTACATATAGCCTTTATGTTTTATATATGTAAACTTACATAATAGCACAAACATATTTTGATTTTAAAGTTTAGCTTGTAGGAAAATTGAAATACAAATTAGCAGCCGGTATCGTATTTTTTAAAGAAAATGTATGGAACATTTTTTTACTAAAAAAGCAGGAAATTCCAACAGAAAGTACAAGGGCAGGTTTTTCCAACACGGATTAAAATACTAATCACTGATTATCTCTAACCTGCCTTCTTCAACGCGACGAAATACGCCGATTGTCTAAATAGTGTTTAAGGAATTATTGTACAAAAGTATATTTGTTAATGCATTTGAACTAACTTAGTATATTTTGTTTTAATAATATCGGCGCCATTTTTTTCATTTGAATTTGTATTTTGTTCTTTTTGTCCTTATTTTATTTTTTTTTAATTCTGTATAATAGAAATTTAATTTCAATAAATAAACTGTAGACATTCATTTTGTGAATATAGTATCTGAGAATTTCAGTGCACATAGCACATATTTAAAATGTCTATTATGGAATAAATACAAAGTGCAAAAACTCAATACTTACTCAACTCAAGCAGACATTGCCGCAGGTTCCTAGGATATTCACTAATTGAGATAAACTCTCAGAATTGTAGTAGAATTAAAAAACTTGCAAAACTGAATCGTTCTCATCAGAAAAAGTAATGTATTCCTGGTTATCAATTAATTTTATTTCTATAGTAAGCTAAATATTACACATATTCAGCACGTATTATGCTATTTTTATTTTTAATTATACTGTTAATTCCATTTATAGAAGAAGCAATGCAATTACTAAATCACCGATGGAATAGTATATTAAAATACAAGTAACAGAAGGCCTTACATTCCAGCATGATTTCCACCGGGATTCTAAGGAACGAATGCTGGAATTGCCTTCTGTTACAAGTGTTTTTTACACTATTTTCTCTGCTTCGAATTGTATTTCTATTATTTATTTTCAGAATAAATTGTTAAAAATGTAAATTAACGGAAATTTTGATAACGTGACCTAGTCGCTTGGTAGCACTGATTTATATTTGATAGTTGACTTTTGTAAGAATTATTTGAATTGATACGTTTGCTTAAATTAGGAAAAACCTCATATTATCTGTGGGCGGAATGTCAGACGAAGAGCTTCAATCTACGCCACTAGAATTGCGGGACGTGGCCTCCAACGCCATAAATAATTTACTACCAGGTATATCGAAAAGCAATTATGAAAAATTTATGGCACCAACCTACCTTCTACTAAAATACAAAGTTACCAAAAATCGTGTAAGAATGGAGTTCATATTCTTACACGAAAATGGGTGCGAGAATAATGTTGTTCTAATACCGAAACAGAGTATGTAATAATTATTAATTACATAATTCCAAAAAATACTGTCATACAGTAAAACAAATGCATATACAGTGAAATCTCCCTTGGCCGGACACCTTCGGGACCAAGAAATTGGTCCGTTCAAGGGAGTTGTCCGCTCAAGAGAAAATGCAGGCAATCAATTCAAGTTTGAGTTATAATGATTAAAATAACGTTTGCTCATAGAAAATAACATTTACTTAACTTCAAATACAATAATTCATAAACTATAAGTAATAATACATGTATTATATCGCGGCTTACACATAAATGACATACATATATGAAATAAATAATAATGCTAATATGTAATAACAAATAAAACTAAATATGTATGTATGTAGGTACATATCTTATTGAGATTTGCAAATTTATAACCAAGAGCTAATTATTTTAAGAAGTCTAATATAACTGCTTTCGTTTACTTTTCTCTTTACTATATAATGCATTTTCTAAATAAATTTCAAAATTTGCTATTAGCTGTAATGCTCCAGCCTCATCATTCCTTTTTGCAAATGTTTTTAAGGATTGTGTCTTCTTAAGCGCTTCTTGATATGATCTTATCGGTTCATAGTCAATTTCTGTTTCTGAATCTCCCTCAGATTGGTCCGTCCACTGTTTCGACATGTTCTGACATAGGCGTTGGTGCATTAATTAAAATTTCCGTTGTATCATCCTCAACTGCTACATTGTCATAAATATTAATGAAATCGTTAGCATCAGTGTTAAAACCACATTCCATTATTGCTTTAAGCATTTCTGCTAGCATTGATAGCGACAACTCATCTTCCACATCATAGCTTTCATGATCGACGTCATTGTGTTCTTGTGAAATTCCGGACTTACGACAACAATTCTGTATCGTAGATGAAGAAACTTTATTCCACGCATCGTGAATAAAATAGATTATAGCATCTAAAATATCAATGGTTTTTGTTAATTGATAAGCGGAATCCACAGTACCAATTTTTGACACTTGTCTTGTCACTGCACTGTACTGATTAATACTACAAGTGCATACACACTTATACTGTGCGTACAACTGTAAGGAAATAATAACTACGACGCAAATGTAAGCGATGATGTCACCCTGTCCGTACAGGAGAGAGTTTTGTTGAATAATGTTCTATAAAGTACTGTCCGCGTCCGTTCAGGGGAGTGTCCGGCCAATAGAGTTTAATTTGTTAATAAATATTATTGGAAGTTTAAGGGACCAAGAAAATTGTCCGTCCAAAGGAAGCGTCCGTTCAGCGGAGGTGTCCGTTAACAGAGATTTCACTGTACATAGTCCCTGTCAATAATAACAAAAATTCACATCTCGTAGGTTATGCGCAAGTGTAAGTAATCCTAATCACTGTTTAATATTTTATCAGGTACTTCAAACACCGGTTACAATTTGATCGATTAACGACGTTCTTAATCAATGAGTAGCGCTACTCGGCATTTCAATTGACGTTGGAAAAACCGGCTCTAAGAGAGTTTAAAATAATGTATATACAGGGTGTTTGCTGCATCGTTTGCCAAATTAAATTCGTCCATAGAAAAGGTTATTTATTTGCTGTTATTTTCGACTTTTAATTTTTATTTAGCAACATCTTCAAATTTAGCATTTAAACTTAAATTTAAAAAAAAAGTTATATGTGTAACTTCCAATTTAAGTTTAATTTTAATGTGTACTGTTGTGTGATTCAGCCAAATTTAAAATTACTTGCAAATAACGTCTTGTTTTCGTTTTATTAACTTTTTTTTATTAATTTTTGGAAGAGGTAAAAATAAACTTTAAACTCAACTTTACACATTGCAATAAAAAAAATGACATGTGGCCACCACACGACTTTCTTATACGTGTATGCGTTTCAAATTATACATAAGTTGTTCTAAACTAAGATTTAAATACTTTTCTCTTCTGAAAAAATAAACAAAATCCTACTGTACTACTTCTATTCTCTTAATAAATCTCTATAGGATGCATACTTGGCGAGATATTCCAAAGAAAGTGCTACTCGCTAAGAGTAAAAGTGTTAAATACTTTTATACTCTTGATAAATATATATGGATTGCACAATTTACGACATATTTGCAAAAAATCGCTATGCGGTAAGAGTAAAAGTGTTACTTCCGGTCTGAATTTTGAAAATTTTTTTATACAAAAGGTATTGGACATTAAGTCTTAAATACTTTTATACTCGTAACGTACCTGTCTAAAAAGCACGGCTTGCGAAATATTCGCAAAAAACTGATTTTCGATAAGAGTAAAAGCCCTACTTCCGGTAGGAATTTCGAAAAACTTTTTTAATAAAATTCATCTCAAATTTAATTTTGAGTACATATGAATTCTTCATAAATTTGTTTAAACTTAATAGTTGACGAAATATTGGCAAAATTCAATTTTTTCACTGAAGTAAACTAGCATTTCCGGTTTACCGATTTTATTGAAAAAAGAGGGAGATTATATACGTAAATACAAAAGTTGGAATTGATATCAATAGCGGTTTGACCGCTCTCGTGGTCACACAGACACACAGACATTTTTTAAAAACCACTTTTTTGGTATCAGGCGACTTCAAACGTGGACATCTGCAAAAATATCGAGGACAAACATTTTCGTCATCACAATACTTCCTTATACTACGTATAAGAAAGTAAAAATAACTAAAAGCAATCATGATCTTCTAATTTTTTTTCAAAAATTTTCCAGTGTATTCCCTTTCCAACGATATGCAATATGCCATAAAAACCTTGATTACAACTTAGCTAATAGCTAATTCACTAAATTGATGTATTTGGACACATCAGGCTGGTATTCGATATTCGACATGAAAACTTATATTTGCGTAAATAACACGCGCGAAACAGGTAGAAACTTTTACCTCTCTCCTGCGTTGCAGAAATCAACATCTCTCTTTTTTCTTAGGGGTAAATTTATGAGTTTAAAGTTTATTTTTACCTCTTCCAAAATCTTTTTGAGTTAATTAAATGAAAACTACATGTTATTTGCAAGTAATTTTGAATTTGGTTGATCCACACTATAGTACACATTAAAATTGAATTTTGATGGCTGTACGGTAACTTTTTTTAATTTAAGTTTAATTGCTGAAATTGACATTTTGTAATATAAAAATTATAAAGTCGAAAAAAATCCCGTGGGACTAATATTGAGTTATTGTACCTTGAGAGACGGCAAATAACTCCTTCTAACCGGCCCATTTAATTTGGCCGCCGATGCACCGAACACCCTGTATATGACGACGTTATATTATTTCATGTTGCCCAGAAAGAATTTTCGAATTACTTTAAAACGTAGTTATTGTAATATATATGTAACTTCTTTTTTAAACTATTTTACCTTCACGTGTACGGCCACTTGCACCTAATTGAAAACAGAAAAACCTTTATTTTTTCTCTTTTCTATTTTAAAATTATATTTATAGGCATTCCACGCGGTATATAACTTCTTCGGTTCTCCACTATTTGGCTCGTTTCAAAGCGTAAACACCAAAAGAAGAACATCAACCCAGTGACAATGATTCTTCGGCGCATTCAGCAACGGAAGTAGACTATAAAGTTTAAATTGAGGGGCTCGGAGGGGCCGAGGGACACACAACACATATTTCCCCATCCATCTATATATACACCTATTCTTGCTACACACATACATACTCAATCGCTCGTGTAAGGATGTACTATGCTTGTGCGTGTGCATGTAAAAGCTGGAAAGTGCGGCGTGTGACGTCACATCCGGCCAAGATACTAACAGAAGGTTGTGTTATTTCATTAAGAAAACCGCTCACAGGATGCTGGAACGTGTGTATACACACATAATTGAAGTGCAAGAGCGGTGACATTTGAATACAAGAGTTAGAATGGGTGCTTTTTTAGTTAGGTACGTCAGAAATAATTACCGATAATGTTATTGAAAATAACATTACCGGTAATTATTATAACGCAAGGAAATAAAGACAAATTATATATTCTTTTTACTGATAATGAGCGGTGAAAATAAGACATTTTTGCATTGTGTTGTCGGTATTCTCTGAACAAGAAGGTTGACCATCCAATTAGAAATTCTGTACACCGAGAAAAATAAAATGTTCAGTCAACATTCGTGTTTATTCACCTATAATCAATACCTCATCTGTTTTGATGCAATGCATGTGAAGTTATTGATACTTGCACATTGGCGCAGCAGTTTCGTATGTTGTATGAACAAATATTATTAATTGAATAGACAAATGAAATATATTGCAACAACTACACGTATTCGTTGGCCTAACAATGACAACTTATTGTATGAATTACAATAATTTTGTGTCAACAACTTGTATTTGTTAAACACATAAAATTTTGTCAAATTTTGTGCTCATTAGTGCGTCAAAGTCCAATAGGCGTTATTAAATTGTACTGAAGAAATTTATTTTATAAAAAGTGGCACAGTAACAAAAAAACACACATTTTGAAAATAATTTGAATTATACAGGGTGATGCGTTAAAATGACACACATTCGAATTCTTTTTTTTAAAATGAAACACCCTGTATATCTTTTGTTTTTCCTTATTTACTTTAATTTGTGTTTTCATCGATATATGGGGTTTTGGTTTTGGATGACGCATTGTTGAGTTATTATCGAAAATTATATAAAAAAAAATGGTCGCGACAATGTTGACCATAATAATTCTATGCGGTAGTATTACGATTATCTAAGACAAAATTATTTAGTAAGTATGCAGCCAAGGGATGTGTTGAACCTAGAAAATAGTCAAACATTAATTTTATTATACAGGGTGTTTGTTACGATGCAATCAATTTGGCTATCGTCAAAGAGCGTTTACTTGATTTTTTTAAAATGGAACACCCCGTATATTATTAAATTTTTGGAATGACGCGTTAATTGCACTTAATTTTTGTTAATAATGTCGTATACCCAAACCCAATAATTTCGGGAGTTATTTCTAATTTTTCATTACAAACCGCTAAATTATTTGTTTTCGGTTCGATTTAGTGTACTGGGTATATAAACGATTTGACAAACAAAAACAAATAAACGACTAAAAGTATCAAACTGTAATTTTGTTAGAAGCAATATTTATAATAAATTTTCAAAGTGAGCCCCATTTTTAATGGAACACATTTGCAGTCTTGACAATAGGATCTATTTACGTGTTGCAACTTCTCAATGAAAACTGTTTCAAACGCACGTATTATACGTTGCCTCATATCGTCTGCTGTAGTTGAAGGTGTCTGGTATACAATATTTTTTATGTACTCCTATAGAAAAAAATCACGTTTGGTCATCTAGGTGGCCAACTAATGGGACCACCGCGGCCTATCCATCTACCTTCGAATTCTTGATTCAAATAGTTTCGGACATTTAGTGCAAAATGTGCTAAACAACTTTTGGAAGAGCGAATAAAAGGACACAAATACGCCAATAATCCTACTTCCTTAAAAAACACAGATAAAATGGGACACACTTTCGATTTTAATAAAATAAAAGTTCTCAAAAAAGAAAATAACACAAAGGCTAGAAATGTCCTCGAAATGATAGAGATAAAAAGATCACAAGATGCTGTAAATAACAGAAATGAAATCGATGGATTTTCTAGAATCTATTTTCCTATATTATAAAATAGCACAATTAAGTAAATAGAGTACCCTGTATTTCCGATGTCCTTCAATGTTAATGTAAAGTTATACAAAACAAAAAAGCGCAAAAATAAACAGCATATAAAGAAATAACGCTTTGGAATAAATGGCATGTTCAATATTCATCGCATCGATTCTATGAAAAGGAAATATTCATATGATTCTAAAAATCATAAAGATACATAGTATACAGTCTGTTAATATAAAATGAACAACAATGAAGTTCCTTTTGTGCACAATTTAGAAACATAATGACATAATGCATGTGTGAGGTGAGTAAATAATCGTTTTTTTTGCAGTATTAAAACTAACTAAAATGAATTTTAATATGTTGTGTATGTACAAACTGAGGAAGACAATATACAGTTGTCGAAACGTTTTTAAATATGACTTTTATTTTACCATGTTAAGTATTGAATAATAGTAATAAATCAATAAATGGTCGCTAAGCCAAGAATGATACATTTGGATTTATATACATATATTATACACATATATATACATATATATATTTATACAAGAAAGAGAGAAATATTGGGTGAATTCCGCTGTAGAGCAACCGTAGACACGTGTTTCTGACTCATTGGTCGTCATCGGTACGGTGTAGCCAAGGAACAAGGTGGGATAACCTTGGAGATGTATGCTATACGGAAGACCATCAGGAGACAGACCACCATTTGTAGCTTCAGTTAGAAGATCCCCAGTTTTAAGGACAACAACATTGACATTGTCTTCCTCGTGGCGACGTTAGTTGTTGTCCTCAAAACTGGGGATCTTCTAACTGAAGCTACAAATGGTGGTCCGTCTCCTGATGGTCTTCCGTATAGCATACATCTCCAAGGTTATCCCACCTTATTCCTTGGCTACACCGTACCGATGACGACCAATGAGTCAGAAACACGTGTCTACGGTTGCTCTACAGCGGAATTCAACCAATATTTATCTCTTTCTTATATTTCATGTATCCGCGATATTCCTTTTATTTATATATTTATATATATAAAGATATAAAGTTTAAAACTTTTTAATGGCTCAACTAATCTTCTTGATATTCTCAGATTTTATTTATATCGTCAATGCGCGTGAAATAAGCTATCAACATATTTGTGGACCCAACATGGCTCATATTCATTATATATGTTGGTTAAGTAACAAAAAAGAAAATCGCAAAATCTGGATACGATAGGTGGCGCTGTGGTCGAAATATTAGTAAATTTTGTATTTATAAACAGAAAGGATGCTTGTCCTGCAATCCCACTAACGACCGCTTCTGTCCAAACTCTTATACATGGAATTTTATCAAATCAAACTCATCGCGCCACCTACCGGAAATGGCTGAACAACGTCTGCTGGTCAGCTAGTTATTAAAACACCGCATGTATAATACTAAAATCATAAAATTTCTGCTTTTAGTTGCTCTTCGGAAATACCTCTTTCTCAAATCATCTTTTTCCGTCTTTTCCTTGTAAAGAAAAAAATCGATATTTTATCATTTTTCTGATTAAACTGTTATTAAATATACAAGGTGTTTAAAAAGAAAACTATTTAGTGAATATATCGACAGTGTCATGCTCAAACGTTTTCGAGTGTGTGTTGTTTAACCGATTTTATAGCTGGAATAACAACAAAGTTATGTAGTATACGAAAAATATATCAATATTGTTCTTTTGAGGCAGAAATATCAACAAACAAAAATGTTACTGCTCCTGTTAAATAAGCTAATACCTATTTATTTATCGTCCATTATAATGCTGTAGCTTTCGACATTACCTACAACGGTGATTAAATAAAAAAAATCGTGTTGCAAATTGTTTTTTCACCGCTCATGCAGCCGACGCTGGTGATTATATCGTAAATCTGCCACCATAAATTAATTATGTAAAATGTTAACAGAGTGGCTTTTAAAGCGGTCTCACAGGAAATGCATAAAAAAGGATTGAACTTTTTCGAGTTACGTAATCCATTACAATATATAGAAGTTATTATTTTGTGAATGGGCAAAACTGTTTAGTCATTTCCGTATTAGTTATTAAAATAAATTAACTCTCCTTTTCATCAGAGTATTAGAGTATTTTATACGTGCATTAGAGACCTTTGTTTTAGTAAATGTATGTCTGTATTTTGTAACATTTCTTTAGGTGTTTCTATATGTTAAAAAAATCGAAGTGCTATTCTTTAACCCATGTATATGTATACTCGCTGCAAAAAGTGTTGTCGAGTCTTAAGACCAGCTATATGGAAGGTATCACTGGTCAACTCTAGTAATCCGATAATATTTCCCACTAAATTTTAATAAACCATAAAGGGAGATTGTAATATTTTTGTTTACCCTTGAGAGATATATCAAATTTCGTAAAAAATAAAATACATCTAGTGTAATAAAGCAATAAATAAGCAAACAAAAAATTACACAAAGAATCTTTTCAAGACAATATATTTAAAGGAAAATACTTTAAAATGGGAAATAAGAGGGTTTTAACATATGTTAGTTTTAAAATTTTAAAAGTTTTAAAAATGCAGAGAAATTACCATACTAATAAAACAAGGAATAGTGAAATAATTGGTCTTTAGAGAGGTGGCTGAACTATGAAAAAAAGTATTTGATATATGGGCTACAAAAAATCTTGATTTAAATAATATTCCAAAATTTAAACACCTCTAGCAATTGCACAGTAAATACCAAGGTAAATACATATTAGGCAAACATGCCCCAAGTAAAAAAATCTTGGAATGCAGATATACTCCTAGTAATATAATCAAGAATGTTTAATTAAATTATAATGAAAAATCCATAATTTTTTTGTATCTATTTTAAAATAAATAGAATGTATATTACAGAAAAAAATTAATGACAGATACATACTCGTAAATATCATCAATATAAATAATTAGATAAAGCATTCATTCTTGCCCTTGAAAAATAAAATAAATTCCCAAAGCCCCCCACATTTGTCGAACAGCAAAAAGATTTCTTTGTAATGTTGACACATCAATGTTATCGTGCAATATATCATAAATGAAAAATATTTCAAATATATTTACTTCTATATAGCGTATGTATTTTCTTTTAGGAAGAAGTTGAGTATATTTTCTCAAACTTTTTTAGGTATTATAAAAACTGAATATAATCCCTCTTTATTTCGCGTTAGAATTTACTAGAGTTGACCAGTGATACCTTCCATATAGCTGGTCGTACGACCCGACAAAACCTTTTGGCGCGGGTACACATATATATATATACAGCACGTGTCAATTTTCATTAGCCATAGGCGATTAATCCATACAGTATGTGGCAACATAGTATACCCCTTCTTTCCTTTCCAATGTCAGCGCGACCGATGCATGCTCGTAAGTAAATACAATACAAGTTAGAGCAGTAACTCTTCGACCAGCGGGTTGGATGTTTGTAATGCGTTCAGAAATATTTACGAGTTACAAGGATTTGTTTTTCTTTTTCCTTTTAGTAAATGCAGAGAATTATTAAGCTGCGTTCACG
This sequence comes from Amphimallon solstitiale, assembly GCA_963170755.1. Taxonomy (NCBI): domain Eukaryota; kingdom Metazoa; phylum Arthropoda; class Insecta; order Coleoptera; family Scarabaeidae; genus Amphimallon; species Amphimallon solstitiale. Next base: position 194,898,549 of record OY720676.1, read on the forward strand.
CTGCATGACACAAACAAAAGCGTAATTCTAATAAAATTGAAAATAAGGTAAATAAAAAAGGATTCTGAAAATAATAATAAATTACTAGATCAGGAGATCGCGGCGGCCATTTGATGTTTCCCGTTCCAATAATAAGACGGCATTGCAGATTAGATCGCAACGTATTCGCAGCTAACATTGAATGTAAAATCTGGTCGGGAGAAGTGGGAAGATCGGAGAAAGTCGTTTTGATGTCGATTGTTCCCGGGATTGGTGACGGACGCTGTGGGGTGGCACGTTGCCACATATTGCATATGTATAAATCGCATGTAAAATTGAATCCCTATACCTAATGAAAATTGACACATACGGTATATGTATTGAAAAAATGAATGTCTTCTTGGTAGTAGTGGCAAATGATGAGCAAAAGTAATAACAATATGACAACTGGTTGTAATTTAGAATACATTGACAAATGTAGAATGTAAATCAAATATGTATGAATGAAAATGTAAACAATAAGCATAGGACAATCGGTATTACTTATGCAGTTCCATTAGGTTTAGATCTACCTTAAACTGTTCAATTAATGTAATTATATTAATAATAACGATGCAACTATGTAATTAAAAGAATTACGAGTAGAGCTGTTGTTATTATGACAATATAGAATGTAAAATCAGTCGTGTATAAATGAAAATAAATAAAAACAGTTTAAGGTAGCCCTAAACCACTTAATGGAACTGCATAATAAGTAATACCGATTATCCTATGCTTATTGTTTACATTTTCATTCATACATATATGATTTACATTCTACATTTGTCAATGCATTTTAAATGACAACCAGTTGTCATATTGGTATTACTTTTGCTCATCATTTGCCACTATGTACTTACTACCAAGAAGATATTCATTTAACTTTCTTATACGTACTTAGTATAAGGAAGTATTGTGATGACGAAAATTTTCGACCTCGATATTTTAGTTTTTAAACAATGTCTCTCTCTCTCTCTCTCTCTCTCTCTCTCTCTCTCTGTGTGTGTGTGTGTGTGTGACCATGATAGCGGTCAAACCGCTGTAGATAAAAATTTCAAATTTTGTATTTACGAGTATAATCTCCTTCTTGAGATCTGATTAGATTTTCAGTAAAATTGGCAGACCGGAAGTAGAAGTTTACTTCGGTGAAAAAGTTGAATTTTGCCAATACTTCGTCAATTACTAAGTTTAAACAAATTTATAAAGAATCGATATGTAATCAAAATTAAATTTGAGAAAAATTTTGTTATGAAAGTTTTTTGAAATTCCTACCGGAAGTGGGTCTTTTACTCTTATCGAAGATCATTTTTTTGGAAATATTTCGAAAGTCATGCGTTTTAGACAGGTACGTTACGGGTATAAAAGTATTTACAACTTAATTTTCAATATTTGTTGTATAAAAGAAATTTCAAAATTCGGACCGGAAGTAACACTTTTACTCTTATCGAATAGCGATTTTCGCAAATATCTCGTAAATTATGCATTCTATATATATTTATCAAGAGCACAAATATATTTAGAGCTAAGTGTTTTCGAAGCTACCGCATCGTCTATCTACACTTTACGGTATTTCTACTGGGCTGACGAAGACGCAAATGTATCGGAATCGGTGCAGACCAGTTTTGTAATTAAAAAAAATGTCATATATTCCTATAATTCGAGTGTATAACCACACATTTTTTTATCAAACGAAACAGAAATGTCGCACATTATCACTGCATATTTTACAATAATTTGTTTACCGAATTCAAAATTAATAACTTTTTAATCAAAGTTTGTATGATATTTGTTTTTATTTTAAAAATAATTTCGGACCTTTCTCTCAAAGTTGTTCGCTGCATGTATACATATGTTTTTACAAATAAGCAAGTTAGAAACATACCGAAAAAATCACTACATCAAACTCAGAATGAGATGTTTTTTTTTATCAGCGAAAAAAGTATTGCATTATGCAAAATGGAAATAATCTTATCTGTGCTTATGAATTTGCTTTCAAACAAAAAAAGAATCAATGCGATATTTAACGTGGTTTCCGGGAACTTCGTGGTCTATAATTTGTCAAGAAGAAGTTGAATAAGAAGAAATTCCCTCAAGAATGAAAGACCATCTCGTTGAAATGACGAAGGATATTGGATTAACCAATAAAGAACAAGACACTCTAAAGTCCAAATAGTTGAAAACCCGTGGTCATAGTTGGCTTAATAATCGATACCTTGATCATTAAAGTTATTTAATTTTACGTTCTCTCGAAATACGAAATGCGTAATGAGTATATGTATATCGGTAGAACTGATTTTAATATCTATCTATATATATATATCAATCAGACTTATTATCACTATTATTGAGTACGTTTGAAAAAGGAATTTTTGGTTTGTGTCTTTGGAAAACAACCTAAATATCAATAAACTACCCATTATTGATATTTAGATTAGGTTAGACTTAATTGAGTAAAATAAATAAAAACTTTTGCGTTGGATAGAAAATATACAAGAGTAATAAAAATATAATACCTACAATAGAATGCATGTCAAGATCAAATCGATAATAAAATGCCTACACTAGAAGGATTGTCTATATGATAGAAAAACTGTCACGAAATTATGCTTTAATTTTCGAAAATATAAAAACAGAGGAAGAACTGCCTGTACCAATAATTTTAAGCGCGGTAGAATCAATTGAAGTGCGAATCCATCATCTTATATATCGACACCTACCCACTACTAAATTATCCGACATAATGATGTCACGATATATGGGATAAACTATGTAAGTAGCGGCACTAGCAGCAGCACTGAATAATCTAATATCCGCGGGAAGTTGATTTTTATGGTACCTCAACTAGCTACCTCTCTCGCTCGCCGCTCTTTAAGCTGTCAATTTACATAACAACCTGATCAACGAGTAATATTGTGTTCATCATCATCTCACTGTTGGTGGTTGGACTGAGCTACCTACGTTCGGTGTAAGTATGCGAGATGGTATTTACGTTATACCTAAAGCTAGATGGCCGCGGCGTATTCTGTCCGGGATATTGTAAAGGAAACGTGAGTTATTTTGCTGTCAACACAGAACCACAGGAAAGGAAATTTATTACCTAAATAATCTATTTCTTAGAACGGTAGCACCTTCTAAGATTTGTATTTTCTTCTTATAATTAGTAATGCACCTATATGTCTTAATAATATATAAAAAATATAGAGTAGACGGCAAGATTCGAATTTGCATCTTAAAGGTTCGCTGGATCTGCGTGCTACCAACTGCACCAAGACGAAACTTAATGTTAGATATCACATTATCTAAAATCTGTTGCTTAATATAATTTAAGATGGAAAAACTGATTCGGCCTCACGTCCTATCTTCGTGCAGTTGGTAGCATGCAAGACCGGCATGTCTTTGAGACGAAATTCGAATTTCACAGATGACGGCGAATTAATTTCGATTATTAACAGAATCAGTTGAAATTATGAAGATTATAATTTTCAGTAATTCTTTCGCTCGGTGAAAAATTTTTCATTTAAATATACAGTTAATACCTAACAGTAGTCTTACATAGTCCAGTACCTATTATATGTGGTACAGATTTAATCGAAACAATGTTAGTTTATTCACAGGTTGATGATATTAGGTACACATAAAAAATCAACATATAAATGCTAGTTATACCGGGTGTCCAGTTTAAAATGCAGTACATGGGGTTATTGGAGACCGTTGGAGATACAACGTCGGTTAAATCGGAGAAATGTTGCGTATTCATTTGTCCATGAATAATCCGACATCAGATTTTGAAATTTTTGTTTCATTGGGCAGATACAGGGTGAAAAAGAAAAAAATGCATTTTTGAAAATCTTCCATATTTTGTTTCCTAGAAGAGATAAATTGACAAAAGTTGTAAGCTAGGGATAACAAGTCACGAGGATTTTAAAAATGATTAAAAAAAATCTAGGTCTACTAGATTTTGCGTGACAATAATCAACTTTTGTTTTTCTTATGGCAGCCATATTGGATTTTGACATTTTTAATATCTTCGAAAAAAATGCTATTCAATGATGTATAGCATGTTTATGTTCAAGATAGTAAAAACATGAAAAATAGAGAAAGTAAGATTTTAACATAGTAGGCCATGGAACTGTGGATATCTTAAGTGTATACTGATAAAAAAACAAAAAATAACAAGTCTCCAAGTACTGTTAAAATATCTTTAACATTTTATTTATTAGTATTCATTAAATAAAGGTGGTTAGGTAGCTGAATCATTAATGTAACAACTGCTCAAATAAGCCACCGTTCATTCGTATGCACAATCTACATCGTGTTAGTACTGCCTCACAAGATTGTCTAACCATGTTCGGTGTCATTCCATTCACTGCTTCTTGAACTGCTTGACGTACTTCTTCCACATTTTCATAAGATCTCGAATACACCTTGTTTTTCAGATAGCCCCATACAAAAAATCAAGAGGTTTGAGGTCGGGGGACCTAGCAGGCCACCCTATTGGTCCTCGGTTACCAATCCAGTTACTGTAATATTGATTATTTAAATAATTTGTAACCAACAAGGAATTGTGTGGAGGCGCTCCGTCTTGCTGAAAATACATATTTTGCAACGTGGCAAGTGGAAGTTCTTCAATTCGTTCAGCAACATGTGTGCGCAAAAGTTCTAAATACCTTTCAGAATTTAAATTCTCATTGAAAAAGAATGGACCGATAACATGGGTATCAATAACGCCGATCCAGACATTAAATCCCCATCTGATTTGCTGTCTAATGCCACGAACTAGGTGTGGATTTTCATCGGACCAAAAGATAGTATTTTTACGATTAAACATTCCAGAGTTAGTAAATCGACTCTCATCAGACCAAAAAAGTTTGGATTTTCATTATATTTTTCGATGAACCAATGACAGAATTGTGCTCTGCGTATTTCGTCACAATTTTGAAGCCCTTGACTGGCTCTTTCACGATAAGGTCTGAATTTGGCACGCTTTAAAATGGTACCAGCTGTTGACCTAGCGACGCCAAGTGTATTTTCAATTACCCATAAAGACGTACGGGGATTTTCAACTACTGCTTGAAGAACAATATTTTCATTATTTTCATTGTTTTGCCTTTTTTTGGGTTTGACAAAACTTCCATGCATTATCAAATTATCACGCAATCGGCGAAAAATGCTTTTTTTCTGACTGTCGCCTTTCAGGGTATCTATCGAAATACATTTCTGCAGCCAATTCATCATTTCTTCCACACAAAATAAAACACTCCAGCATTTGATATTTGTCACTATTTGTAAAACGATCCATCTTAGGTTTGCACAGTACAGATACTTATAACAATACAATGAGATCAACAATAAGATTACTGACAGTTCAGAATAAACTTCACAGCCTTTAGAGTTGTTTAATACAAATGTCACATTTATTATCACGGCATACTATGTTAAAATTTTACTTTCTCTATTTTTCATGTTTTTACTATCTTGAACATAAACATGTTATACATCATTGAATATCTTTTTTTTTTTGAAGATATTAAAAATGTCAAAATCCAATATGGCTGCCATAAGAAAAACAAAAGTTGATTATTGTCACGCAAAATCTAGTAGACCTAGATTTTTTTTAATCATTTTTAAAATCCTCATGACTTGTTATCCCTAGTTTACAACTTTTGTAAATTTATCTCTTCTAGGAAACAAAATATGGAAGATTTTCAAAAATGCATTTTTTTCTTTTTCACCCTGTATCTGCCCAATGAAACAAAAATTTCAAAATCTGATGTCGGATTATTCATGGACAAATGAATACGCAACTTTTCTCCCATTTAACCGACGTTGTATCTCCAACGGTTTCCAATATCCCCATGTACTGCATTTTAAACTGGACAGGATGTATACCTACCAGTTTTGGTGATTTTACCACGTTCAGAACAGTATAGCGAATTAACGTTTTGAAACGTTTCGAAACACCAAAGAATCCGTTCCTCTGAATATCTTCGTCGTTACCATCTTCCTGGATAAATCAATTCGCAAGAAAGTTACCATATTTGGTGACTTATTACTTGTTAGTTTGGCGTTCCATCGACAGCGAGCGAGCAAAAAGAAAAGTGTAAAGATAGTCATTTGGGTGAGACCGGTGAAAAAAGGTTTCTCTGGCGCGCTTTGAGTGCGGTATCTAATAATCGAGTATTTATTATAATAAATTAGAAGAGCAAAAGAACACAGTAGTAGTGTTTATACGCAGAGTTGGAAACGTTTAATTTTACAGTTTGTTTGAACCACAAGCGATAATAATACTCTTAAGTTGCTTATATGGACAGGTGGAAAGTTTTATTATTACTCGTGGACAGGGCCGCATTAGAAACGTCCGTAGTGTTATTTTTATATACTCTAACTCCATAGAATGTAGATTTTGACATTTTGCATTATATTTCTTTTGGAAATTACACGTGCTTTAGTAATTTATTTCTGTCTTATTATTATCTATTTTTAGTAATTTATTTGAAAATTATTCCTTGGTTAATGACTAAAACATGGGTAATGCGATAGTGATTGTAACATTCGGACTTGGTCATATTTAAAATCAACAAGTCGACATAATTTCAAGCTTTTTATCTTATCTTTAATGATCACTGGTTTTTTTAATGAAGAATAACTTTTTCTCCTAAATCTCATAATAAAATATTTTGCTTACATAGGAAACCACACCACTTAACACACTCTGTATATAACCATTTTATTTTCTCCAATTAGATATTTCCATACATTCAGGATTCCTGAAAATTTAATAGTTCGCGACGGTCCTGTTCATGGCTCACTAAAAACCTAAAAACCTCCAGCGTCTAATTTTTCTCGTTCTTTCTCCTTCGTTAATCGACAGCGATAAATCTGAAACGCTGTCCCGTGGCGTTTGTTTGAAGAAGCGCACTCATTTTGTGTACAATTCCCTTTCATATCGGAACCAGAGAAATAGAGTAGGGGAGAACGCGCTTCGACGAGTGCGCATCCAGTTTTAAGCAAACGCTATTGTGGTCGCCATTTTGCAGGGTAGTGTCGGGAAAAACTGCTATTTTTCGGTAGCAGTGACAAACTGTTACTGTGACACGGTAGTCACAGTGAAAAGAAGCAGCTATTTTTGTCACTGTTTATATTCACTGATACTACTGAAAGCGGTTATTTTCGCTAGTCGCAAGTCGCAAGTCGAGGAAAAACGTATTGCATATAACTGCGCCCTTCCTATGGTAACAGACTTGGCGTTCACGTGAAAGGGCGGGTTTATAAAACACTACTGAGAGAACTGCTACTTTAAAGCTGCTGTCACTGTTACTAACGGTGACTGACCAGTAGCAGTGACAAAGTAGCAGACTGCGATTTCACAACCCGCCTCTATTGCAGGGTAATTGGCACTTGTGTTGTTGTAATTGTCAAGCTTGGAGGTTATTTTTAATTAATTGTATTAAAAAGGACTTGTGTGTGTTATTAACATGTCGTGCTCTGTGTTGGGCTGCAGTAACAGTCGAAGATTTAAGCCGGAAGGCATTTCTTTTCACACGTAAGTTTGTTTACATTTTTCTAAGTCAATGAACTTTACATGCGAATTGTTGAGCTAGGTATAAATATTACCGTAATAGAATGAAAGAATTGCATCTTTAAGAGCGCGATTAATTCTGCACTATTTGTAGATTTCCACGGGGTGATTCATTGAAAATGTGGTTAGATGTGCTAGGAAAAAATGTTGAAACGTGGACCTGGTCCAAAAATAAAGTTATTTGTTCCAAACATTTTTGTAAGGCTTGTGAGCAACCTTCAAAATGGCGGAATTCAATTTAACTTAGTTGGCGCATCTTTAAGCGCGTTCTCCCCTACTCTATTTCTCTGATCGGAACACAGAAATCACCGCTCGCAATAACACTAACCGTTAAATTTAATGGTCCCGGCATCTCTATTCCAGCAGAAGCACCACCAGCAACAGCAGCATACCTTTTGATTTAGGAGCGCGAGGAATGGGACTGCCCGCGATGCGGTTGCTTCATATGCAATAACAGCAACAGCAGGGCATAATTTGAAGAATTCGCAACGCTGAACAGAAGAGAACTCACAGTTCTGTCGAGTCGAACTGCATCGGAATGCACAACGTCTCTACGACCAACGTGCGATAATGTGCCGATAAATTCTTTTTTGCAATTTAACATTAGCATAGATTTATGTTATTTCGTTTATCTTTATGATCGTTCTCCTTCGATGGTCGCTGTGGAATATCGCTCCATCGGACTCATCTGTCGATTGGGATTATTATGATCGTGTTTGTTGTATTGCAGGCACAGATAATAATTACCCCATCAGATATTTTATTCGATCTGTAATATGTTGAGAATATAGACACAATTCGTAATTAGTCGCACCATAAAAAAACACCCTAAATAAAAATATCTTAGGTATTAATTACTCATTCTACAGATTCTGCGCAGAATAAAAAGCATAAGTATGAATAGGTATATACATATATAACTTTATTTATCTTCCGAAATTTAAGGTAAGTATAATAAATTTTAAAAACCCCTCACACTTCTACCTACGCCGATGAAGAAAGGAATTTACAAGTAAGTTGGATTTTTCTTGATGTCGTTTCCGCGACAACAACAGATGTTGCAGGTCACCATTTGAGTAGTGCTATTCAGTAACTGCGTGTTGTTTACTCTATTTCTTTGCTCCATCGTAATTTAAACCTGGTACGTCCGGTCTATAGTCATCACTTATTTTATGTATCACAAATCTATCATGGTATTATAAAAAGTAATTCTATTTATTTATACATATAGAAGCAGTTTTCTTATCCTGCGAGTTTTTATAAAGTTTTTATCAGCACAAAATGTATCCGACTTTTTTTTTGAGAATCAAAAAGTTTATATTTGAGTTTTTGTAACATTTAGGAAAAACAACCAGCACTATACAATGAAGGCTGTTATAAATTGTCTTGAGTATAAATAAAATTCAATTACGTTTTTAATTATGTCTTGTTCATTCACATTTTACGCAGTGTGTCTCTTTATCTCCCGATCGCTCTCTCTGCTTGGCGTATTGTGTCTTTCGGGTGTTTCTAGCGTCTGACGACTGAACAAGTTTGCCTGTGTGAATGGAGCGATTATTTTTTACTCAGTTATTTCTTTATGCAACGGTAATTTCTTATTAAATTATTCATTCATTTGTCCGAACCTATCACGGCCAGTTAATTACTTGTTGGTCACTTGTTCCTTCCATGCGTTGGTCCTCGGCTCTTTTTTCTTTATTATTTTCTTTCAAGACTATTATTAATTGTTCGATTTTTAATTATCTTTTTTGAGGAACGCCGCTCATTGACTAGTTTTAATTTAGTTTTTTTTTCTATCTACTTGTTTCGGTTGATTTCTACACAGGTTACGTAACGTCTATTAAATCTTCCGTTGTACACTTTATATGGTGGATTATTTCGGATTTGTTGTATAATTGTCCTTGTTAGGTGTATCATCGTATATTTTTTGTATAATATGAAAGGTACCTATATGAATTAATGGCATAGCAGGAGTCCTATATTAATACTAGTACATTTGGAGTGAATGTTTTTCATGAAAAAGAAAAATCAAATATTATGAATCATGGAGAAATTGTTACGTAAGTATTTGGGACTGTAAATTAGTAAAGATAATAAAAGAAATAGATTCAACAATGAAATTGACTTGTAAATTCATTTTTGAGACAACTTTAATTGCTTTCACAGGTTTTACACATTCATTTCATTGCAAGATTTTCCAATAGTTCCATCTTGAAAAATCCACGTTTCATCGAGAAAAACAAATTGCCCTATGTTTTGATGCTTGATACGCATATATTGTTGCAAAAAGTAAATCAGTTTTAGTGTGACAACAAAACCAATATTACCTAAATACTTTAGTTTGTATGTTACCTGGGACAAAATGTTTATAGTTTAATTTCGGTTATCAACACTGTCACACTGTCGATTGGGAAGAATATTATATTCAATAATCCAAAACCTGCTTTTTGAGAATATAAGTATTTTTACATTTTATAAAAAAAAAAACAGACACTGTTACTGTTACAACACAGAATTGTTTTTGTAATATTTTAGATGTCTATGGCATTGCTCATATTATTACGATTAAGAAACTTCGACATCTAAAGGTAAAATCACGGCGAGAAATCACGCAGTGGCGGGGGACCCTCACGCCTTACATTTCATACGAAACGTTTGTCGGGTCTTGGCAGCCTCGCTTATGTTTATCTTTAGTTTATTTCGTCGAGCTCTTTTCCTCTTCCTACTTTCGCATCAGAAATTAAAATATGTCGACTACGGTATAATAAAGCCGATATCTGAATGAAACATTCGTTCACTTAACAAATGAAGGACAAAAGGAGAAAAACTCCAAAAATTTCTTTTCTTCTAATAAATCAATGTTTCATGCTATAAATCATACAATAATGGGCAAATTTAAAATATATTTGCTTGAATGTTTCTTTTATAAACTAGTTTAATATCTTCTTTTATACAAACGTAATAAAAAAAAGTTGAATACAATCTCTGTTGATTTGGTGTTTTATTACAGTTGACCGCAGGTATACCTTCCACATCGCTGGTCTTAGACATTACAAAAATGACGGTAACCTAATTTGTAGTTACACTGTACTGAGCTTGTTATCATTAAATCTGTACGTATTTTCCTTATAATTATGAATCGTGTTATACAGGCCTTATATATTCGAAATAAATTACGAACTCTAGTCATATCACTGCAAATATGAAAATTAGATCGGTATAAATTAACGCGATTGAAATTGTGGTTCCTTCTCTAAGGTATTCTTGTTTTGTTGTATCGAATCACGACATTGTCGGAAGGCCCGTCGGCCGAGTTTCTCCGCGAAGATGGAGATGTGGCCGAATGCTGCTGCTTTTCTCCTCCGGTGCCCGTGTAGTGGGGCGATCTCATGAATGAAAGAGTCGCGTGGCTGTATACATGACGTCATTCCGTTGAATAACTGGCCGTTCTAGCTATTGATGGTGATGCGCTTTTTTCTTCTATCACTGCGGTCATGTTGTTGTTGTTTTCTTGTTTTATCCGGAGTCACACGGGGGGCCCAAGTATACCAACAATACGTATGCACGTACATGCTGTTCACGGCGCCTATAGCATTGTAAATTGTAGGGGTCACGTGTAGCTGTACACTTCACGGAGGAAGAGAACAAACCTTAACTTCTTATGGAGTGTTTAAAATAGAAATAAAGATAAATGAAGCTTATTTTACACCTAAATAATTTAACGGTTAATTTTAAAAATGGAATTGCTTCATATAAATTCATGATTAACAATGAAAATAGATGTATAGTAAGTTGTCTTAATATAAATTCAAGCGGTCCTAAACTGAAATAAACTCCTTCCTCACTGGTGCAGTGGATAGGACGATTGTTCAAGTGCAATGGGTTGCAACTATAGACTGTTCCAATAAAATCAAAATCTGTCATAAAACTGTGTAGAAGTCGTATTTTTCATAAATTTTTTTGGCCGACTTTATTTTTTTTCAAATAACTTCGAACAATATATAAAAAATCTAGAACATAGAACAACTGGAACAACCGTTACAATTTTGATTATCCAAAAAAGGGAGAATAACTTAAGAACCACGGGCAGGCTTTAGATTGTTCTGGCCATATTTTCTGATTTTTTCATAAAGATCGTTTCACATCTTTCAATTTTAAGTTTTTATTAACTTCTAGTTCAATTAAAAGTTCCAAAAACTGACACGTATAAAATGCTACAGTTTACGTAATTTTGGTAATGAGAGATGTCTTTTCAGTACATGAAATTAATGTTTATTTCGACATATCTACGCATGTTCTTTAGAATTACATACCATTCGTTAAAGTTATACATTCTAAAAAAAATGAAATGGAACACCTGTATATTTATATGGCATTGAAAAGTTCTTTTTGTACTCGCCGCCTGTAAAGTCACATTTGGCGCACGTGTAGCTCGACTGGGAAATACGTTTTCCTGGTTGAGGCGACTGTAAAAATTGAGAAAAACACTGGCACTTTGGGACATTTAAAAAAAAATCTAACTTGGTAGTAATAAAATTTAGTCTATAAAATGCTACTTCCCTCGGAGACTATTCTTCACTAAAAGTTGGGGAAATAGGAGTAATAATTAAAAATTCATCGAAAAAAATTGTGGCGCCATCTATTTGACGATATTTTAAGCGACATCTTAAGCAAGATTCACGCGCCATCTATTTGTACCACATCGACATTCATATTGGCAGTTCGGAATTGTTTGTATTTACACCAAAAAACGCAATAAATGTACTATAAATTTATAAATATAAGAATAAATACCTCATGCTTGCATTGTGTAAGAATATAATAACTTAATTTTAGGGAAAGGTGAGTAATAGTTACGTACATGAAATGCTTAAATTAATTAGGTATGATACCAATGACATTAATCAATAATATTTTTTTAATTTAATGTTCGTACAAAAAATATTGTACAAACCACTTGCGTGAAGACATCTCCCACGCATTCGCGCAATTAAAAGCACTCGCTTCCTGCGGTCGCTCGTGCTTACAATGTGCGCTCATGCGGGAAAATAGTCTTCCCGCACTTGGTTCGTAAATAACTATAAAATTTACCAATTAAATATATATACTTTGTTCGACCTGTGGGCGATATTGCAAAAGTTATAGGATATTATATCTCAATAAACCCGTTTACGACTTCAAAATATGAGTTGCCATGACTTAATTACACATAGCTTAATTAAAGTTAATCGAAAAGAGTTACTTCTAATCTAATATTACATATCTAATATTTTCTTTTTCAAATAAGTAATTTTTATTAAAATTTTAAAACTCATAATATGAAAAGTTTGAAAGTTCATGAATTAACAATACCGTAAAATGGGGTGACTTTGTGCCAGCCGGGGCGTGATTGTGCCACTACGTGTTGATCGTGTATATTCGCACCATATCGGCACATCGATTCACCTACCGCCCCGAACTCTTGTTCAAGAATACCGATATTAGAGGCGAATAGAATGAAATGTATGGTTTGTGTATGCAATACCCACCATTTCTGTTCCGTCAAGTTATTAAGTTGGTGAGATTTTGCAAAATTTTCGTTTTATCGCATACTTTCTCCTGGCTTGCCTAAAGTGTTTTAATAATGACCGTTTCAAAGTTCACACGTAATTAGGTGTTATATAGGTTATCTTTTAAAGAATACGCAGTGGTCGAGTAGTGCAAAATAACCTGGGTGTGTCACCTTGAATAAGATTCCGACAATATAAGGGGGGAATTTATGCCACTACCTATTTTGAAATTCAGTTTATACGCTTAATTATCTTTATTAGTTACTATTCTATGTGAGAATAGGCTGTTCTTTTGTTTTATTTTGGTTTGTAAGAATATCTAGTTTTTGTTATATTTTATAAATAAAAAAAAATTTTCATTAAACCTTCTATTTGGGGCGAGATTGTGCCACAAAAATAACAGAGATAAAACTAATTGGGGTGAAATTGGGCCATGTCACTCATACCATACAGTTTCACTATAATATGAAGCTGGGTCTGGCACATTTTCAGCCTGTAAATAGGCGGCATTGTGCTAAAACGGTAAACAAGTAGCTGGCACAAAGCCACCCCATCCTATGGGGGGAAATTGTGCCAATTGTTATAAATAATTTTAGAAAAACGAATGAAAATTTCTAAGTCTTTTTTACACAATTTAGTAACCAAAGGTTCAAAGTATATCGTTAATTTTTACAAACATTTTTGGTGTCTATAATTGTCCGAAATTCTTTGAAAACCATAAAAAGTGGCATAAAGCCACCCCATTTTACCGGTAGTTAAAATATCGCAGTCGCTCTGTCATAAAATTGTTTATCGTCATACTTAGACTAACTTTTAAATTACTTTAAAATTCATGAAGTCATTCTTAGATTTATAACTCACTTGAAAAGCAGACCGTCAATGCAAATATTTAAATGTACGTTATTGAAAACTTCTATAACTTTCGCAATATCTTGAAGAACATATACGTTACTATTTTCAAGCATCATAGTAATTATTTAAAAAATCTTGTTTAAAGTTATCTTAATAAAGTTTTTGCTAACATCAAGGACTCTAGAAAGCTTACGCACACTTGTATGAAGATTTTCTTGAACTCATAACAGAAAAACCTTTCGTGCATCTGTGTTTTCAACGGCACCAGTAACACGGGCTCCCTTTTCATACGGAATACTGCAAGTTTCTTCAAATCGTTAACAATTTTTGAAAAACACTCATCGATGGCAGTCCCATATTTGGATATTTTTGGTTGTATGTATTTATGTTTGTGCCAGCAAACAATCAATTTTCCCAAAACATTGACCATATTTATTAATTCCAATTTTATATATTTCATTTCGCACTTAAAGAAAATTCATGTACTTACATCCCTTTAAACTGCGATATTTTTTTATATTATTGCTAATTCATGAACTTCCAAACTTCTCATGAGTTTTAAAATTTTAATAAAAAATACTTATTTGTAAAAGGAAAATAGAAGCAACGATTAATGTTAGTTATAGTTGTAGTGCAAGTCATGACAACTCATATTTTTAAGTCGTAATCGGGTTTATTCAGATATAATATCCTATAACTTTTGCAATATCGCCCACAGATGGAAGGAAGTAAATATTTTTCATTAGTTAATTTTATGTACTTTTCAATGACATATAAATATACAGGGTGTTCCATTTTATTTTTTTTAGAATTTTTAACTTTAGCGAATGGTATGTAATTCTAAAGAAAATGAGTAGATATGTCGAAATAAACATTAATTTCACGTACTGAAAAGACATCTCTTCTACTAATTGAGCCCATAATAGGTATTTCATCAGGAATCGTTATTTCAAAGCAACTTTTCAAATGTTGTACAATTTTTAACGAAAAATCGCCTTAACTCAGAAACAGTTGAAAATGGACAAATACAAGTTGATGTCAGTTTAATCAGCCCTTCAAGGGCTATCATGAAATGTAAAAAAATGCATACCATTCCATTTAAAAAAGCTTATGATTATCTACAATTTTTGTATTAAAAAATTCACCGCTACGCTGGGACACCAGATATAAGCTTAAAACTTTGAATAAAATAACAAAATAACCCAGAACTACCGTCTCTTATTTCCCACTAACGGATTTATGTCTTTGGTGGTATCTTTTAATCGACAACAGATATGGGTCTGAAAATTTGAGACATAACAACTGTCGATTTTTAATAAGAAATGTTGGAAAAATCGGCCGATTTTATTTTTGGAAATAATTTGGTCGATATAGAACTAAACTAGAACAACCATAATACATTTGATCTTCGACAAATGGAGGGCTAGCTACGCTGGAACGTACTGTTGTACAATATAAATGAAATTGAAAAATTGAAATGTTAGTTTTCAAGTTAAAATGTTAAGGTCGATATTCAACAGTCAAATGCATTAGAATTTAACACTAAAGAGTTTCAACGTTATTTCTGTACAAGAAAACGGACGTCTATTATCTATTATCTATTATAGGACGAAGAAATATATAATATATAATACACGTCAAGAAGATGATGCTAAAACAGTTTCTGAACGTGTACTAACATGAAATCATAAAAGTGTGCAGCATATTACTGACTGATCGTGGAAGTTAATCAATGCAAAAAACCAAATAACATGCACTCAGACATGAAATGCATCAAAACCGTATGGTTTAAGCTGATATTGCACAGTAGTCATTATACGTATGGCATTCCGTTTATACAATAATCATTCGATATCAAGCCGAAGCTCGGATGATAGATAGTGCACGTAATGGTTGCTGGTAGTAGAATGCCGTGTTACCAATACTGCCAGGCTGCCAATTACGACGCACGATAAAGATTCCGTAATTAGCGTTTTATGCCTCAATAAATACCCACGGACACAACTCGTAACACGTAATGACGCCGTGTACCTATAATACAGAAGAAGACGAAGAAAACAAAGACACCTTAATGACAATAATAATATAACGATGATGATGAAATGTCTCCGGGACTGAAATATGACAAAATACAGGCTGTCCCAGAAATAAAAGGACGGAGTAGCAGAAATCGGAAGCTAGATTGTGTAAAAACGTACCCTCAAAATATCAAGTCTTTATTCGTGCGCAGACGGCAGACAAAAAATAATAAAGAATTCAATTGGCCTTACGCCGACCCTGGACGACTTATTACTTGTGTTAAAAAAAAGAAGGAGGAATAGATACTTCATAATAAATATCAAACTATTAATTACTTTAATTTTACACCTGCTAGAAAAACTACGATTTATTGAATATTCTAAAATAATAATAATCAGCTGTTTCCGACTACAAACACTTTAAATAGCAACAACCTTCCTATTTTAAAAATAAAAACAATCTTTTATTGTCTGCAATAAAGTAGGTCGCCCATCTCGGTCAACAACCGACTACATAGCTGCGTTATCTAGACGTATCGGTCAAAAAATATGTTTTATATGAATGAGTACGATTTAATTTTTTTTCGCGTTTTATACAAATAAAAGCGTATTTTTCTATGAATGCGTGTTCGTTTCTATTTACAAATGAGCATTCTTACGTGTATTTATAAACATACATTCTGGACCAGGTCCGTAATGTATTTTTTTATTTAAAAAACAGCATAGAAAATTAAATTTTTAATTTCTTCGTTATTGCGGTATATTTGGGCCTGTTTCTGTTCGGACTTTACATACCTGCTACTCCGTCTTTTTATTTCTGGGACACCCTGTATATGTGTGTATTATTTGATGTGCTTATTCCGCGGACGAATGTTAGGAAATATTTATACCTCGTACTTTTATCTCTTCTGTTGTAACTCTCAGTTAGGTTTTTGAAGTTTGGAATTCTTATGGGTGACATTTATATTAATCATATAATCATTTCAACACCCACTAGCTGCACTGAAGATAACTGAGAGTTTGAAACACGTATCTATAGCAACCACTTAGCAGTTTTCATTTTCATTTTTACCTTACACATTATTAAATTCTATATTTTGTCACCTATGTGTTATTTTCGCATAAGCTAGCTTTGTCTACAGTGTAATAAATTGGTTTGTTGCCTGCAACAAATTGTGGAACTGCCGGCAGAAGCTACAATGGGCTCTTGCTTTTTCTACTTTCTTATTTTGTAATAATTGTAATGTCTAATATACCGTAGTCGTCAAATTTTAATTTCGGCTTACACTTCTATCCCATGCAGATGATGACCTTATAATATGCAGCGATGCCTCACTTGCTAACAATGGTGGGAGAGCAACGCAGTGAAACGTTTGTCGAGTGTACTGTCTTGGCAGCCTCGCTTATGTTTATCTTTAGTTTATTTCGTCGCGCTCTTTTCCTCTTTCTACTTTCGTATCAAAAATTAAAATATGTATATATTTTTACATTCGGTCTTCTTCAGAAATTTTTTGCTTAATTCTGTAACAAATTATTTTTTTTTTCCATATGAACATTAAAAGGTTTTTAACAATGACTATTAGTATAAGAAGTATTCTTTTTTTGTAGTTTTTATTTCATATTTGGCGTAAACTAATATTTCTTTTTTCATTCCCACATTTGTAGTAATAGAGAATATATTTTTGATAAGTTTTCTATTTCATTTCTATCATTGACAGTGTTTTTTTCTTTTTTGATTTCAATCATCTCGTGCACGTTTCTTGCCTTGGTATTCTGTTCCTTTTGTAAAATAGATACGTTACCGTAATTAAAGATGTGGGAAAATTTATTAGAATGTTTTTTGAGGGCTGTACTATTTTTTGCATATTTATGGGCTTTCATTCGTTCTTCCAAGTGTTGTTGGGTTTGTCCTATGTATACTCCCTGGCAATCATTGCATGGTGTTTTATAAACAATGTGTGTTTGTTTTTTGAGTGGGATATTGTTTTTCAATTTGGTATATAATGGTTTGAGGGTGTCATGGTTTTTATGTGCTATTTTAATAATATATGGTAAAAGGATATTGTTAAGTTTTTGAGACAGGTGATTAACGAATGGCAGAGATTTATATTTTTTTTGTTGTTGATTGTTTTCTTAATAGTTTTTGGTGGTGTTTGTGCTATTATATATTTTATGAATTTGTTGTTTAGTTATCTTGTTAATGAATTTGGGAGGGTAATTCGTATTTTTAAGATGGTTTTTGCTCTGTTGATAGTTTATCTTCTGAATGTTATGTCGGTTAATTTTACTGCTCTATTTATATGGTTACTAGCTACATTTTTTGTATGAGTTAGGTTGTGATGAATGAAAATTCAATACTCTGCCAGACGCAGTGTCTTTAACAAACCATTTTGTTCTAATAATTTCGTCTTGGTGGATTAGTGTTAAGTCTAAGGTCTGAGTGTGTTGTTTGTTTCGATTTCTGTTGTAAATTGTGCACGTGGATGATAGCTGTTGAATTGGTCAAGGATATGTTGTAGTTAGTTTAATTGGCAATCTATGATGCAGTCGTTCACATACCGTTTATAAAATGAGATGGAAGTGTCTAGATGTGGTACAATATTTTCTTATAGGTCTTCAAGGACAAATTGTGCTATTATACTGGATATTGGAGCACCCATAGCAAGACCAAATTTTTGTTTGTAAAATTTATTCTTAAATAAGAAATAGGTTGTGGAAAGAGTTAGTTCTATTGCTTTTATAAATCCTTCTAAAGGTAATTCTGTGAATTGTTTTATTTTACTCCATTTGTTAATTAAAAGTGTTTTAGCGAGATCTATGGGGATGTTAGTGTACATGGATTTTACAGCTAATGATACATGTTTTTCATTTTTTTTTAACTTAACAGTGTTTATTATAAAGTCTTTGAAGTCAAACGAGTTTTTTATATAAAATTTATTTTTGTTTATTACGTTTGTAAGTATATTTGCTAGATATTTCGATAGATTGTAGAATGGACTCTGTATCCATGATACTATAGGTCTTAGAGGGATGTCTTTCTTATGCAATTTTGGAAGACCGTATACTTTTGGGCATTGAGAATTGTGAATTTTTAATGATTTTGCTGTTGTGGGTGAAATTAGATTTTTCTTTTCCCATGAGTTTATGAGGTTGATAGTCAACTCGGTAGGCACCAAGGAAAAGTTAGAAAGTGGGAAGGCCTCGATACCAAAAGCACGAATGCTCCTTCTGTATGGAAATTTAAATTCATAGCGAGAAAAGAATGATTTGTGGAATGTGATTTTGATCTGTATAGTCATGTGAATGTTATTAATTAAACTAGAATTTAATCGAAGGTAAAATAATACATATCATTATATGACTAACTGTTGAAATTCAAATACATACCCGTACACAAATAAATATTTAATGGACGTGGGCGACTGAATGTCGAACTGGCTTAGTTAGAGATAGTACGAGTGTGCGTACACAACACAAACACATATATTTATGCAAACTAATAAGTGACCAGTCGATTAAAGAAAAAAACGAAATGACTAATTTATGGCAATTTATGCGCGACTTTGTTTTCGGCAAAATGCAAATCGTGGGAAAATAGTTTGCGGTGAACTTTAATGGGATAGAGACGACAAGAAAGCAAACGACCATGAGATATCCAACCCGTATATAGCGAATGGGTATGTCGCCGTTATTTCGTGAATTAATCAGACGGATTACATAAGATCATATGTGTATATGTATGTGTTTATATTTTCGTATATTCAGTGTACGTATATGTAGATTACACCAAAAGTAAAGAGGGAAATATTACTATGATCGACAATACATTAGTGACCAGTAGCACTGATTTAATAACGCCGTCAAATTATCCATGTCGAACAAAATATAGTCGATTCCAGCTTGTTATCAAAACCAGGAAATGTATTGCAGTAAGCAACTAGCACATAATTAATAAATACTTCTAAAATGACATAACAAGTGACTATATTTTCCTGAATCTGAGTCTGAATGCTGGATGCAATTGCCAGTACATACTTCTAGTACCTAATCGGAATATGGGGGGGTTTGAAACATTGGAAAATTATTTGGGAATATTTTTTCTAAAAAATATGTTTTTGCTCGAGACTGACCGTTAATATAATAATAAGTTATTATATTAACTGTCATTCTAACCTGTCCCACGTAATCGATACAAAGCATGTCTACAACCACAACATAGCTTTTTTTATTTGTGAATAATTATCTTTATTATGTACACCACCTAGACATATAGTGGACTAAGCATTTAACTTATTATTTAGTAATTTGAAAAATAAAAGACCAAGCTTTACAATATTTAATATGATGATAATGATATTATTGTCATTGTTTTTTCAAAGAAATAGTCATCCAGAAAACCTATTTACGTTTATGAACTTTAAATGACAGTTGCTTTTTCTGGATGTTTGTATACTTTCGGCGACTTATACGGTATCAAAAAAATGAGTTGTCGCCACCACATGACTTTCTTATACGTATGAAAGTGTTACTTCCGGTCCGAATTTTGAAATTTCATTTATACAAAAAATATTCCAAATCTAACTCTAAATACTTTTGTACTCTTCATAAATATATATAGAATGCATAATTGACGACATATTTCCAAAAAATCGTTATTCGGTAAGAGTAAAAGAATGTTGAAATTTTTTTTACACAATATTTAAAAGTACGTTCTAAATAATTTTATACTCGTAATTTACCTGCCTAGAAAGCATAACTTGCGAGATATTCGCAAAAAACTGATTTTCGATAAGAGTAAAAGACCTACTTCCTGTAGGAATTTCGAAAAACTTTGTTAATACAATTTGTCTCAAATTTAATTTTGAGTACATTTGAATTCTTTATAAATTTGTTTAAACTTAGTAATTGACGAAATATTTGCAAAATTCGATTTTTTCACCGAAGTAAACTTCTACTTCCGGTGTACCGATTTTACTGAAAAACTAATCAGATCTCAAGAGGGAGATTATATACGTAAATACAAAATTTGGAACAGATATCTACAGCGGTTTGACCGCTATCGTGGTCACACACAGACAGACACACATACACAGATATTGTTTAAAAACCACTTTTTTAGTATCAGGGGACTTCAAAACGTGGATATCTGCAAAAATCTCGAGGTCGAACATTTTCGTCACCACAATACTTCCTTATACTACGTATAAGAAAGTAAAAGATCATGATGCTTCGGTTAAAATACATTTAAAGTTTTTACAATCATTTCTGGATTACATTTTGTGCGACATCTCTTATTTCAGAATAGTATTGTCATTGCTTTCCATAATTTAGATTCGAATGATATATGTATACCGTTGTTACTGGTGAGGTGTTACTATACCATGGAAGAGTTTCTTCAGTAAATGTATACATTATATTCTTACTTATACTTTAAAGTTTATTATATAACTTATATTCTGGTTTTATATGCATACATATTACCGTCAAAAATGGCAAACAAACCCTGTCGTCTATCTCCTCCGTAGATACGAGGTTTCGACTTTCGTAAAGAGTTGATACGTTTACAACGAGAGTTTTTTCTATTAAATAGTGGGCTTGTAGTAAATAAAGATTATTATTATTATTATTATATAATCAAGTTTTCGTTATACCGACGTCCGAAGTTGTGTAAGGTAAATCCTTTTGATAACCTATTCATCCATAGATTTGTCAAATATTAGAAACTACATACTTTTCTATATAACAATGCATGCAAATGTTGTCTATCTTATTAATCCCAGAGCAGCAGGGATATAAGCAACAACGACTTCGAGGTAAGAGGAATGAATGGACAGTCCGAGCGCAGGTCGAGTTCGTTCCCGCTCTCGAAATCTCGACATATCGCTGTATAATTATTACCCGATCGATTTGCTTTAATGGATTTAACTTCAAAAAGTGCACTTAGCCCATGGTGAAAAATGAGTAATTATTATACCGATAGAAAGAGAATGAATGATACATGTGTATCGGTGCATAGAGAGACCGGGCTTGCCAGGTGTTTATTTATAATTACTAGAGGCCAAGCGAGTCTCAGATAACGGTATTTCGCCGTGTTGTTGCTGTCGAATAAATGTTCGGATTTAACTAGCTATATTATTGCATGATGTAGGTATATACAAAGGACGAACAACGAGAAATAACATAGAACTGACGGATTCTTATAAAGATGTTAGGACAAATGCTAAATGTACAAAGAGAAATCTTCGTTCTCACACTTATCGCGCTGATCATTTGCAACTTTAAATATCTTTTTATTCGATCTTATTTTTCCTATGTTCGCTTCCTGTGATTCACAATTTTTTTTTCAGTTCATTATATCCAACCCTATATCATTTTCATATCTCTAATATTTGAAAGCCAGATGTCGGAACTTTTTACATGCGTTTAAACTTTATTATGACCCCACAAATTAATTGAGAAGAATCTTCGTATTTAATCAAAATGTTTAATTTACAACTTTAATTTCAATTATATAAAAAAAAAACATTAGCGTTCTATAATACCTATCTCTGATACATGGTTGATATCTGGACTAATTCTATATTTTACTTAATTCATATTTTTAGTTCATTTCGTTTTTGCCTATTATTTATCACTGTTGGTAGCAGCCATCTAACAGATATTGCTATGTATAATCAATTCCTTCGGATACTCTTACCTTAGGTCTATGTCATCACTTAATATAGACGTATTAATATAGGTCTTATGTGATACCTAAACTGTTTTAATGCCTCGCATATTGAAATAGTTTCTCAAAGTTTACTTGCTCATTATTTCCTCAAATAGTAATTGAATTACTCTTGCTATAATAAAATTTTTACAAAGTTTGCCATACGAAACCTTATATCCATGAAATCAGAAAAAAAAATAAACATTTTTATGAAGTCATGGCCAACTATGATTGCCATTAAAAAAAAAACATAATTTTATATTATATCTTGATAATTAAGTGTGCCATGGATTTTTAACTGAGATTATTAAATTCTACGTACAAATTCCTACCAGATACCATTTTTATATTAGTTCTATCTTCAATAGTTACGAAGATATCTATACTTGAAAATTCCGGCAATTTTCAATTTTTTAAAAATATCTTCAAAAGTTGACAATAAATGTTAAAGCTGCACATACTATCAAACACTCCTCAAATTTTCTAACAACTCTGCTAATTTAACGATCCTCTATCTTATGAAAGTTATCCATATATGAAGATAGAAAATGGGTACCCTGTATAAATAAGTATTTAGCTTTTATATTTATTTATCGTTATGTTATTCAATAACTTTTTAATGGCTCAGCTAATCTTCTTGACATTCGCAGACCATATTTATATCGTCAATGCGCGTAAAATAGGCCATCAAAACATTCGATAGGTGGCGCTGAAGTCAAGTTATTAACAAATTCTATATTTATGGACCAACTTGACTCATATTCATAATATGTATTGGTTTAGTGACAAAAAAGAAATCATAATATCTGGACACGATAGGTGGCGCTGTTGTCGAGTTATTAATACATTTTATATTTATTAACAGAAATGAAGCCTATATCCTGCAATTGCACTAACGACCCAGAATTTGTATACAGAGACTTTCAGCAAATCAAACTCATTGCGCCATCTACTGGAAAGGGTAGAACAGCGTCTGCGGGCCATAGCTAGTACATTTATAATTCTATATTTACTTCAGATTCACCGTTTTAGTGATCCACAAAACATTACATATTTACCTATTGCTGCTTTTGCTTATACATAATTTATAATCATAACCTCTGTTTTCACAAAATAACAAATACTCTGAAAAAAACAGTATCTTTACAGGAAATATGTAAAAAAAACACTGAGATTACATATAGAAATGTGGATAACTTGAAATGCAAGATACAAATCTAAAACTCTGTTATGGCTGAAATTTTGTCAAGAACAGAACACAAACCACGTGTTATATAGGTTAAAAACTAGGCTATTTTTTTTTTTTGTAAATTTCACCTTAGGCTTTTCTCGGCGCCAACTCTCCAAGACAGCCGCATCCTGTTCAACGTAGGTAATTTCATGAAAGACGTTGTAATTTTTTACTACGGCAATGTTGATTTAAAATGCAAACATAACGTGAAACTTGTACTCCATCATCACACGTAACCTCCACCACGATCTGTACGTGTGCGACAAACAGAAATAAAATATTCAAAAAGGAAATCCGAAGTGAGAAAAAAAAAGTCTCATTGAGTGTTTCGTGAGAACCGATCGGTTTCTCAATTTGTGTATCGCGTAATAAACATTAAATGCATAAATCGATTGACATTTTACTGTTTGACCTTTTTCCCGCCGCCGTCCGTCTCTTTTTTACGTTTCTAACCGTGAGCCCAGCGCGTTCTATAATTGTCCCTGATATGATAATTACGGGGCACCGAATATTGCGAATAATATTAAATATAAATACGAAAGCGCTCGCGATCAGACTCTTGTGTAGATTATATGTGCAGGATGCGTCAGTTTCCCGTGTGAAAATTCGCCTCCTATGTTTTTCATAATTAATTGTTTTAATATAGAACACTTTAATTATTGTATTTTCGGTGGAATATCTTTAAATGTAAATGTATGTAATTCTCCGTTTCAAGTTATATAGTCTAAATCTAAGTAGAAATAACTACTGCGGAATATCTAAAACTAACACCATCAACATTAATAATAATAGTGTTTTACATGTTTTTTTTTTAATGTATTTTGTTTATTATTGCATAGGTTCTCAACTTTATTTTGCCCGCCGCCCAGTTCAAGAATATTTTTGTTTCTAAAGCCCCCCATTTTTTTAACTTGCGAATTTGAAACAACTATTGCCACAATTATATTTAAACGTGAAAATATTATATACGATAGTCGTAAGATATGATATGACCCTATCCTATTTCTGAGTTTAAAAAAGATGTTTCAATAAGAACAACTAAAACACATACTTAATTATATTGAAAAGTATTTTTATTAACATTCAAAAAACATTGAATTTATAACTTATCTAATGAGAGGGTTGAACTTGATGCATTTTAATGAGTTTGTTAATATCAGGATCGATTTTACTTAAAAACAACCGTAAGTCGCCGCGTTCAGTAACGTGGAGTCGATTTCTCTTTTTAGCTACCAACGTTGTTACAGCAAGCACTAAATCCACGTTCAGCTAAATAGGAAGATGGGAATGTTATCAGAAATCGCTGAACAATCGATAATAATCCTGGGTACAGTTGCAAAATCGGCTTCTGCAGCCAAAATTCTTGGTAGCCATTCTAATTCCTCATTTGTCGTCAGTTCTATTAGTGCTTCTTCTTACTGGTATGATCCTGCTGTGTTGACATTTGAAAAAGGATCTAAAACCCAGTCTGGTATGTCCATGTTTAAAATGTCCTGGAATCGTTCCTTGAAATCACTGTGGAGGATTTGCAAGTGTTGACAGTGAACAAGCAAGTCGTCGTGCTTGAATGATACTGCTGATAAATTTGAGAAGTATAATCTTAACACTGTCATTATATTAATGACAGTATGACACTTAATGATATAACTTAAGGGTCTTCGATAGTGGATTTGTGTATAGTTGAAAAATAGCAGATTTTTGATGCAAGATATTTTTATTGATTTTAAATTTGGAGAAAACCTTTCATCGTCAACTTATGAAGAATTTAATAATCTACCCCGCTAAATAATCAAACTTTGAAAAAAATTATCTGATTAAATAAAATTAATTAATATGTCAAAATCTTTAAAACAAGTTTTCTCAAAAATCCTTGGCAGCAGATTTGTTTGCTTTAATTCACGTTAAAAATTGAATAAAAAGCTAACCCGCTCTGGACCTATTTTTCATTCAACTATTTTTTACCTTGTTTTAAATGAATATAAAATACATTAAAATTAGGCAACCCACATTACAATTAATGTTATTCTGGTAAAAATCTTTCCCGCTGTTACAAATGGGTAAATATTTGATCATAAATGAATTTTTATTCACTTAGATATTGAATTATTATTTCAAATATTTACTATTTATTCCCTATGTGTAATAGGTACTCGGACATCATTCGGTTAATAAAGTGTGTGCTACGCAACCAATATTGCGATTGCCGTTTCAGTATCAAGGAGCCTTAACACAAGACGTTTTACATTCCATGGCAAACCTTTATCAATATAATTTTTGATCCCGCGGTATACATACTGAAGATTATAGGCACGTACAGAGCATGCATTATCTTTTAGGTTAAGATTATTAAGAATCAGCAATTAATAATATAAGTATGTAACAGATGTCGCCACTGACTTTTGTTAATAGTTTTTAATTAATATTATGAAATTTACAAGTTGTAATACACCAAATTTAGTTGAAATGGACATTTTGACAATTATACTTTATTATTGTAATAATGATTTATTTTCTTTAATACAATTTTTATTTCCCGCACTTGTGTGGGAAAGTCAATTTCCCACATGTAAATGCAACCGCGAAATTACATGTTTTGATAAGCGAGTACAAAAAATATTTGTTCTACATAGTTTAAATATTCGAGTCAACAACAAAATATTTCTTAATATCAATCATTATGATAACCAAAATTATAACCATTTTGTTTTGACACTAATTAGATTAGAGATTAGATAATAATAGATTGCAGCAAGAATAGATCTATACTTTGTCTGCTATCGTAGAACTTGTGGATGCCATTTCTGACGTCCGCGATAAAAGTAAAGATAGAATGAATATGCAGCAATTTAATGAAGTCATTTGACTATGTCGACACAGTATTGTGATTTATAGGCCGGAACCAGTTACTTGAAAACCGTTTCTGCAAAACAAGAAGAATTCTGGAACAGAAACTGACAAGAACAGAGTTGGCCAACAGAGGTGTACCTCCAGGTGTACTATTAGGGCCTGTGCAGTTTCTGGTTTACATCAATTATTATCGCCGCAAAGTGGATTACCACAAAACCGTCACCTATGCCGACGACAAAGGGGAAATGACACACGTTACAGGTACTGGATTAACAGAGAGATCGAAAGCGGTGTGTTCTAGTTTTCTCCAAACATACAATGAATTCCTGTACGTTCAAACATTTGGGCATTTGTTTGGATCGAGAAACACATGAGACGACTATACTGACTACCATCGAAAATATATTTCGAAAGATTTTACATTCGCCTGGGGTAAATCGACTATGGCAGGCGAAATATTATTAAAGCAAACAAAAGCAGTCAGATCCATAAGAAGAATGAACACGAGAACAAGTTTTGAAGAATGCTACAAAACCTTTGGCATACTCACATTGCCCTACTGCAATATTTTGTCCAAACTACACCGCATCCATAATTCCACATTCGATAACCGCAACAGGAATCTAACCACACTTCCATGAAGTCGATGCCTACAAACCACTGCACAAGTCTGAATATCTAATTAAATCTTAAATTTGTGGGCGAAAAATTAAACCCGTAGTCAGAACAGGGAGACGGAAAAGTTATTCATGGATTCATAGATACAAACGACTCGTTTCCGATATTAGGGAATAAAGTGAACATCCGCGAAACGAAAATTCACTTATGCTACGTATGGGAAAAAAAGAGATCTCAAAAAATGGGAGAGCTGTACATACATGAGTTACGTTCCGTTTAAAATGTTCAGAATTTATTTATTTTCTATTAATTCTGTAATATTTAGGTTACATAAAATTCAGAAAATTAATAATCCGAAGAAACTGCGAATTTGGATCAAAATTGGTTTTACTTACAATTATAATTTTATAAGACGTGAAATGCAACTTTTACACAAGGACCATTTCAAACCCTCAAGCCCAGAATATATATGTTTATAGTAAATTGTTAATTGTTGCAGTTATTTTACGTATTGACAAAATCGAACAAAACAAACAAATGTGCGTGCTATCGTTTATTGCGAGACATTGTTCGACTTCCTCGATTTTCCTGAATACATTTTAAATGTACGTCTGTCATTACTCGTTTGGCAATCGGGCATTGTGTCAAGGCGCTCCGGGCCGCTGGTCACAAAAAAGACACGAAACTCCGTCGCACCGACCGAATCGAATTGCGCAATTTATATCAATTCACCGCACAACTCGGTCAGTGGGATATTAAAACGAATAAAATAGGTATGCGTTCAGAAATTATTTGTCGTTTTTGAACAGGTGACAGACAAGTGACTTGGCGAGCTACGGTTTCCGAATGTAACAACGTACGTTTACGTATATAAATGTGTAATAAACGTTCTTTCTCCACACAGAATATAGTTCAAAAAATTATATACATACTTATATTAACCCTTTAGCTACTGGAATGTATCCACAAATCTGTCTGTCTAAACGCGAAAAAAAAAGAAAAAAAAAAGTTGTTCAAATGCTGATAAATTAATTTCTTATCTCTATGTGATGAGTTATGTACATAAGAATATTAAAATTAGAGGGGGTAAACGGGGAAATTACTCCCCTTTTAATATAATTACACTTATATATTATATAAAAAATACGTTTGCTAAGAAAATTAGTCCCTCTAAGATTCTTGCCCCCGGGCCTTCTTAGTACATACATATTTATCTATTACAATACAAACACCCTTTTTTATAGACAGGGGGTTGTAAAAAATTATAATTTTGAGTATATTCAAACTATACGTATATAGCGAATTATAGATAATTCATTGAAAAATAACATAATTATACATATAGGAAACGTATATTCTAGGTTTCAGCTCAACTGGAGAAGACTCACATGTCAGTCGAAACGTTTAGAGAAGAGACAACACAGTTCGGTACCCCAAAAACAAGTTTTATTCATTAGCGCGATTAGAATCATTATTATTTCAGAACTCATATTTCTACTGATGCAAAACTAAAACTTGGTATTCCAAATAACACATGAAGTCCAAAAGCAATTAGGAATATGTTGAACTTTATTATACTTCAAAATGCATACCTACAAAATACTACAAATATATAGAACAAAAGACATGTTTGGCCAAAAACAAACATATAATAAAAAAATTCTTTTACATAACATCCATATCAGTAAACAGATTAAGCCTAAATAGACTAATATAACAAAATACCAAATTGAAAGGAAATTATGTAACTTTTTTTCATCAAATGTTTTCTGCATGGTGTGATAAATTTTGTAACATTCGCCTAAACAAAGGACACCAAGATGTAACATACTTCACGTTTTCTTTCACCTCGGTCAGTATTTGAACATACATGGTAAATTCTTTGCCCCTTTTGTAACTCCCAATAGGTGGAACATTTTCATGCGAAGACTTTCCAGGAAATTCGCTGCAACTAAGCGACTTATTCTTCCATACTTTGTCTCCCCAGTCTAGCCAGTAGTCAGAGTTCTATTTTTCTTTAAAATTTGTTGCACAACTTTTCTTATAAATATGTTCAAGCGTATTGAAGTTTTTCTTGTTTTTACAAGAAACACATTATAAGCATTTAGCATGGTAACATCAACCAGGTGAAAATAGTTCTTTATACCACTTGATTTTCAGGCACATTCCACTGTAGCTAATTGCATGTTACATTTATCAATCATGCCCATGTTTTGAGTATAATCTAATACACAGTCTGGGTTCCTAATATGCTCGCCAGTTCTATGGTTCAATTTTCTACTATTGTTCATTACTCGTTATGAATGTCGAAAGCATTAATACATCACGTTTGTCTTTCCGCATAAGAGCCATTACATTTCCGCACTTCCCGCGCCCCATCCGATGTAAAAATTTCGGAAAGTTTTCTATTTTTTTTTCTGTACCACAGAAACCGGCATTTTGCTGGTCCAAGTAAATTGTCAGTTTAGGGTTAGTATACCAATTATCTGTATATAACAGATGCCCTTTTTGTTCATAGTTCAAAACTAGTTTTTTTTGCACCGCACCTGAAACACCTAACGGATCATTTTGAAGAATGTTCATTTCAGAACCGGTTTACACTAACAAGTTCAGAACAATTCACATCTCACAATCACACAACACAATAATGTTAATTTCAAATCCATTTTTCTTAGATAGGATAAATTGCTTGAAGTGCAGTCTGCCTTTGAAGAATATCAGGGATTTATCGAACAGCAGCTTTTGAAAAGGATGAAAAAATGGTAAACACTTCTATTCCATTCTTCAAATATGGTTCGTATTTTCCACAATTTATCGACAAAATGAATATAACACAAGAGTTGTGTGGACCTGTCTCTTGTCATGTACTTGCTAATAAAATTACTGGCAATAATGGGATCTATTGACCAATAATCCAAATTGCATGTTTTTTATATGTGGCATCAACAAAATTATTGCTAAAAGGCTATTATACATTTCATTGACATTAGTAATCACCCATGGTCTTCTTTTTCGAGCAAGATCGTTGTCGACACTGTACCTACTCATGGTATCTATTAGTTTCGTCTACAATTAGGCTCATTAAAATATTTTACTTTGCTATCTTCATTTTCTATTTCAAGCGCTCCCGTGATGCAAGAATTTTCATCGTCAAAATGGTACATCGTCCGACCGAAAATATTGCAATTTTGCCACTTATTGACCCTTTCACTACCATCACTCGGGCTATCCAGGTCACAAAGTGAAAGAATTTTTTCTTCATCACTATATATGTCATCGTCACTCAATTTTATTCTTGCACGCTTAAAAAAATATTTTTTTTATTTGCTGCATAATTATATCGAACATGGATTTACCATCAACATCTCGTGGTATGTACTTACAACTCGTGGTACTCGCGGTTCAAAGCGTCGAAGAACAGAATTGAGTGACAATGACATATATAGTGATGAAAATGATTTCTTTCACTTAGTGGCCTGGATAGTGTAAGTGATGGTAGTGAAAGAGACAATAACTCAAATAGTGACAGTGATGAAGAAACTGTTCCAGGAGATTTATGTTGGCAAAATTGCGATATTTTCAATCCCAGGATGTACCACGTTGATGATGAAAATTCTTGCATCTCGGAAGCGTTTGAAATAGAAAATGAAGATAATGAGTACGAGTAACTTGTAAAATATTTTGATGAGCATGTGATGATGATAATTGTGGACGAAACTAATAGATACAACGAGTACAGTGCCGACAACGATCCTGCTCCAAAAAGAAAACCATGGGTGATTACAAATGTGAATAAAATGTACGTATAGCCTTTTAGCAATAATTTTGTTGATTCCACATATAAAAAAACATGCAATTTCGGAGTAATGAACAATAGCAGAAAATTGGACGATAGAACTAGCGAGCATATTAGGAAACCAGACAGTGTAATATATTATACTCACAACATGCGCATGAGTGATAAATGTGACATGCAATTATAGCTACAGTGGAATGTGTCCGAAAATCAATCAAGTGGAATAAAGAACCATTTTCTCACATGGTTACTCTTACTAAATGCTTATATGTGTTTCTTGTAAAAACAGTAAAAACTTCAATACGTTTGAACAAAAGTCATGAAACAAATTTTGGAGAAAATGAAACTCTGATTGCTGCTAAACCGGGGAGACAAAGTGTGAAAGTAATAAGTCGCTCAGTTGCAGCGAATTTCATGGAAAAACATTCGCATGCAAATGTTCCAAATACTGACCCAGGTAAAAGAAAACGGGAAGTATGTATGTTACAACTTGGGGTCCTGAATGTAAAGAAGAACTTAAATTTATCACACTAGAAAAAAAATTTATGAAAAAAAGTTACATTATTTCCTTTCAATATGGTATTTTATTATATAAGTCTACTTAGAGTTTTAGTCTATTTACTGATATAGATGTTATGTAAAAGAATTTTTTTATTACATATTTATTTTTGGCCAAGCATGTCTTTTCTTGTATATATTGTGTTATTTGTAGGTATAAATTTTGAAGTATTATAAAATTCAACATATTCCTAATTGCTTTTGGACTTCTTGTGTTATTTGAAATACTAAGTTTTAGTTTTGCATCAGTAGAAATATGATTTCTGAAATAATAATGATTCTAATCGTGCTCATGCATAAACCTTGTTTTTGGAGTACCGAACTGTGTTATCTCTTTTCTAAATGTTTCGACTGACATGTGAGTCTTCTTCAGTAGAGCTGAAACCCAGAATATACGTTTCCTATATGTCTAATTATGTTATTTTTCAATGAATTATCTGTAATTCGCTATATACGTATAGTTTGAATATTCAAATACTGACTGAGGTGAAAGAAAACGGAAGTACAACCTGGTGTCTGAGGGTAAAGTAGGACTTTGTTTAGGCGAATGTTACAAAATTTCTAACACCAGAAAACAAATTTGTTGAAAAAAGTTACTTATTTTCCTTTCAATTTGGTATTTTGTTAGTCTATTTAGGTAGAAGTTTTAGTTTGTCTACTTCTAGGGATCTTATGTTTCCCCTTTAATTTTGACAGTCTTATGTAGGTACAGCCGTAGTTAAAATATGAAATGCAACTAAATACACCAAAATTACTTCTAAACTGAAATTTCTTATGATAAAATAAATAAAAGTCAATAAGCCAGGCCTGGTCCCTGCATAATTCATCAAATCGCTTATTGACGACAGCCGTATCTCATGAAAGTTTCGTACAGTCGTCTATTGACGACAGCCGTAGTTAAAGGGTTAAGTATACCGAAAAGGGTACAGACTCGTAGAAATTTAACATAACTAATACTGGTCCCAAGTTCAATCCTTGTAGTACTCCTAAGACCGCCGCAAAAATGTGAAAATATAGAGCAAACATTAACAACAACAAAAATGCATTTTAAAACAGGATGATAACACGTGAATTACATGAGTAGTATGATATATTTTATTTCTGAAATGCATTTTCCACTTGTTTGGGAATTTGGAATAAAAAATAATGTTATTTATTCTTACATTCTAAATAGTGGGTTATTATTGCCTGCAGGAAAATCTGACAGCAGTTTCAACTTTTTCTAGCTTTCTTCTACGCTGCTACAGAGTGTGCAACTGAAAGTGATATAATTCCGGGAACACTAAACAGTTGCCTGTGAATAATAAAAGTATGTTTTTAATTACAAAATAGAAACCCTATAATACCAGTAACTAAATATTTTTTTGTTTTAACTGAATCTAATAACTAACGTCTTAGCATATACTATTTTGGTAAAAACTAAATGTCCACAACATCCATTTTTCTTTTGTGGAAAAACTAGATAGTTTCTATTGGTAGACGCCGTAACTTTCAGAATATATTATAGTAAAGATGTTGCATAGATTAAATAAAACGGCAGAATATTTCTAGTATCAGAAGAATTTAGGTAGAAAACCAAGTCGCAAAATATACAAAATAAATGTCAAATCAGTCAGATGTAAATAACTGAGTAATAAAGTAAGTGTTAATTGGGCTTAGTATAATTCAGTCATAATGTATATTTTTAGCATATAGTTTAATAACGCTTTGGACAGATGGCACCTGGTAGAGGGCGTATTTTTTTAGGTTAGCGGAATCAGCAAAAATCTTTATTGTTCGGCTTTGTCGGGCAGCAATAGGGACATCCAGTTGGTCATGCCAAGTGAAAAATCCCGTGCGATATTTGAAGGACATACTGTGTAATAGTATTTTGCAAAATGAAGAAAGTCATTTGTAGAGTGTGACTTGTTGCCAACCATAGGTTCTCAACGGGGCGATAAAGCCCCCTTGAGGGCGTTTGACACTTTCAGGGGGACAGTAGAAGACCCAGAGAAAATAAGGGGACGTTGATTTGGCACGGAGGGGCGTGGGCAGATTAAAAAAATATAGTCTAAAAAAGACAAAAAAACACGCTAATCACGTACTAACTAAATTAAACTTTAATATTGGTTAATTTTTGTTATTGTGTGTGTTTTAATCATTTTTATCATGTGTGCGGAGATTCACATATTTCGGTAATTCGGGAAGTTTGCAAACTGCATTCTACGTGGAAAGTCTTCAGGAATCAGTTCATATATTTTTACTTTCTTATACGTAGTATAAGGAAGTATTGTGATGATGAAAATTTTCGACCTCGAGATTTTTGCAGATGTCCACGTTTTGAGGTCGCCTGATACCAAAAAAGTGGTTTTTAAAAAATGTCTGTGTGTCTGTGTCTCTCTCTCTCTGTGTGTGTGTGTGTCTGTCTGTCTGTCTGTGACCACGATAGCGGTCAAAACCGCTGTAGATATCAAATCCAAATTTTGTATTTACGAATATAATCTCCCTCTTGAGAACTGATTAGATTTTGAGCAAAATCGGCAGACCGGAAGTAGTAGTTTACTTCAGTGAAAAAATCGAATTTTGCAAATATTTCGTCAATTACTAAGTTTAAACAAATTTATAAAGAATTCAAATGTACTCAAAATTAAATTTGAGAAAAATTGTTTTAATAAAGTTTTTCGAAATTCCTACCGGAAGTAGTTCTTTTACTCTTATCGAAAATCAGGTTTTTGCGAATATCTCGCAAGTCATGCTTTCTAGGCAGGTACATTACGAGTATAAAAGTACTTAGAATATACTTTTAAATATCTTTTGTATAAAAAAAATTTCAAAATTCTGACCGGAAGTACCACTTTTACTCTTACCGAATAACGATTTTTTGCAAATATGTCGTAAATTATGCATTCTATATATATTTATGAAGAGTACAAAAGTATTTAGAGTTGTATTTGGAATATTTTTTGTATACATGAAATTTCAAAATTCGGACCGCAAGTAACACTTTCATACGTATAAGAAAGTCGTGTGGTGGCCACACCTCATTTTTTTTGCTCATGATATGGATATAATAGCTGTTCATGAAGAACTTCATGTACTATTGTTTTCGATGTATTAAACTGAGCTGATAATTGTCGAGTGCTCGTTGATGAATTGTCATCAACAGCATTTAAAATACGATCCTCTAATCGCGGCATACGTACGGTTATTCTCACACCAGCATCAGTACTACTTTTTTCAAACTTTCCTAAAATTATGAAGATAGTCAATAATATGTATTACCTTATTAACTGGAATCGCCCACCATTCTCCCTTAGACGTTGGTCAACACGTTGAAATGTCTTATGGTTTGGTAGAGCACGATTAAGAAATCTTTTGTGATATAATCATCTGGCTTCTAAAGCATTGCAAGACGCAAGACCATACATCAGATGCATATCTGCATACTCATTAAACGTGTCTTCCATACTTCGAATAAATTCAATGTGTCAACGATGTGATGACAAGTTCTAAAATGCCGGATATTTTATGTATTTCGTTCCATAGTAACGATTGCAATAACAATAGGTTTCTTTGGTGCTCATAAAAACTAAAATGAACATTTTTTGCAAACTTTTTCTCGTAAACGGTTCATTTTAACGACAATAAGCAAGAGTACCTTTTCTAAAATCTATGGCTCAAGCTATCCAGTTTAATATTTTTAAAGTCTTTATCATACAGGGTGTTAAAAATTTAGACATTAAGTTGTAAAGATTAGCCCACCCCTGGTAAACTACAAAAGCTAAATATGTTTCAAGGACACTATTTTAAGAGTGTCCATCACATTAAATTTTTATTAAATTATATTAATTACTTTAAAAGAAATTCAATAAAAACCGATTTCCAGCGGCGTCCTTCAGGGACGCATATCTCTCCGTAGGAGGGGCCTGTAGGAAAATTTTTTATAGGAACTTGTCATCTTTTTTGTTCATGTTCTATCTGCATCCAAGAGATTTTCCACATTTTCCCGGACAGCCTGTATAAAGACAGTGATTGTTCATTTTATTTTCATTAGCATTATCGCTCACAATTTTTAATAAATCCTATAAGTTTATTATATTTTGATAGACTTCAACATTGAATAAATTCACCAAAGTGACTTTCTACCTGGTATTTCTTGGCAACATGCTAAGATAGAGTTTTCTGTATATCTCTTTTAATTTTTTTAATTTTGCACCCTTCCATAAATTTTGTATATGTAACTTTCCTTTCGATTTAGCTGGGAGCAATTTACTTATTACTCTGTTTAAATTATATTAATAAAATGCTCGTTACAAAAAATATTGTACAGACTTCGTGCGTGAAACATTTCGCGAATTCGTGTCCATAAACAGATCACGCACTTGTTTCATAAATAACTAATTATCTAATTTCCTTCGAAATCTCCAACAACAAACGGAATACAGCACCGTTTTCTTAAATTCAGAAATGTCGTGTTTCCTGTTGTAACTTAATAAAACGTTGATGTAAAGTTGATTTTATTCGATAAATATATTTAAAAAAAAGTAACTTGATTTCATCTGCGTTAGTTGCAATTTTTATAGCGAATGAGGCGATTTATAAGAAAAAGTGATGAAGGATTCGCTACAATTGAATGCAATCGGTGACATGCCAGTATATGTATATGTATGTAAGAAGGGAAGGTGGTTTTTCCGGAGGCGCCCGCGAAGGAAATGATAAATCAAAAGGCGAGCGACCGATTTACTGCAGATTCCAACCAAACCGATCAACTAACAAGGCATTTCTAAATCGTTTCCGTTCGCCGGCGAGCAAAGAAGGATCTTGTCGCACTGCTCCCGCAGTCTCTCTCACCTATATTAAATTGTGAATAAAACAAACATCCTGTAGAAAAGCGATTTCAGCGAATCGATTTCCTGACAGAACTAACGGTTTTCCATCTCTATATATGTTGTGTGGGCAGAGTATATCTGTGTATCATCAATTGCAAGATATAATTCATAATTGTACATGTGTATATCTTGTACGTGCGGACATCCTCAGCAATTAGACCTCTTTTTATGCAACAATTCGTAATAATGGTACTGATAATTATCTTTTGCAAACCATTATACAGTTCTATTAAAAACTGCTTTTTTTTATCGGTGGATTTAATATACTTTTTTTTGTGATGGTTCTAGAAATGAAATACAGCTTTTACTATTATCATCGTTTTGAATATTATTCCTTAATTGATGTTGCAGACTCTTCTTGGTGAAACATTAGCTTACTTTAATTGTCGAGAATAACACACTTGGCTATATTTCACTAAGTTTTATTAGAATTTTCTATCATGTTTTGGCCATTCGTTATGCCATTATCAAAGAGTTCTTATCTAAAACTAACCTAAAGTAAGTAAGCGTACAACTTTACAGTGAGGATGCGCTGGTTGGAACAAATTCATTTAAAATTTTTGGTTTTGTTTTATGGAAAAACACTCGAATAGGTCGAGTTTTATTTTTAGTTGCGGTTTTTCTGATGGTAAATTAATGTACAGAGAGTGGTTCAAAAATAAGTTACGACCATCATATTTTTTTTTAATGGAAACATGTTTTTTATTTAATTTGTTAATTCTGCATCGAATTCTAATTATGTTTCATGTACCATGTCCTATATACCCAAATTCAATAGTTATCGAGAAACTTACAATTGAACATATTGTAACGTTTTCGGGTTCGCAATAAACAACTCGTGCAATTTATTTATTTAAAACAGTCTGTATATTCACAAACGTAAAATTAATTACAATATAAAAATGTAAAACTAATGTATCACACTTAAACTACTACGATTTAAATTAACACGGGTATTTATTTACTACTACTATTTATATGACACGGTAATATTTATGTCTTTATTGCACTATATTTATGTTTATTCTTCGGCTACCACTCAAGGAACTATTTATTTATTTCTTATATTTATTTGGTCCGTTCCGCGCGACTACTGCTTAAGGACTTTCTTATTCCGGAATTCACTCATCTCCGTGACCCAGCCGCCTTATATACACATACGAAACATCTGGAAGCATTCGCGTAAACTCCATCTTCCTCTCGAT
The DNA here is from genome assembly GCA_963170755.1 of Amphimallon solstitiale. NCBI lineage: Eukaryota > Metazoa > Arthropoda > Insecta > Coleoptera > Scarabaeidae > Amphimallon > Amphimallon solstitiale. The sequence goes on from OY720676.1 coordinate 194,936,397, forward strand.
GTTTGTAGAACATTCGACAGACATTCTGTCTCTTCGCAGTATAAAATGGATGATTTATTGCTTTATGATGTTTACCAGTCGCGCCGAATGTCTGCTTCTCTGTGGGCTTGTTTCATTACAAAATTAATAACTGAGACCGTATCCTACAAAATTTATTTCACTCTGTTGTCTGAAAAGGACCGATTTATTAAAAAAACAGAACAACAAGTCAAATTAAATGTTCAAATTGTTGATCAGTAACTTCCTGACAATAGGCAAGCCAATTTCTGGTAACACTGCAGTTAACGTTTGCGGCCTAATTTGTTGTATTTCGGTTATAATTATATTCTTCAATTCGTCAATATTTTCCCGTTTATTGAAGTACACTTTGGATTTTAGATAACCCCATAAATAAAAGTCTAATGGGGGTTAGATCTGGAGACCTAGCTGGCCATTCGATAAAACCTCTCCTACCGATCCATCTATTTGAGAAGATATTATGAAGGTATTCTCGTACTGTGTGGGGGCGCTCTATCCTGTTGGAACCATATCGAATCTGCCGGTATATTTGGGTTCTCATTATTCTGGTTAAGTGCACTTACACTGGGTACTATGTAATTTTGTAGTAGGTCCAAACATTTTTCATAATTAAGTGTTCCCTCAATAAAAAGGGGCCCACAATTGCGGTACCCATAATTCCGGCCCAAACGTTTACTTTCTGGGGGAATTGTGTTTGACTTTCCATTCACCAATGTGGGTTTTCTGATGCCCAGAATCGAAAATGTTGCCTGTTCACCGAACCATTTACACAAAATGTTGCCTCGTCGGAAAAAAACTATATTACTTAAAAATTGTGGGTTGGCATTGCATCTATCCATCACTATTTCGCAAAATTCTAATCTGCGGTCGAGATCGTCTTCAAGTTCCTGGACTAATTGCACTTTGTATGGGTGCCATTTGTTCTTGTGTAAATATTTTAAAATAGAAGAATTACTTACTGACAGTTCTGCAAGCACTTGTAGAGTTGATTTGTGAGGATTTTCTTGTAAATCGAGTATGCCATTCAATTGTGTGTTTTCTGGAACTGTAACATTGTTGGTATAATTGTCTCTTACGTGGTCAAACACTCTAAACTTTTTTTCTATCTTACTAACTACTGATCGTGTAATAGACCTCTCCGGGTACTTTTCATTAAACAATTCACAAACTTCAGCTTGTGTTTGAGTCCTGTCGCCATATCCTACCATCATCAAAATTTCTATACGTTGTTTCTCAGTTAAACGCGGCATTCTGTCAAACTTTGCAACTGCACTTGACAAGTACTTATTTTTAAGTGACATGTCATGCAGTTTCCATGTGACTAAACGGTGACAAGTTAACAATCAAAAAAAAATCAAATAAACACAGATTTTAATGTTTTGCTAGATTTACAAAAAAAAATTAACAAGCAAGTCGATATTAGTTAGTGATCAAAAGTTTGAACATTTCATTTGGTTTGTTTTCCTGTTTTTTAAATAAATCGGTCCTTTTTAGACAACAGAGTGAAATAAATATTGAAGGATACGGTCTCAGTTATTGATATGTTCAATTGTAAATTACTCGATAACTGTGGAGTTTGGGTATAGGACATGGTACATGAAACATACCTGGAATTCGATGCAGAATTAACAAATTAAAAATTTTGTTTCCATTTGAAAAAAAAATGATGATCGTAACTTTTTTTTGGACCACTCTTTGTACATCAATTTACCATCAGAAAAACCGCAACTAAAAATAAAAATCGACATATCCGAGCGTTTTGCTATAAAACAAAACCAAAAATTTTAAATGAATTTGTTGCAACCTGCGCGTCCTCACTGTATACCTAGCTCTCTTAATGATATGGAGTGGTGTCTAATTGATATTTGTAATTGTCTCTATGAAGACGGTATTCAAGAAATCTCACTATGAATCAGTAACTAACAAGTTTTGTCTCTGAATGTTCTAATTTCTAGTATTTCTAGCAAATCTAGTATTTTACTTTTTATTACACTATGCATTAAGTTGTAATTATTTATATCAGACAAATGGTTTTGTTCTATACAGTGTTTTGAAAACCCTGTGTTTTTAACGCTATATTTTACATCTCTGACGTGTTCCGCTATACGTTTTTTAATACTTACCACTTTGCCCTATATATACAGGGTGTCTCAGCCTTTGCGTTACAGGCATTATCTACTTTCCCTGTATAGTTATCAAAAAACTTTTCAAATAAAAGTTACTTGATATTATGATGTGTCGAAAATGACAAATAGAGGATTTTATTTGCTCGTGACCTTGAAGAAGATTTTAAGGTGAACTTTGTTTTTTTTAATGGATATATGTATTTTTTAATATTGCATCTTATTTTTCAAAAGCTAATAAATAACTTTTATTTGATGCATTTTTTATTTTGCCGTGTCAGTTTTGACACAATTCAGATAAACTTGTCAAAAGTAAAAAGTTGTGTTCTGTCAGTCAACAACTGTCAGTCTTGCTTAAATCACAAAGATTTGACTTGCGTTATCCGCAGCTTTTTAATATGCCACTTACATACAACTCCAACGAATATGTAGATATGTTAATAGTCTACGGAGAATGCAGAAGGAATTCCCGAGAAGCTGCAAATTTGTATCGAGAAAGATTTCCGGAACGTCATCATCCATCACATACAACATTTAATAGAGTAGAAGCGAAGTTACGAACTGGTTCATTTCCCTCTACCGTAAAACATGCTAACCATAATGCCCCTGCTAGAAATGAAGAAAATGTAATCAACATTTTGACTTATGTAGCTGTAAACCCCCATGTTTCACTTCGACGTTTGGCAGAAGAAATTGGCGTTAGTAAAGCTACAGTACATAGAATTTTAAAAGGGCATCGGTACCATCTATTTAAAGTTCATTTATCACAAGAATTAAGACTAAACGATTTACAAAGACGCCTGGATTTCATTGCACGATTGCAAGTTCTAGAAGATGAAAATCCAAATTATCTTAATTGTATTTTGTGGAGTGACGAAAGTCGCTTTCACAATAATGGTGTTGTGAACAAATATAATGCGCATTATTGGTCCAACCAAAATCCGCGGTGGATGGAGGAAGCACGCTTTCAAACAGTGTGGGGAACCAATGTATGGTGTGGAATGTTTAATGGGCATTTAATTGGACCCCACTTTTACGAAGGAACCCTGACAGGACAACGTTATTTATATTTTTTACAAAATGTGCTTCCCGATTTAATGAAAGATATTCCTCTTAAGAGTCTTCTATACCTACCCGTTGTATTAATCGAGAGTGAGACTCATCTGAATACATTCAGATTTGCTAATATGACGTTTAGGCAAAAAGACGTGTAGAAATTAAACTCGGACTATATTAAGTAAACAGTTCGGAACCCAGACATACTTTTTATGATTTATTGAAGCTACTCTGTTCTCGAGAACGGCGATGTTCATATAAAAGAAGCAACTGTCTAATAAATAATAAGTCATACATAGTCGAAATAAAATAAGATACATTTACAATTTCTATAAATAGATAATTTTAAAAATAATTAGAATTTCACATGTACGCGGCTAGGAGCATAAGGAATTTAACAGAAACTAAAATTAAATTTCCAATAAAAATGCTTTGCACCCACATTTGTATATTTGAAATATTGAAAAAAACAACTAATTATCAAGTAAAATACTGTTGTGTTTTAGTAGAAAGTAATAATAATAATAATATTTTTTTCAACCCTGATTTCATATTAATCTTTGTTTTAAGTATAGTTATAGTTTTGTTGAGTATATAATAAATTAATAAAGAAAATATAGACAAATACATTTTATGATCGTACGAGACGCATAAATAATATTCCGCCTTTTTTTGTGGAATTTGTGAAAATAAAATCTGATATATGTCAGTGTTCAAACACTACTGCAGAGGTGAATACTTATTATAGTTGTCTTATTCTGTAATCAGTAAGAATTACCCCTTTTAACTAACACACAGTTTAATAGGAAATTCGTGTAGTTATAGTTACTAATTAAAATTTCTTGAAATGGGAAAACCAAATAGCGAAAAGAAGAAAGTCAGTAATACATTCCGCTTAAAAAAAAGGCTGGAGGAAGAATCTCAAACAATACACAAAAAATATCGCAGGTAAAAATAATCACTTTCACATTTGTTAGTTGGGTACTACCATTTGTTTTTTAACATTATTTCTTCTTACCCGCGGTGCATTTTTTTACTTCTGAGCAACCGTAGAGAATAAGGTACATCGTATAATTCTAGTGGTACAGAAATCAGCCCGCTAGGCAATAAGCTGTTAGTATATGACAAAGATAAGAATAAAAGTAAATAAATGACATGTCACCTCAAATATTGCGGGGAGTCAAATTTTAGATTCTGTTTAGGTACCGACTAACCAAGTAGAGTAAAAAATGCATTGAAGAGTCTTACTAATTTTACAACATAATTACATTTATGTATACGTTTAGCTCAACCAAAATCAGCGAACAATGGAGAAGACATTAGTGCGCTTAGTGAATCAATACATCACTTAGTGGAGGTACGCCAGAATGAAAATTCGTCCCTGGAGTCAAACTTAGACACACAGTCTTTAGCATTACAGCCTGTAAACGTTGAAGAAGTTCTTACGAAGGATGTGCGAAGCGATGAGGTAAAACAACTGTACATTTGAAATTATGATAAAAAATTATAAAAAAATCTTATAGGGTTTAGACGGACGACGAATAGTAGATATAAAGTACATGCTGGAAGAAATATATAGGCTAAATTCGCACGGAAACAAGTTAGGATGCACATTTCAAAATTTAAAATTTGCTGGAGAAATTCGCTGCGGATTAGAATCTAAGCTCAAATTCAAATGCGATATGTGTGGACAAAATTTGATTATGAACCTCAATAAATCGGAAAAAACAGAAATAGACGTGAACACTGCTTTAGTTTCAGGAGCCATGAGTGTAGGAATAGGTTACTCTAACGCGCAGGAATTGTTTACCACCATGGACATACCCTTCCCCACACCTAAAACTTATGAGAAGTATAATGAATTAGTAAGTGATGGGTGGCAAAAGACCGCGCTTGAGGTAATGCAGGCTGCTGTCCGTGAAGAAGCTCAATATGCAGTTGAAGTAGGCAACGTCGACGAACAAGGCACACCTCTAATCCATGTAGTAGCTGACGGTTGTTGGTCCAAACGATCGTATAGAAAAAATTATTCAGCATTGTCAGGAGTGGCAGCAATTGTTGGACAGCGTTTTGGGAAGGTACTATTTATTGGGGTTCGGAACAAGTACTGCGTGATTTGTGCAAGGTGGCAGAAGCAAAGCCAAAATCCTCCTGAACATAAATGCTACAAAAACTTTGAAGGCAGCTCAACTAGTATGGAGGCCGACATCTTAGTTGAGGGGTTCAAAAACAGTGTAGCAATGTACGGAGTAAAATATTCTAGATTTATTGCTGACGGTGATTCGAGCACCTATAAGAAAATTTTAGAAGCCAGGCCCTACAATAACATTACTGTAGAAAAAATCGAATGCCGAAATCACCTGCTTCGCAATTTTAGTAATAAGTTACAATCTTTGACAACTGACACCAGATATCCTTTAAATTTGCGTCGTTTGTTACAACGGAATATACGTAGAATGAGAAATGGTGTTTCAGGTGCAATTGCCCATAACAAGCATCTAGAAAATAATGTAAAACTTTTACAAACAGATATTAAAAATATTATGTGTCATGTTTTCGGGGAGCACAAGGACTGTGGAATGTACTTCTGCAAAAGAAAAGATACAAACGAACCAAATTACATGGACGAACTGAGAAGATGTATAGAAATGCATTCTCGTATCGAAGTATGTCTACAGGTAAAATTAGCTGCCTACTACACAAATATAGGATAGATTTACACAAAAGTCTTTTTGTTTCAGGTGTTAGTCATAAATGCGCGATCACTGATCGCAGATGTAGACAGCAATGTTGCGGAACATTTTAATTCCACCGTGGCCAAATTTGTGGGGGGGAAACGAGTAAATTTCTCTCTGAAGGGTTCCTATGAGGCAAGATGTTCAGCAGCTGTAGTAGCGTTCAACACCAGACGTCCACACTACGAATTGCACAAAAAAATGTATTTGAAAAGCCCTACTTGCCGTGTGAAAAGATTAGAAGTGGGCCGTATGCGAAAAATAAAAAAAGCGCTAGAGAAACGAGCAGGAGTAGAAGTCTCTGTTAGAAAAAAGATTAATTTTTCTAGTACTTCTAAAAAGAGTCAAGAAGATTATGGTGAACTGTGTCAAAAACCTGACATGAAACCGGACGAGTTCGAAGAGCAAAAATACATTTTTTTAAATAATCTCGACATAAGTGAGGAACAACGGCATCAATTAGAGCGCGATACAGTTGAACAGGCAAGCAGTGGGCAATGGTTAGAGTATCGCCGAAAGCTATTGACAGCATCAAATTTTTATCGCGTGTGTACGCGTCGAAAGAGCACCAATTGTGGCAAATTGGTTCAGAGGCTTCTTTATGGTAATGAAATATATGTGCCTGCTATTCTACATGGCCGTAAAAATGAAAAGAGGGCCTTGCAACAATTAGAAAGCGAACAAAACATACAAATCAAAGAATGTGGTTTGTTTTTGCATAAGGATTTCCCCTTTTTAGGTGCCACTCCTGATGGTATTGTCGATGATAATATTATTGTAGAAGTTAAATGTCCAGCATCGGCTTATAAAATGGAAATCGAAGAAGCGATACAAAAGAAAAAAATTACATTTTGGAAATTAAACCCCTTAACGAAACAATATATTGTAAATACAAAACACATTTGGTATTATCAAATACAGGGCCAATTACAGGTAACAGGCAAGAAAATTTGTATTTTTGGTGTGTGGACAGGAGACGAATTCCCTATGAAGACAACACATATTAGTAAAGATGACGTTTTCTGGAGAGACAATATGAAAGAAAAGTTGTGCGATTTTTATTATGATTGTTTGTTGCCTGAATTGATAGATCCAAGACATACGAGAAGTATGGTAATCCGAGAACCGCAAAGTATTCTTGACGCTCAGCAACAACTGAAAGAAAAAAGAGAGAAACCGAAAAACCCCAAAAAGTAATGTTTGATCCACTGTTCTTCGTTATGTAAACAATTCATTATCATTTTGTTATAAATTTTCATATATTTTGTAGGCGAAAAGATACTCGACATTGTTCGAATATTTGGCATTTTCATATTGTCGCTTTAGTAGTTGATTTCGGTATATTCAAATTCAGTCGCTAAAAATACAGAATTTCAAGTTGTCATCTTTTAGTTGCCGTGAAGCAGGTAAGCACTGAGCCATTTTCACAAAAAAAAAGAGGTGTGGCCACCACACAACTTTCTTATACGTATTAGCGTTTTAAATTATAGAGTTTTATTTTTTTTTAATATAAAAATTATTCAAAATCCTATTGTAAGTACTTCTGTTCTCTTAATAAACCTCTATAGAATGCATACTTTGCGAGATATTCGAAGGAAAGTGCTCCTCGCTAAGAGTAAAAGTGTTACTTCCGGTTCGAATTTTGAAATTTTATTTATGCAAAAAATATTTCAAATCCAACTCTAAATACTTTTGTACTCTTGACAAATATATATAAAATGCATAATTTATGACATATTGGCAAAAAATCGCCATTCGATAAGAGTAATAGTGATACTTCCGGTCCGAATTTTGAAATATCTTTTATACAAAAGGTATTGAAGATTAATTCGTAACGTACCTGTCTAACAAGCATGATTGGCGAAATATTTACAAAAACTGATTTTTGATAAGAGTAAGAGACTTCCGGTATCAATTTCGAAAGACTTTCATAATAAAATTCTTCACAGATATACTCAAAATTGTACATATGAATTCTTTATAAATTTGTTTAAACTTAGTTCGCAAAATTCGATTTTTTCACTCAAGTAAACTACTACTTCCGGTCTTCCGATTTTACTGAAAATCAAACCGGATCTCAAGAGGAACTTTATACTCGTAAATACAAAATTTGGAAATGATAGCTAAAGCCATTTGACCGCTATCCAGTCACGAAAATATTGTTTACGGTCGTTATGCTGAAAAATTGAAACTACTGTCACAGCAATTTACAGATCGGTTTTCCAACTTCAAGAACATGAATAACTCCTTCAGCCTTTCTACAAGTCCGAGTAAAAGTAATGTGGAGGAGGTTCCTTTACACCTGCAAATGGGGTTGATCGTTCAGGAAGACGCATATTTGATGCCTAAATTTGATGACGTGGAACTCAGTGAATTCTACAGAACATACTTTGCTGAACAAAATACCCACAGCTGAGAGCTTTCGCACGAAACATAATTTGCGTATTTGGAAGCTCGTATAAATGTGAACAGTTTTTTTTTTCAATTGTGAAAATTAATAAAAGTAAGCATCGCACTAGGCTTACAGATGAGAATTCAGAAAAAACTTTGCGCCTGTGTACTAGTAGAATTGACCCTAATTGATTTCTGAACTTCATTCTCAAGCCTCTCATTAATGTCTTCTGATTGCTTATCTTTTTTTTAGCTTATTATTATTTATGTATTATAAATAAATGTGTGAACTTTTATCGCTTTTTGTTTACTACTACTTATTATCAACCTACGGCCCGCGACGATTAATGTTCTGAAGTTGGGTCCACAACCAAGCAAAGGTTGTCTATACCTGGTTTACACCTACAAGAAAATACCAATTTAAAGGGGGTGCAGCTATGAGCGAGTTGTCAGAGCATGCATTCACTGTTCCGGTAATAGTTAGGCACTTTTATTTCTTACAGGTGTTTTCCATGTATCGTTATTCTGATTTTTACTTATGGAATTTCCTATATTTTCATCATACTTTCGTCATTATTACATTTTATTCTATATATTTTCGTTGAAGAAAGCAGGAGCATTGAGGAAAAGAAATAGAATAAAATGCAACAATGACGAAATTATGATGGAAATACAGGAAATGCCATAAGTGCAAATGAAAATAATGATACATGGAAAACAATTCTCCGTTTGAATTGGTATTTTGCGAGAATTTCAGTACAAATTTGTCAACACATTGTGTCGCGGTTAGTGAGAAAAAAGTACGAAAAAGGCGACCGACATAATCTTATCAATACATTCAGTAATACATCCAACGTAAAAAAAAGTGGTCGCTACAGTACAGAAGAAATTAACGTACTTTTCTCCGCGGATCAATTACCTGGTTATTATAATAAAAACATACTTAAATTTACGTTAGATGTATTACTGAATGTATTGATAACATTATGTCGGTCACTAACCGCGGCACAATGTGTTGACAAATTTGCACTGAAATTCTCGCAAAACATTAAAACTTTAAAAAATCATTATGTTGTTTTAGAAAAAAAATTGCAAAAATGAGCACCGGTAACTTCTAGATAAAGGTTCATAGTTTCTACAAACGGAAAATGAAACCAAAATTCTATCATTTGGCTGACATATTTCACCGCCCGTGTTATAGGAATTTAACATGCGATTGACCAGTATAGAAGACTCACCCGGTATTTGAAAAAAAAGTAATATTTCTGAGATAACTGCACACTTCTCATAAATTTGACCATGAGATAATTTAAAAAATAATTGATTCGGATGCGTACATTGGTAGGATAAATAATTTAAAAATAACTAAAATGAGATTTCGAAGTGCTTTTTTGATATTTTTTTTTTTTTGTAAAATAAATGCATCTTTTAGGGCATTAATATTAAATTGTTATTGTTATAAATTAATATTATTATTATACCGTTTGACTGAAATAAAAGTAGATATAGGGAAACACAAACACGCACACAAGTGCATGCAAACATGAATTGGAGGGATACGATAGTAGGGGAGTACAGATCAGTTCATATCGGGACACCGGGGTACCGAGTACCGAGGCTTTAGTGCAAAACGTTGAAAGTTAGTGTGTAGACGTTTGCTTTAAGGAATTGCTACGCTCTTTACGGCTTTTGTATAATATTTTCGTAACTGATGTATTAACATTGAACTGAAACAAAACTCTATAAAATTTGTAACTAAAATAAAATTCTTATAAAAAAATTAAATAAAATTCTCACATTTAAAACGAAACAAAATATTAAATGAACTATACAAAATTTAATGTTGAAGATGTTCAAATGTCTGTCCCTCTTGCATCAAGCAGTACCCTAAACGATTATAAAACCCATTTCGTACATTCGATAGCATTCTTAAGCCATCCAAATCAATCGCTCTATTTCCTTCAGCGGTATTAATATTTGCGAGATTGCTCAGATACTGTATGTACGTTCACGCTCTAAAGTTATGGAACGAATGTGTTGTCCCCGCTCTCGATCTCCCCACTATCTCCCCACACCACCGGTCTTATACATAGGTACATGTTTATGTGTGTGTATTTGAAGATGCATATTAACTTTTAACTACGACAATCTGTATATGTTACCTATATATTAATATACCCATACACGCGGCTGAATACGTAATAAGTAGCATATAAAATCAATTACCAATTCATCTTTGCAATTTTTACAGTGTATTACTCCAACATATATAATAAATCACATCAACGACGGCAATATTTACTTAAAGACGTGAGGTGTTCCGTTTCAATATTTTGTCACCAGTGGTCGCCACCGTACAGAGGAATTTTACCTATTTTCTTGGCGGTACAATTACGTGGTTATTATAACAAAGACATACTTAAATTTACTTTGAATGCATTACTAAATGTATTGACAAGATTATATCGGTCGCCTTTTTCGTACTTTTTTTCAATAACCGCGGCAAAATGTGTTCACAAATTTGCATTGAAATTCTCGCAAAACATTAAAACTTTAAAAAATCATTATGTTGTTTTGGGAAAAAAATTGTAAAAATGGGCTCCGGTATTTTGTAGATAAAGGTTCATAGTTTCTACAAACGAAAGATCAAACCAAAATTCTAAAATTGGCTGGTATATTACACCGCCCGTGTTATAGATGGTGCTCCGCCCCATAATGCGCAAATTGTGACGAATTATTTAAATGCGCTGTACCCCAATGGATGGATTGGAAATAGAGGTTCTATCCCTTGGCCTGCTCGTTCCCCGGATTTATCGCCTGTTTATTTTTTCATGTGGGGTTATTTAAAGGAATTTGTATATCAAGTTCGGTCGGCAGATCTTGATGATCTGAAAAATCGAATCCGCATGGGATGCCGGATTAAGACTCACGGAATGATACTTTCATCTTGCAACAGAGGATTAAGACGTCGTTTGGAAGCTTGTGTCCACGCTGATGGAGCCCAATTTGAACATTTATTAAATTAATGACTCTTGTTTTGTTTTCTTATCCAACTACATACACTAATTTGAGATATTTATTATTGAAATACTTACTCTTTATTTTTTTAATTTTTTTTGCACTGAATTACTTACTTATAATTATCGTATTCCTTTAAGTTAATAAAAATTGCTTTTGACAAGTTTATCTGAATTGTGGCAAAACTGACAAGGCAAAATAAAAAATGGATCAAATAAAAGTTATTTATTAGTTTTTGATAAATAAGATGCAACATTAAAAAATGCATATATCCATTAAAAAAACAAAGTTGACCTTGAAATCTCCTTCAAGGTCACGAGCAAATAAAATTCTCTGTTTGTCATTTTCGACACATCATAATATCAAGTAATTTTTATTTGAAAAGTTTTCTGATATCTACACAGGGAAAGTAGATAATACCTGTAACGCAAAAGTTGAGACACCCTGTATATATCTTCACAATTTTGACATTTTATGGAATATTTCCTGACTTTTCTAGTTTATCTGTTTTGTCTTTGATGTTATTTAACATTGTACCTAATTTTATCTTATTGATCGATACTATTTTAATGTCTTAACTTTCTCAATATTTTATTTATTTTGTTTGTGACGAGGGGGGGGGGGGGTTCCGGATATAAATATTTTGTAATGTTCTTTCGTTCTTTATGTTTCATCATATCATCTATAATATTGGGACTATATCCGTTATTTTCTGCTATCTTTTTAATACTGTTTATTTCTTTATTAAAAGATTCAATACTTAATGGTATGTGTAATGCTCTATGTACATAATTATGGAATTTTGACATTTTTATTTGAAGGGATTGTTTTGCATTCGCGTGTAGTATATTATCTGAAATTGTTGGTTTTCTATAAATTTTATATGATATATTATTAGCGTTTTTGCATATGGTAATATCTAAAAAAATTAATTTGTTATGTTCTTCTTTTTCTATATATTATTCATTCCCTCTTATTAAGTCTCCGTTGTTGACCATACTGTCTTTATATAACGTTCTTTTTATTAAATAATCAAGTCCGGAGTAGGACGAAGTGCATATACACATTATATATTTATCGACATGTTTTATAGTTGTGAATCCTGGGTATTCACAAAATCCAAGTGTCGGGAATAAATAGGAAATATTTAAAAAGAGTGATAAATATTTCGATAATGGGCAAAATATGAGATTATAATACAAGAGAAAAGAAGTTACAGATGTTAAGTGTCCAAATTAGAGTGGAATATGCATTTGCAAAAAAAACTGGCATCAAGAAGGGAAAGCCTTGGGACAGCTTGGTACAATGGACTGGCCAAAACACTGAATGACAGTGATATTCAGGTTACGTGAGAAGTTCGCCCAGCGAAACTGAAATAAAAAATGTATAATTCTAAAAATGATTTTATTCTTCAACATAGTCTCCATTAACTTCAATACCCGTAATTTTCGATAGGTAAACGCCCCTCTTAAGAAAGTTACCCATATTATATGGAAACAGAAAATGGGCACCTGTATATAAAAAAACTGCGATTTAGTTTTTAAAGCTGTCCTTCAACATTATTTGATGCCCGAATATCCACAATATTACACGGCTGTATTTCTGTATTTTTCTCGACGTTTTCGACACCCAAATTACGCAATCCATTTATGCATTGAAAATTAACGGTCGGAAATATACGGCTATCAATCAAATGCGGCGCCAATCGATTAATAAAGCGAAAGAACCAAAAGGTAACGGTACATATCTCCACGAACCATCGATATATAGCAGCAACGTACGGACAGGACGTGTGAACCGAAAATCAACATCTATCTCCGAAGACAACGACAACTGGGGAGCGGCAACGGTAACGGCGCGGCAGCAGATCTTGGCCCCCCGCCTGGTCCAGCATCGCAAATCCCTTTCACTTTATCGGGCGGATGGAGCGAGCGCGAGATATCGCGACCGACTCCGTTATATGTGGACGACCGACGTACACGTCAGGTGAAAAGGAGACGCCGCACACATACACGCACACAAGCGAGCGACTACTAAATTCACGTGCATATTAAGAAATGATTCCATCTCGTTCCCACGATGTTATGAATGAATTACATCTACCTGCGACGACGATTACACCGCTGCCTGTTGCTGCGAGAGAGGTCAGTATACTTACTATGTTGGATGTATGGATGCGAGAGTACGAATGTGCCCGCCGGCCGTTTTCAAATTATGTGGCACCAGCAACAACAACAACAAACGGCTATAACAACAGAGGCAACGGCAGCAGGAAATCTCCAACCGATCATTTATTCTTTAGTATTGTCGTTAATTAAATGAAAGCGGAATTTTACTAGAGTTAAGTTACTCTATTGCTATCAGAAAAGACGTAGATACTTGACTACGTGCAATGTATTTTCGGAAATCTTTTGGTTACTATGACAATCTACTACGATGCGTAAAACAATTAACGGATTTTAAATAAATATTTTGTGTTGGATGTGCCGCTTGCATTTGCTACACGCACGTTTTGCCGTTGGAACTACCCGGCAACTGTGTTCACAAGTCATTCAAGTACATGGCTTGAAGACGCCACGGAACAGACGAATTTTGACTGCAGTGAAATGACTCTAAAAAATTCAAGCGGGTTGGTTCGGATAAATGGGAGACTGTCGAAAGTTAATGGCGGTTTGAGACAAGAAAATCCCTGTCAATAACATTATTCTAGGTAATATAAGAAGTCATATTGAGACGAAGTAATATTTATAGAACTGGGCCAACAACTAATGAAGTAGGATATGGGATTTTTGGTGAACCACATTAATTGCTTTTGTTAATGCTTGAACATAAAACATTTTGTCAGTCAATGTATGTGACCTACTTTTGACCGGGTGAGATTTCGAACACACCCACATTTACACGACTAATAAGCATTGTATCCAAATTTCAAAACATCGACAGGTGATGATATACCGGGTGTCTGTTTAAGCTCGGCCACCGGCCATATCTCGGCAACCGTTTATCGTACAACCTCGCGGAAAAAATCTTGATAGTAAAATGGATGACGGGAATTACAACAAAAATATTTTTAAGTTTCCAAAATGATCGCAAGGGGGCGCAATTCTCAAGATGAATTAAAAATTCGATAATTTTTCATTAAATTCTAGATTAAGATAGACTAAAAAATTTATTAGCAAAATTCTTAGACGTTTTTATACAACTTTCATTTGAAAGTTTTTGATCTAACTCCCATACGAAGGGGAGAGTGGAGGGGGTATGTCTGCATACAAAAGTAGGTATAACTTTGGTTTGCCCCAACGGATTTTAATGTTTCTGGGCTCATTAGATAGAGAATTTTACAAAGAATTGAAGGATATGTAGCACGAAATAACGTGGTTGTCAAAGAAAATAACAGGGGGCGCTGTTCTCAATGTATGTATATTTCTTGTTTTTTCTTTAAAATTTTAAATGGAACGGTATATTGTTAATATCGTAATATTGAAGCACATAAAAAAACTGAAGGGAATGATGAAAACCGGAAGTTACTACCTTTTTACTTGACGGAGATATAGTCATACGAAGACAATCCAAAAAAAAATAAACAATTTTTAATATAAATTTATTTATTTATTGTGAGTAATAAGTTTATTTTAATTTTAAGTGTCACTAGACAATGCGCTTTCACTTGAATTTTCATCATAGTCTTCCATAAATGTATTTATTTCTTCTCACCGATTTTTTAATTCTTGCATATGTTACATTAGATTCTCTTCTTAAATGTTTTCAAATTCTCTAGTTATTTTGCCTTTTTAGACATAGAAATAAAATAATAATAATAATTGTGATAGAGTTGGTTGTTACTTGTTGGAATTCCATTTTAATAAAATGCACAAAAACACTTGAAAATAAAACAAGGTGTTTCAAATTTCCAAAAATTGTATTAACAAAAATACGACAGTTTTGCACACACTGTGGCTTTATCAAGTAAATACTACAACTAAACTTAGGAGCTATTTGAATTTATATATTTGTTGACATTGGTGGGGGTGGGTTCTTAAATAAATTTAAAAGTGGGGAGTTTGATATTTCTAATTGGTTATTTAATAATAGGTTCGTATTTTTGAATTTATTGATTTCTAAAACTTCTAAATTGTTTAAAAGGACACTTTTATTCTGTGTATGTAATATTTTAAAGTTATCGTTGAAATCGTGTCCACATTCTAGCAAATGTTTAGCATAATGAGAGTCTGTTTTTTCATTTTGAAAGGACCTCATATGTTCTTTAATTCGAGTGTTAAAAGATCGGCCTGTTTGGCCTATATAGAATTTTTGGCAACTTCCACAGTTTAACTCATAGACTCCCGATTTTTCACCTTTTTCCGTTCTTCCTTTATTGTTTTTTATGATATTACCTATTGTGTTATTTGTTTTAAATGAAATATTTATGTTTAGTTTCCTATAACATAAATATTTTTTTTTAATTTAAAAAAAAAGCAAACTACACTGTTCACTATTATTATTTTATTTCAATGTTGGAAATGATAAGAAATGATATTTAAAAAATAATAGCTAGAGTATTTAAAAACATTTAAAAGCAGAATCTAACGTAACATATGCAATGAATTAAAAAATCGATGAAAAGATTGAAATAAATACATTTAGCGAAGAGTATGATTAAATTTCAAACGTACTATGCACTGTCTAGAGACCCTATTAAAATTAAAATAAAATTATTACTCCCAATAGATAAATACATTTATATTTAAAGAGTTTTATTTTTCTGGATTGTCTTTGTATGACTATATCTTCGTCAACAAAAAAGGTAGGAACTTCCGGTTTCCAACATTCTCTTCAGTTTTTTATGTGCTTCATTATTACGATATTAAAAAATATACCGTTCCATTTGAAATTTTAAAGAAAAAACAAGAAATATACATACATTGAGAACAGCCCCCCTGTTATTTTCTTTGACAACCACGTAAATTCGTGTTACATAGCCTTCAATTCCTTGTAAAATTCTCTATCTAATGAGCTCAGAAACATTAAAATCCGTTGGGGCAAACCAAAGTTATACCTACTTTTGTACGCAGACATACCCCCCTCCACTCTCCCCTTCGTATGGGAGTTAGATCAAAAAGTTTCAAATGAAAGTTGTATAAAAACGTCTAAGAATTTTGCTAGTAAATTTTTTAATCTATCTTAATCTAGAATTTAATGAAAAATTATCGAATTTTTAATTCATCTTGAGAATTGCGCCCCCTTACGATCATTTTGGAAACTTAAAAATATTTTTGTTGTAATTCCCGTCATCCATTTTACTATGCAGATTTTTTCCGCGAGGTTGTACGATAAACGGTTGCCGAGATATGGCCGGTGGCCGAGCTTAAACAGAGACCCGGTATAAAAGGGGATGCCAATAGTCATAATTTTGATTCAATTCTTAATTATTATTCAATTTTCAGTAAACATATAATTTATAATTTATTGTTTATTCACCCTGAGACCATATTAATAATTATGTATGTATAATATTCAGAGGTGAGAAGAGCTGTATGTATTTTATTAACATTGTATCCATCATCGAAGTTTCAAAATAATTAATTCGCATAAATTTTTTTTTCCTAAAGAACTAAAATAGGTAATATTAATTATATATGTTTGCATACGTAAAACTCATTTTCATTTTATGCACAATTATAAAATAAATATTAGCAATTTATTCATTTGAAATCCGACAGAAAATATATGTTAGCCACCTTCTAATGTATAAATTTCGTGGATTAACTAATTAGTGTTAAAAATCCCTAGCGTTAAATGTCTGGCTACGTAAGTCCTAAATATTTCCCGAGAACTTGTTTTGATTTTATCCGTCCTTACCAGTCTTTTACTGAAGTATACGTTAAATACACGAGAAGCATGGTGGTTGCCTATAATAAGGGGAGTTACTTTTCCATAAACTCGTATTAAAAGTGTATACTTTGAGCGTTATTATTCAAATACATCTTATAATACTCGAAGAAGGTTTTATTATCAAATAACTAAATATTTATTTAAAAATAGATACAACAATAATATCACAAAAATAACACGTTATTAAGGAATAATCCCAGAGAAAAAGTACATTTAATATACCGCTGTCCTAACCAAGCGAATGTCCATTATTCGTATCTACTACTGTAGATAGCGAATAATTTTTAATACAAAAATTGTAGATAATCATAAACTATAGAATTTTAAAACGAATCATTTATACTGTGTGTTGATACCGGAATAGTTGTTCTTGAAAAATCTCCCCCCCCTCTCTCTCAGTGTGTTTGTGTGTGACCACGATCTCGGCCAAACAGCTAAAGCTATCAACCTTTCTCATATTGCTGTGACCTTTAAGTTAGGGTACGATATAAATGCCCTACAAGTTGAGCCAAATAAATGTATGCTGTGCCCTTTAACTTTTTTAAATTAGTGAATTTAATTAATTATTTTTAAAGATAAATGATCACAGATATATTGTGAAACTACATGTACATGGGTTTACAGCGATTTACACACATATTTTGTCTCTCTTACCTTTCCAAAAACCAGCTCTCTTTCTCTCAGAGTGTAGTTTTTTTATTTTCATATATATTTATTTAAATCAATTATAATATTCTAATTTTGATATGGTACGGCAAGGATTAATTTAAAAACAAAAAATACATCTCAGAACAAATATATTTATATAATATTTATATATAGTTTTATCTGTATTCATAAAAAACTATTATTTTACTGAATATCTAAAATAAACTAATAGGTATACTCTCTAGTATCTCTTTCTCAAGTATCAACAAATTACACAAATTACACGTTTTTTGTTTAATGTCAAAGTATTATTTTTTTATTTCTGTACATGAAAGGTGTTTTTAATTCATCAAATTAAATGTAAAGACACTTTGTTGGCAGTTACATGTCCGTGTCTTATTATATGTTATATTGCATATATCTTATTATCTAAATAAAACATCTTGTACCTTTAATATTCTTTAGGATTCGCAATCGGTGTCAAACTAACTGAAGCACAATTTTTTACACAATCAATGTTCATCACTTCTGTGTCACAATTACACAGTAGGCACTTTACAGAACTATTTTCTCTTTTATATCTATATTACTAAACAATTGTAACTATTTTACATTCTATTTAAACTTTTCGAAACTAAAATCTCAACATATCCCAACTGCTGCTTTCGTGCGAATCGAATTTTTAACAGCTCTCTCGTTTTTCTTTTTTTAGTGAAATCCTTTTTTCTTTTTTATCAATATAGAAAAACAATAAAAACACATCTGCAAGCAAAGCACATACAGAAATTATATATACAATTTGCTTAAAGTTAAAGTATCGCCTATATGTCTATATATATATACATATATAACTCGACGGATCATCGATATTTTTTAAAGTATACTGAGTGTTCTTTGACAACACACTAGCAAAAATTAACAATTATTTTACATAATAATCATAAAGTTAAGATATCAAAAATATCTAGATTTTTAAATTATACTAAATATACAAAACATAAATTTTATAATGTTGCGAACCACAGCAATATGTACGAGTGTAATCTCCCTCTGGTGTTTTCGCTAGACTTCAGTGAAATAATTAAATTTTACCAATATTTATTTCCTCAACTACTAAGTTTAAACAAATATACAAAGAATTAAAATTATTAAAAATGTTTTTCGAATCTCCCACCGGAAGTAGTTCTTTTACACTCACCGAATTTTTTTTTCTTTTTGCGAATATCTCGCAAGCTATGCTTTCTAAACAGATACGAAATACATATTATGAATATAAAAGTATATGTATTTAAAACTAGATTTTGAATAACTTTTGTATAAAGAAAATTCGTATCCCCAGTACCACTTTCACTCACAGGTTCAATTAAAAGAATTAAAATATTTAAAACTTAATTTGGAATAAGTTGTATATACAAAATTTAGAACGTACGTACGTAAAAGAAAGTCGTGTGGTATACATACTTCATTTTTGAATGGAATACCATGCGTTTACTTACATTTTGTGATCAGCCTTTGAGAGCTGATTAAACTGACATTAATATTTATTTGGAGATTTTCACATGTTTCGGAGATACGTATATTGATTTTCCGTCAAAAATTGTACAACTTTTGAAAAATGACTATGATATAACGATTATGATGAAAAACATGTTACTTACTTATTGATCTTTTGAGAGGTAAAAAATTATATTGTCTGGACAAAGTAGCTGACGTCTTTGTAACACTATAGATACACTAGAATGGATGCTTGGGTATAGTCCTAAATATTTCAGAGTATCACAAAGATTGTGTTCACTGTCACCAGTCACCAACCATTATTAGGGTATTCTTTTTTTCAAACACTCTCGCAAATAGCAGTGATTGTCTATCAATAGGCAACACCGTACATTTGAACACCACAACATTCAATAACAGAGATAGACGATTGATGGCATTTTGGGATGTCGATATATTAATTAATTTAAACAAATTGCGCGCGCGAAAGAATATGAGATTTGGCATAGTTGAAGTTCATATGGAGAAGGAGTGCGGAAAGGTAAAATCTACATGTAATATGTTACAAATATATTAAATAAAATAAAATAAAATCTTTATATTTGACACTTTTAAATGTCAATTGACATTTAAAAGTGTCAAATGTGAGGTTCAAAAGTGTAATAAGTGTTTCGCAAATTTCAAAAATATTTGTGCGTATATGTTAGTGAAATACATATTGCTTAATATACATCCGTTGTATAAAGAAAATAAAGTGTGTAGCAGCATCGTGAATTAACTTACTCTCGGCTATTTATTATTGATGGTTTCAAAAAAGTAAGTGCATTTTATTATTTATTATTATGTTATACGTGAAAAAAAAGACTTTGCACCACTTTTTAAGCAAATTGTGCCCACGGAGGAGTATGAGATTTGGTATAAAGTTAATATGGAGAAGGAGTGCAGAATGGTAGAATTTATGTATAATATGTGTTACAAATACATTAAATTGATTAAATAAAAAGGTCTAATTTCGACCAAATTAATAAAGAAACTTCTAAGGTATCATTATCGTATTCGCGAGTTTTAAATGTAATTAATATCATTTATATAATAAAAAGTGTGGGTTTAATTACCGAGCCTTGAGGGACTCCGGCTTCAACTATGGTGACTCATAACCATTATTATTATATGCCAAAACTCTTTCAGAAAATGATTTGGATGTGTTTTATAGTACTGTGTAATCAGCTGCAAGCTCACTGAGACGTTAGGAAAATAGCATTAGAAAAACAAGCGGAAGTAGATTACTTTTTATTAACGAAATTATATAAATAGTTGCATACTCTTGTATTAGCAATTCATTTTAATCCAAGAACGGATAAATGCAATTTCACATAATCTTCGTTTCCTCTTCTTTTTCTGTTTCGGCTCCTGCACCGTTTTCTTCTACCCTTCCTTCTAACAAGCATGTACTGCCGTCTCTGTCTTTCCTGAGTTTCGAACATGTTGTAGTCGCGCGAGCTGCGTGCATACACCCATCACATATCGTCCGTAATAACTTGTTTAATTTTAATTGGAGCTCAAGTCTTTTAATGTAAAGCGGCGATATTCAACCATTTAATTGCTTTATATAGATTAAGTTGATGGTTGCAACGCAAAAATGTCCCTTCCATATATACAGAGGGGGACAACACAATGATTATTTTTGATTTTTTCTTGCTTCTATAAATTGATGTACGTATTCGGATTATATGGAGAGAATGCGTACCTACCAAGTCTGTTTTAACGATTCTTGTTACTATGTACTGGATACATGGATGTGTGTATAATCAAACTGGTATTTACTTGACGAGATCAGTTACTAAAAGTAAATATTATTTGGACATAATGAAAATTACTCATCTGTAACAAAGCCAATTTTTTAATTTGTTGCGGGTTAGGGGTCACAGTTTGCTTTTAATTGATGGCGTAAGAGTTTTTTAATTCACAGTTTACATAATACAACTAATAATCTTGTTCATAATTAATTTTAATAAGGGATTTTAAAAAACCACTTTTGTATTTAGTGTTATATCGGGAGTTCCAGAAAGCTAACACTTAGGTCCGTTGTTATTTTTATTTATAGTCGATTATATTCCTTTTGTGTTATACATTTTATGCAATATATTATTATCATTAATAATAATGCAATATAATATGTTTTTCGGCTTAAGAGAGTAACAATAACAGTTGTCTATATACCGTTTGACTGAAATAAAAGTAGATATAGGGAAACACAGACACGCACACATGTGCATGCAAACATGAAATGGAGGGGTACGATAGTAGGGGAGTACAGATGAGTTCATATCGGGACACCGGGGTACCGAGGCTTTAGTGCAAAACGTTGAAAGCTAGTATGCAGACGTTTGCTTTAAGGAATTGCTACGCTATGTACGGCTTTTGTATAATATTTTGGTAACTGATGTATAATGTATTAACATTGAACTGAAACAAAACTCTATAAAATTTGTAACTAAAATAAAATTCTTATAAAAAATTAAATAAAATTCTCACATTTAAAACGAAACAAAATATTATACTTAATGAACTATACAAAATTTAATGTTGAAGATGTTCAAATGTCTGTCCCTCTTGCATCAAGCAGTACCCTAAACGATTATAAAACCCATTTCGTACATTCGATAGCATTTCAGGAGTAATCATTTGTATGGCGCTAAGAATTTGTTCTCTTAAGCCATCCAAATCAATCGCTCTATTTCCTTCAGCGGTATAGATTTTCGACTTCACGTGTCCCCACAGAAAAAAGTCACAGGGTGTTAAATCCGGTGAACGTGGAGGCCAACAAATGTCTGCATCCCGACCACCAATACGTCTTCCCGGAAAAATGCCGTTGAGATATTCCCCGGCAAGCCGGCAGTTGTGAGCGGGGCAGCCATCTTGTTGGAACCAAACATCATCGAATCTAACACCTGGTATTGCAGGAATTACCTGATTTTGCAAGAGATCGAGATACCTTTCTCCATTTAGCGTGCCATTAATAAAGAATGGTCCTACAATATTATCCCCCAAAATACCAGCCCAAACATTCAATTTTTGCGGGTATTGTGTGTGAGCGTTGTAGGTTAGGTGAGGATTTTCCTTAGCCCAACAACGGGCTACAGATGGGTTATGTCGACCGTGTAATGGAAATGTCGATTCATCAGTAAATATAATGTTACTAATAAACCGATCATTCCTGTTAGCGATTTCCATTACACGTTCACAAAACTCCATCCGACGCCAGTAATCATCGGGAAATAGTGTATTTGACTTCTGAAGTTTATATGACCTGTAGCCATACTTCTTCAAAGTTTTTAAAACCATTTCTTTACTAATATCAAACATAGCGGCAATTAGCCGACAGCATAATGAAGAATCTTCTTCGACACTTGCACAAATAAGAAATTCCTGCGCCTCTTGTTCTTCTGTGACGTTACGGTGTCTTTTAGTACGCAGTGAATTAACACAACCTTCTGTACGAAATTGTTTCACAATCTTATGGATAGCTGGCACAGAGGGAGGTGGACGATTTTCATACGCCGCAACAAATAAATTTTGCACGTCTTTGTACGAATTATCCTTCGCATACCATAACACAATCTGTATTTTTTCCTCGACAGTTAAGAGCATTTTATTTTAATATTTGCGAGTTTGCTCAGATACAATGTATGTACGTTCACGCTCTAAAGTTACGGAACGAATGCCATGCCCGCGCTCTCGATCTCCCCACTATCTCCCCACACCGCCGGTCTTATGGTGAGAGAGCCACATTCTTGAACTGTTGTATACATACATATATAGGTACATGTTTATGTGTGTGTATTTGAAGATGCATATTAACTTTTAAATACGACAATCTGTATAATTGATCTATGCATTGCGATTTAGAAGTTTTTATATTATTAAATCAACAACTTGGACACCTCTGCCTTAATTTGTTCTGCCGCGAGAGTCATACCTAAATGTTTAATTTACAAAATAAACATTTTATTTTTACAGTGTGACTAAATAGCATTAATGACTTGTAAATTCTTATATTAAATATTTGACGATTTTACACATAACTCTCAAATTTGACTGTTCAATTTTAACATGATATGTATTTAATATGTATCTACGATTACATGTTGGTAATGTTATTTAGCCATATTGTTAATACTATAGTTGGATGTAAGCAGGATCACGAATACAAAATGATTATGTTGTAAGGTAAATTTTTTTGGGCGCGACTCTGGGGGTATAATTAACGAAGATGACGTTTCTGAGTTTCCGGTTTAATAATATAAAAATTTCTAAATCACAGTATAATTATGGCTGAATCGCTGTGACATTCGACATGCGCCAATAAAGTAAACTGGTATCATATTTGAGATGTTGGACAATGTTACATGTCAAGTAATATAACCTACAAAAGCCATTTCAGGACTGTCATAAATGAGAATATTCATACACCTTTTGACGTCGTAATTGCTATCCAAACAATCCAAATTTGTCAACAGTGCTTGGTTACTACACAGAATAGCCAAATAATAAGTGAAATATTGATATAGAAAAGTAATACTTAATATATATACTTATAATATTCGATTTGTATGTGGCTCAGACTATGCTATGATGTACATGCAAAATTTACAGAACGGCGCTTAGTGCAGTTACATGTTGGGAAAGCTTTATTTTGAATTCTTGATCTCCCATAGCTGATTGACAAACATCTAAAGCATGTCTAAAGTAAATCCAGTTTCAACATTTTCCCTTAACTTTACTAATATCTTTTCAAAGTTATGAGACTATAGCACAATTCAGCAGTCAAATCCTCTTCTTAATGTTCTGAGGAAAATAACTTTCGGGCTTGTACACTTATTTATCATATTCGGGGGCTATTGGCTTAAGTATATTCACTTTTTCTCTGCCCACTTCGGGGCATTTTCAATGCAATAATTAATATAACAAATGCCGAAATGTCCATAGGTTATCCCTTCGACACCTCTTATTTATAACAAAGAAAGTGTCTGTTAAATTAAAAACAAAAAAATTACGCCAGTCGGAATTCAACCACCTGGCATATTTTGAATACTTTCTGAATCTTAAAGTTTAAATACAATCTGATCTGATACACTATTGACGTTCCGAAAAATTTGAATAAAATCGCATCTAATGAAGACTTTTCAAAACGGAAGAAGTGTAATTTGTAGGACATGTTGTTATATATAACTATGCAAAATTCCAGCCTTCTACCGTGAAAATTGATGATTTGCTCAAGAGGGTCACCTTCATTTTATTCAAATTTTGTATTTTTTAGCACTTGGTTTTGTGAACCCTAATTTGACGCACATCCTAGACTCGCCTCAGCGGTTATTAAAAAAAAAAAATCAAGTAAATCGGCCCAGCAGTTCCTGAGAAACATACGGGTAGAAGCCCCTCTTATGTTAAATGAGGGTGTCAAGTATATTAGAAGTAGCGCTGATGATAAATCACCAAAATATTTCTCTTAAAAATTAAAATTAAAAGTTTTCTACTGAAAAACTCATGCTGTACCAACCACCCTGTATCTGTACGGGCGGCACGGTTTAGTTCATGAATCGGCCAGGATCGTTTATACAATTAAAGGTTCTCGTTTCAATTAGAGCGGCTTCTCTTTCAACCACGAACGTTATTGCTCTTATAACTACCTGATGCTCGGTAACTCGACGGAATTGATAAGAGGCCTGGGATAAACCATCACGGTATAATACGGTCGGCATTTACATCGCCCTAATGAAGTCGGCAGAAAGACATTAGGACTCATGCGCTCGGCGCGCATAAACGCCGCGATATTGTTAATTCAAGGGGCAAAAATAAAATGCCCGATAAAACGGCAATACCTTTCAATAAGTTCGTGTTCCTAATGGACCTGCGCGATCGCTAATGAAGCAATTCCGACCGGGCTGCAGGGAATTTAACAGTGCGAGTGCTGTACGCCAGCCGTACGACGGCCACTAATTTCAAGTTCTTAATGCAAGATTAGCCATTTAATTGCCCCGATAATTATCGTTAATTAATATTCGCCAAAGAAAAACGCGAAAAGATGCGAAACTTAAAAGACCGGGTTTTATTATTGCATAAATTGGAGTCGTGTTTTAGTTCTTCCAATTTAAAACCGTAAATAGTAAGCGGTTGCTTTAATAGTTCAGACCTCCAATGGATGATTATATTGTGGGTTAACACTCTTCAAAAGTTGAAGATGTATTCGATTGTGTTCTTTGAAAGAGAGTTAGTACATATTAAGACAATTAAATGAATATTTCAACAGAAGTTTAATCGATCGCTAAGTAGTAGTGTAGTAGGTGTCTGAAACAGGCCCCTAGGGCCTTTAGGGTGTAACCCTAACGTCTTGAGTCCGTCGGTACATTGGAAGGGTAATGTGACCACTGCTACGTACCGGCTATGATACATCACTGCTGAATTGGTTCAAATTGAACCAATTCAGCATTGCAGCATCACAATCTTTACTCGGTTTCTGAATGGTTTGTTTGACAAGCACAAATTTCAGGTAAATGGCAAAGTCACAAACGAAGAAGCAGCAGGGTTTTATATTTAGGGATTATAAGAATTGATTTATAAATGTTAGAAAACTACTATATAAACCTTTATCATTAGTAAACTGTAATAAGCCAGTATATACACTACTCACTCTGATATGTTGTGTACAACGGCTAAAAGAAACAGTCTTCCGTGGATAACCGATAATATTAGATTATTGATGAAATTGCGGAATAAAGCGAAAGCTGAGTTTCGGGTAAAAGCATCGCTTGAAAAGTGGAATAATCATAAATCCCTTAGAAATTACACAAAACATGCCATTGAAAACGAGAAGAAAGCATTCCTCAATAACAAATTTAAATCGGCCTATACGAAAACTATATGGAAAACACCAAGT
The DNA here is from genome assembly GCA_963170755.1 of Amphimallon solstitiale. Classification (NCBI taxonomy): domain Eukaryota; kingdom Metazoa; phylum Arthropoda; class Insecta; order Coleoptera; family Scarabaeidae; genus Amphimallon; species Amphimallon solstitiale. Next base: position 194,962,709 of record OY720676.1, read on the forward strand.
TCATTAATATAACTAGCTCTGTCAAAAATAATATACCCGATAACCTGTCGAATGTTGAAGAAATTAATAATTTCTTTGTGATTCCTTTAGCAAAAAGACGTGAGCCAATGAATAACTCTGATCTAGGGCCTATCTATCTATCAGTTTGATTTCAGTCTTGTCAAAAATAATTGAAAAAGTCTTGAGCACGCAGCTCCAAGACTATGTTCTTAACTCGAATATTCTTCCTGATTATCAATCGGGATTCCGCTCGGGATTCAGCTGTGAAACAGCCCTTCTCAACGTGACGGTTCAATAACTGATGGGACAGATAAGGGTAAGCTAACAGTACTTATACTACCTGACTTTAGTAAAGCTTTCGATACTGTTAGTCATGATATTCTCTTATCAATTCTGCATTTCATCGGACTGGATGAACCGGCAATTAAGTTGTTAAGGAGCCACCTTTCGAATAGATCACAAGTAGTGAAAGTTGAAAATAATATATCGAGCAATGTTCAACTGACCTCAGGGATCCAATCTTAGTCCACTGCTATTCTCAATATATACCAGTAGATTTATTTAACAAAGTAAAGACTTGCGATCTTCAAATGTAGGCGGATAACACTCAACTGTTTCACTCTTTCAGTCCCTCACTATTTCATGAATCTTTGCAATTGATCTAGAGAGATCTGGATCACAATAATACAGCTTGTACTAAACACAATTTGATTTTAAACCCCCGCAAATCGATCGCGACAACCATGTTTCACACAAATTAAAATCTTGTCGATGGTTGAATATGAACAATCGCTTTGTGTCACGAGTGGTTTGCCTGCATCGCGGCATAATTGTGGCGAAGTCTCCACCGTTATTTATTTCGAAGAATATCTTTTCGGACGGATGTACTACATAAGTTAAATGATGTTAGTCTACATTACGATTTGTCAGTCTTAGTGAGATTATTATTATTATATGTAGCGAAGATTCAAGTATCTGGCGGAATAACAGGCTACCTATACAGGCTGACTCATTTTCGACCCTCACCATGAGGATCTCGCTTATTACTGGATATAGAGTATAGGTTTAAATTTGGCGAAGTTGTTAAATTTTGTCTTTGTTATGAATCCGTAAAGAAAATAGACCTGTGACAAACGACGTTCGTTTTTTTTTTAAACGCGAAAACCCCATTTTGTTCTTTGACTTGTACCACCCACATTTGGCACTGTAGCGAGAAAATAAAAATACATTCTAATGGCCACTTTGAAACCTTTATCCAGTGGTGTTTTTCTCCTAATTTCAACCATGTACTACATGTTGACTAAAGTTTTTCATATTATGCTTTAATTGAAAGAATAAATTTTAAGATTAAATTAGGTAGTCATGAAATTTCAATTCGTCAAACATTTCATTTATCGTACATTAGTAATGCAAAAATGTCATACACCAACGAAGAGAAACGAGATGTTATGTAATTGTTATTCTTCTAACCGAAATTCAACAGTAGCAAGTACAAGATATTTACAATTATATCCAGAACGACAACAACCGCACCGTACCATTTTCCTAGATCTTGATAGAAATTTGGTCGAGTATGTTAGTGCTTTGGAGCAGTAGTACACGGTTTGGTAGTACACCTTATTTGACGATGTGATATTCTTTACCTACTGTCTTTTATTCTTTAATTTGGCTGATGCCGAAACGTTAGCAGGTAGTTATTTGTCAAGATAAATTAATCTAATCTGTCTACAGCGTCACATGTAACTGTCAACTTAAACGAAAATCAAAACAACCAAGTTGCTATCTCCGTTGGAAAAACTGAAAAGTAGTCTTAAGTGTGTAGTATGTTGGCTAATATATAAACTTAACTTGATAACCTTCCTGGGTATAACACATCAACTTATATTTGAGACTGTAATAATATTGTCTTGCGAATGATGTTTTTTTTTTTGCATTTTGTCACATTTCATATTTAAATTATATTATATTCATTGGATATTACAAGTTGCGGTAATTCCTGACTCAACGTCTACTATTTTTAGATCATGTTTTTTTCCTTAAAAGTAATTATCGCTTTGTATACAAAGAATGTTGCACAATTATTATACAACAGCGCCTTCTTGTAACCGGCGGAAGTGCATGAAAGTTTGTGCTAAACGCTGGCCATTTTTTTCCCTCTGTTATTCAAATTTAAACACATGTATGCATGCATATTGTATGAATGTGCGACTTTTTCAAACTGCAAATGATACATGACCGTGCTCAGTAGTTCATTTCAACGAGTGATTGGCCAATTATCGCGGATTGTTGAATTATTTATGGGTAGTGATTCATTCTGGCTTTATGCAAATCGAAAAGAATGTTTACAATAAACAATCGTAATGTCATAGTTGCAGGTATTTATTACACCTGCATGTAATTCTGTTCACGTTTTAATAGGTAAACAAGGAAATAAGTGTTATCATATGTACTACCAGTAACATTGTTTTATCGTTATATTTGATGAAGACGTTTTGATAATAGTCTTCATTGCTTTTGTGTATTTTGATTTTCTCCGGAGTCTTCTTCAGAATCAAATACAGTTTCTCTTCATGTGTTAATAAGGTCAGCTTCTGGATGTAAAATTATTTTTAAATATTTAACTTCATTATTATAAAGTTAGTGGTATGGAATTTAGTAAAGAGCCATTGGTTTATTTTGCAAAAATATTTGATTAGATTTATAACTTCCGAATACACTAGATGGGGTTGAATTAAAAAAGAAAGTATAAACAGAACGTCGGAATATTAACCATATTTCCACTGTATATATGTATACATTTCTAATGTACTTGTGGATACTATTAAAATCAATAATTTTAAAGTGCAGCATCCGAACCTCCATCAAATCATGGACTCCGACTATCAAAACTCTATTTATATATTTCGCCGAAGCAAGTGGATTTCACAGAGCAAAATTTTAACCGATTTTTTAAATTGATAGATGTATTTTAACAAATAATGATGCATTCAGTTTTATTAGCTTTAAGTAAAATGTATCAATTTATCATACCTTACGATATTTTCTCGGGTTATTTAATTTTGTTGTATAAGGCATCCTAAACTAAAATATTTAGCTTATTTTATCTACTAACTTGGGAACTTTGAGCGTTTAAATGTGCAATTATTATTATTATTATTATTATTTATAGCTTTTAGCGGAGGTATAAGTAAATCAGTTAAAAAAAATCAAATTAAAAATAGTACGAATTTGAGATAAGTACCAGGGAAATTCAACTGAAGCGCATCTCTGGCCAGGTTAGCCTTAGAGACACTTCTGATATTTGTAAGTAATGCAAAGAGAAATGTTTTCATATCATAATATGTATAAAAATTGCTCAGCTGAAGACAAACAACATTGCTTGCTAATATTGACGAAAAGTCTGAAGTTGGTTTGGTACAACTTTAGAGAAGTTGCTAAACACAAAGTAGGTGTTTTATATGTATGTCAAAATGGTTAATTTGTCCCACAAGAAATGAAATACTAGTTAGAAATCAGATTTATTTTTATAAGCAACCCAAATTATTAAATGCATTGGTGAATTGTGATAGTGCCAAAGTGAATAAAAAATATATTAAATATGTACACTAATAGAAAAAAAGAATGAATGAGTTTATTTAGTTTTCTGTATAATCTATATGTACATACATTACTTTATTGAAATATTGAATAATTTATTTGTGTATATTTCACAACAAATTTATATGTAAAAGTATATAAATTCTTAAGACCCGCTGGGCCAAGTTCTCCAAAAACAGGAAACAACATGGGTCGGCGCGCACCAATTAAGCTAGAGCTTTGAAATGTTGTACATAAATAGTAAAATTAGTAAACAATCAATTAGTATTATTATTGTCCTTCACCCACCCTTATTGCCTACTACGCAGTTATGATGCGGCACGCAACGTACGGAAAGTGGTTGGAGAGGGCAAAGCGCAGCAGTGAGCCTGCAGCGAGGATAGATCATATCTATATATAACCATGTCGCGCCGGCGCCGACACAACCGAGCGAACCAGCACGGTGCGGGTATATAAGCTTAGCAATTGGATTACATCATTCCTCAATATTTTCTTGAGCTTGATAAAAAAATATTTGACTGTTTAGTTTATTCTCATATTTTATTTCACTTTAATTACTATACTTCCTTTTATTTGGTCATATAATTATTTGTTATTAATATAAAATAAAAGTGACTTGCTATACAGTAAATCAAAAAAACAAAGAAAAGAAACTAAAATTAAACGTATAGATATTGCTGAACAGAATGTTATGAAATCCGATCAAAAAACGTACATGTAAAAAAGCAGGCCAACTGTGGCAGGTAAAAATAACTAAAATGTAGAAATAATGCCAAGTTATTGAAACCTGTGAAAACTTGCCAAGTTTGATCTGAAGGTTTATCAATTTACACATATCTTTCTGTGCTTATCAGGACAGTGCAAGTAACGTGTAGGCAAGCAACTTGATATAGCTTCTGTATTTCACTTGCCTTTCCTGGCGAGAAGTTGACCTGATATTATTACATGTGCGTCTTCAGTGGGATAATATTGTAGACACAAGCTCAAAAATTAAGTGTCAAACATATTAACTAAAACAACATAATGTAAATTTAGCTTTTGTTAGTGCTGCGCGGTATTAATAAAGCACAGTTTTGTGAGATTGATATCATGTGGTATAAGAGATTTTGTCTTTCCATTAAATTTTTTGACATATATTCCGCATAACATCATTTTGCAATGAAAGGAAATCCTGTATCATCAAATATGTCCTTCAAATTTTCGACCATCACTGAAAATAACTTTTCATACAATTAACACTAGTATATTTCCTTATACAGACGTCTGTTTACATAGACATATAGATAAGTATACTTAAACTAAGCGATATGAGTCATTTTCTAATAGAGACTTGTATATATGTTCAGACATTTACTTATTATAATGTGCTAATAAAGTTTCTGGCACCTTTTGACACCACCATAATTAATAGTTTCCTTAATGACTTCGAAAAGACACTGAACAAAAGGTCACCGCTATCTGATTTTTTTCTGCGAGTAGTTCTCTCAAACGCCAGCAATAATTGATTTTAAATATATTTGCATCATTAATCACGTTTCTATTTCCACCGTACGTTTTCTTGCATGTCCTTTTCTTTCGTATCCTTTTTTTTTTTTTGTATTGAAGCAGTGGAACATCGTAATTTAACGATACCATAAAAATAATAATTGAGATCGCAGTTTTATCTGAAATTCCACTGAACCCCCCTGCAATAATAACATCTTTGGTCCTATAGTCCGCGAGCGCTTGAGCTCCAGTGTGCCTTTATTAATCGCTTGCGTATCTTTATTGGCAATTAAATAACTGATTTTATGGCGCATAATGCAAGATTTTCATTACGAGTTGAATTGCCCAATACAACGTAACGAGGTGTGTACAGTGTGTTTTCATATGGAATTTACAATATGCCATCTTGATCTAACACGTATTAATAATAATAATTATTATTTTTATTATTATTTAATTCGTCACATGATAATAGTAGTCACTTACTTCTGGAAAAACTGCAGCTGACTATCTGAGAGAAAGATCCATCCAAGAAACAAAAAGGGATACACTGGAAATCCAAGCAGGTATGCCGCAGGGTTCAGTTCTGGGTCCTACACTATGGAATCTCTTGTATAATGATTTGCTGGAAGTTGCATTGCAGGGATGATCTGACGCTGATAGTGACACCAAAGCAGATCTAATTAGGATTACAAATGAAAACCTGAACTCTGGATGCATGGCAGGATAGGTGGAATAGCAACACACTTAGAGAACAGTGGGCCAAGGAACTCATATCGAACTTGAAGGAGTGGATTGATTGTAAACACAGAAGTGTGGACTACTACTGGACCCACACAGGTTTTGATGGGGCATGGCGTGTTCAGATCATATACAAAAAGAATAGGTAAAGCTGCGGGAGAGGAATGTTTGTACTGCGGCTGCATTAACCCTGTAGAGCATACAGTATTCAAATGTGTGAGATGGGATGGGTTAAGGCAAGACGCAAATAGGAAGTTGGAGAAAGAAGTAACACCAGGGAATGTGATAGGAACGATGTTAGGTTGTAGAGAGCATTGGTATATATCACATGGGTTGATTAAGGCGCTTATGAAAGCAAAGGACGAAGAAGAAAGAAAACTGCAGAACGGGCAGTAAAGACACAAGGCCAGGGTAACTGACTATTCAGCGATTTCGTGATGTAAATATCAATATATGATGCTTCTACGAAATGCGCTAGGGGGAATAGGGTGGTTTTTGTGGGTAGACGGTTCGTTTTAGACTGGAGTTCCACACTACCATCTTATGATAGACATAAGCACATGGTGTCCATAAAGGATTTCCACCTAACAAAAAAAAAGTAGTAGTCATAACAGGTAATTGTAAATGGACATATCTCCATATCAACAGAAAATACAGAAAGCAAGAAGAAATTTTGTTACTATAGTCCATTCATTTTAAGAAAACAGTAGTTAACGCTGCGATCGGCGACCGTATCACACCGAAAAATTTTTGTCTGTAACATCAACTGTCAGAAATTTTTGACATACAAATACATTAACAAATATTATGCGATACATTTTTTATCATATCTTTTTATTTGAAAACTAAAAAGAAATTTTACACATAGTTCAAAAAATTGAAGACTCCAGGGGATGAAAGTGTAGGTGTGGAGTAAATTTGCCTGGGCTATTAGCCAATCAGAATCCAAGAAATAATCGCCTATCTTACCTAACACTGTTTTCTTAACGTGAATGGAGTATAGATATAGTCTAGATATTATTATTAGAGATAGAAAAGAATTGAATATTCGACTTATCAGTTTTTGTGGAAAAAACACGTTTTCCATATAGATTGCCATTAGCGTGACCCAAAAAGTTATTTTCGAAATTGCTGACGTATCATTTTTATAACTACCATGGCCTACTCAGATATAAAATTCCATCCATGTACGATGAGGCCCAAAATTTGATAAATGATAAAAGCAGTTTAGTTTAATATCTAATGCGGAATCTGTATCGCATTACGTAATTTCGTGGTTCGCTGTGGGATGAAAAGCACGATAAAAATAAAGAAAAAGCGTTATTTGTAACAGATGCGGCTGCATATATGAAGGCAGCTGGTGGGCTCTTACAACAAACATACACTACTATGACGTATACTACATGTTTTGCACATCACTTCATCGAATACCAGAGGAAGTCGGAAAATGTTATATTCGTATACCCGAATGCAGATAAATTGATAGGTTCTGTCAAGACAATTTCTGTGACATCTGCACGTAAGCATTTATTTCGTGAAAAACAGCCACTACCATCAGAACCTGTTGTTACGCGTTGGGGCACATGAATACAGGCAGCATTTTATTCTCACATACATTTTGACGACGGTAATGCAACTTCTGGATTCGAATGAAGCTGTTTCTATTGTACAAGCTCAACAAGTATGTATGAACCGAACTATTCGGGTAGATTTAGTCAATATTCATGGACATTATTCCGAAATACTTGTGGCCATCCGCGATCTAGAACTTGCTCCGACCAGTCCAGAATATTCTGTAAGTATAACGCCGTGAATATTGTATGTGATCTTCGTCATTTTGTTTTCTAATTATCTGGAGATGCTGCTGATAATGTCAAAGAAAAATTTTAAGCAGTTCTAAATAGCAATCCAGGAATTTGTACTGCACGGCGAATTAGTGATTTGTTTACTGGTAAGAAAGTAGAAGTTTTTCCGAACCGCTAGGATTAAAAATTTATATGTACTTTAAATATGCCCCTAATACGTAGATATTGAACGGTAATCAATTAATGGTGATTTACTTTCATTAGAATTCTCAACATGAACATTCAACAGTCAGGATGTGCAATATTTTTTTAAAACCCTGCAATATTGCTTCTGGAGAAGAAATATTGCAGGGTTTTGAAAAAAACAAAAAATACTTGTAAGTGAAAAATATCATATTGGGATTCATGATGTCCTCGATTCGTCCCTGGCACTGACGTACTTCCAATCATAACAGTGTTGACAAATTACATTCCACTGTTTTTGCACTGAAATTCTCTTGAATATATACTGGATAATGCATGTAATATAACTGCATATTTATATATTTAGTAAACTGTTAAATATAATCTGAGCATATATTTCTCTCTTGTGTGTATGTATGTATACTCGCGGCAAAAAGTTTTGTCAGGTCTTAAGACCAGCTATATGGAAGGTATCACTGGTCGACTCTAGTAATCCGATAATATTTCCCACTAAATTTTAATAAACCATAAAGGGAGATTATAATATTTTTCTTTACCCTTGAGAGGAGATATATTAAATTTCCTGAAAAATAAAACACATCAGGGGTAATAAAGCAATAAATAAGCAAACAAAAAATTACAAAGAATCTTTTGAAGACAATTTATTTAAAGTAAAATATTTTAAAATGTAAAATAAGAGCAATATCCCACTTACCCCGGACGTTTTAACATAATGTAGTTTTAAAAATACAGAGAAATTACTAATAAAACAAGGAATGGTGAAACAATTGATCTTTAGAGAGGTGGCTGAACTATTAAAAAAAAGTATTTGATATATGGGCTACAAAAAATCTTGATTTAAATAATATTCCAAAATTTAAACACCCCTAGCAATTGCGCTGTAATAACATATTAGGCAAACATGCCCCCAGGTAAAAAAGTCTTTGAATGCAGATATAATAATATAATAAGAATTTTGAATTAAATTATAATGAAAAACCCTTAATTTTTTGTCTCTATTTTAAAATAAATAGAATGTATATTACAGAAAAAAATTAATGACAGATACATACTCGTAAATATCATCAAATATAAATAAGTACAAATTCTATAAACCCAGATCTTAATAAAGCATTCATTCTTGCCCTTGAAAAATAAAATAAATTGTAAAAGCCCCAAATATTTCCGGAACAGCAAAAAGATTTCTTTGTAATGTTGACACATCAATGTTATGGTGCGATAAATCATAAATCAAGAATATTTGAAATACATTTACTTCTATATACCACATGTATTTTCTTTTACGAAGTAGTTAAGTATATTTACTCAAACCTGCGTATTATAAAAATTGAATATAATACCTCTTTATTTCGTGTTAAGGGGCGCCCACACACTGCGTTTTTGTTCGACAGTTTTGTTTGACGAACAAGTCTGCTCGAACAAAAACGATGAAGTCAGTTGCCCACAGACTACAGTTTTGTTCGGCAGTTTAATAATATGAAGACAATATATGTGTGTGCAGTGGCGGCGGCATTAGCCATAAAATCAAAAGAGAAAAAAAAGAAACGGGCAAAATGGGCGAAGGAAGGAATTGCAATACCATTACAAAAGATTATAAGATCAGGGTGATAAACAGTTTGGATTTTCCGAAAGTTGTTAATAGATGTTTACAAAATCTCTAATGTGGGGAATAATTACCTTCGGAGAATTGTGTTATAGGTGCAGTAATTTAAATCTTGTAAAATATTTGTATGTTTTAAATTACATTATTTGAATTCAATAAGTTCGTGTACAGATCTTGAAATTACGTAGATTAACTAAACTTGAAATGGTAAAGATTTTACAGTTATAATAACACGACTTAAATAAATATGAATATATAATACTACATAGCACTACACCACTGCAAAAAATCGTCGTCTTTTAAAACAGTTTACCCCACACACTTCAGATTTGTTCGACGGACATAAACATTTTCAGCAGATTTGTACGCCAACATCAACGACGGTTTTCGACCCACACACTTCGGTTTTGCGACGTTTTTGTTCGAACAGACTTGTTCGTCGAACAAATCTGTCGAACAAAAACGCAGTGTCTCCCCTTTAGAATTTACTAGATTTGACCAGTGATACCTTCCATATAGCAGGTCTTAAGACCCGATAAAACTTTTTGCGGCGAGTATACATATAAAACTCATTTTTTCCATATGTGCATTGTGTACATGCGGGAATATCAGAACAAACCACATCCTTTTCCTTTTTCGTTTTGTTCTGCTGATAATGAAAACATTCCGATAAGAAATCTTATATACCAATGCAGCCAATGGTCACTCATTTCTAATTTCCGGCCCATGTATCCAGGTCGATCGTCAGTTCTCTATATACGTTTACGTCAAATTCAGAAAAAAGATCTTACACACACACGCACTTCCATAACACTGTCCCCCGTACATGTACCAAAGTTTCGATCCTATCGCGCCAAAAAGAATTATTGTGTTTTTCGTGTGTACCGTGTGTGATATCACATTGTGGTGTTTGTCATTTCGTCTGACGTTTTTTCTCGTCTTTTTTAGCACTGCTCACTTTTGTTATGTTTACTGAATAGCCGAGATCGCAGTAATCTGTGAAACCCGACGTCATTTTAAAGAAAGTGTGTGTGTGTGTGTTTGTGAGTGCGTGTGTTGTGTGATATAATATGGGTGGTGCCATCTTGTACTTCTAGTTTCGTCACAGATAACATGATTGTTTCTATATTTCCTTTAGAAGAGTTAATCCGAAGGAAATTTGACGTCATAGAATTTAACGAATGTCATCTGTAAGGTAGGTTTTATTGGCCGTATCTACTTTCAAAATAATAAAACAGGAGGCTATGTTAGAATGATTCATGTATTTTTTGCAATTTTTATAGACAACTTGGCGCTCTCATTGCCTATGCTATAATTAATTAATTTTATACCTACTTTCCTGCTAGTACGTAACTAAAATAATATATAATTTCCGTTTTATATTAGTAATGAAAAAAGACATCAAAACCATCTGATTTTTGTCAATTTTCTTTTCTTAATATAAAATTTAAGATTAGAATTGTTACAATGAATATGATGATCTCAGGTTCTTGTGTAATGATCCGATAATTGAATTTGAAAGATAAAATTTAGTTATCCCTGTCAGGAAATAAAAAAAGAACTTTAATGACTATTGCTTAAGTGATTTCCAGTCTAAGAAAGTAAACATTAAATTTCAATGGAAGGAAACTTTACCTTTGACACATTTCAAATTCTAAATTAATTTACTACCTCAAACTCTGTTAAATTTCTATAGAGCAATCTTTCATTGATTTTATACACAGTTGAGGATATAGTAAGAAAGAGTGGTCCTACAATGTGTTTACTTTCGTATCATTGTAACCTAAACCTCATGGAATTTTGTAGGCTCCAGTTTTATTTTGCTCCATTTAACATACTTCGCCCGCCGAAAGATCACATACGATGTGATATATATGTATTTGCCTGTGTCTGTCAAACACTGATTAGCTGTTTGACTTTTTAAATGTCTAGGTTGTCTATGGTGAACGTTTTAAACACAATATAATCTAATTTTTTTTGAAATAAACTGCAAAAATGGTCATTTTAATAAATATGTGTTCCACTGGTTTTCATATTGTAGCGCCATCTGCCCATTTTTTTAGAATACATAAAGTATAGCATGCAAAAATCAAAACAGACATATCCTGTGCAATTGAGGTATAGAATTTGTGAATGCCTAAATGCAATATAATATTGTTTATACGATTAGTGAGCTGTAGCTCAATTTTTAATTTCGATTCGGTCATTGACTGCCTTTTGAAAGATATGCTTGGTATTACAGACATGTTTTTGTTTCAAAAGTGACACGTTTAGCATATTTGTGATCATTTAGTCTATCTGATACAATGTTGCCCTGTTCGGCCTATATACACACACTACATGCTTCATTGGTCTTATGACGTTAATAATTATAATTTATGTATGTCTTCTATAGGCAGGAATTTCAACATTTATGACCTCAAAGGAGCTTCGAATGACAATAACATGTAATCCATTAAGTTCATCCAATACATCTTACGCTTTCGGCAAATATGGATGAAAATGCAAAACGTAATCAGTTTTTAAGGCGCGTTACGGATCTCATAAATATGAATCTGCAGTCAGGGGTACATCGCAGGACTGGACTTAAATGAATAATGTAAATGTAATTCCAAATTGGACACAGTTATACAATGTACCATTGACTGCCGATCCCTACTGATAAATATACCTACCATTAAAAATTCCAAATGATGCTTCAAAATTAACGAAAAAGCCATTTGCATTTTAAAAGTACAATTACAAGTAGTTTTACATTCATTATCGAGATTAGTCGGTTGTTTTTAAGTATCTAATTTATTTAAATAAAGCAGGTAAATACGGGATCAATTTATGTAGACAATCGCAGTGCTTTTATTTATTGCGTTTATTGCAAAATGCAAACTAACTTAAGTGATCTTAATGGGTAAAATTGCCTTATAAATAATTCACAAAAGGTCTTTTGTAACAGCTCGTGATTCATTGTGTACAGACTGTTTACAGGTATAATATACTATGTCGTATACAATATATTATACAGACACACAAATACACCTGCATATATAATATGTACGCGGTCGCGACAGAGGTTTTTAAATGCGTAAATCAAACTCCTTGGCGTACATGTGTAATTATATCGTCTACATTTTCCATATTTTAATTCGATTTGCATACTGAACAGATTAATTACTTGCATCATGTTAATTCTTTGACTTTTTAAGTCGAAAAAGTGATACTGACTGGAAGTACACATTACAGAATGATTAATTCGATAGCTTTACACGTGTGGGATGGAGAGCGTTTATATGAAGTTAATAAGTAAAAAGCGATATGTCAAACAATAATAAGAACATAATAGCAATAGATAATAACAAACTAAATTCATATCAATAGAAACATTGTGCGTTGAAAAATAAGGACCGCGTCTGTTGTCATCTTGCCCCTCATAGCACTGCACCATTGAGTTTCACGATGTAGAGAGCGTTGCTCAAAAAACCTCATCACAGTGGCAAAACAATAAAATTCTTTTAGTTTCAGAATTGACAGTCTTTAGAGCTAGATCATGAAATACAATATTCGATTTCAGTTTACCAATTAGAGTTGACTTGATGGAAAATCGTTAAAAACTTTTTTTCTGTGACGGGAAAAAAAGTTGACATTTTATCCTTCTTGACAGGTAATAAAATAAAATGTCACTTTATCAACCCGGGCGTAAAGTGTTACTTTTTGCCCATGGGAAAAAAGTTCTACTTTTTGCCCGCTTAAATTGCCAGGTTTCCATAGCAACGCAGGTGTAATGGCACTTGAAATGTCACAGCGATTGATTTTCTGACTTTAATATAAAGTATTTACGTGTTTTTTTCAATATTAAATCGTCGTTTTTCCCATCACAGAAAAAAATAGTGTATTATACACGGGAAAAAAATAGATTTTTTTTCTGTGACGGGAAAAAAAGTTGACATTTTATCCTTCTTGACAGGTAATAAAATGTCACTTTATATGCCAGGGAAAAAAGTGCTCACTTTTTGCCCGCTTAAATTGACAGATATTTGATTATTTAACAGGTTTCCATTAGCAACGCAGGTGTAATGTCACTTGAAATGTCACATCGATTGATTTTCTGACTTTAATATATAGTATTTACCTGTTTTTTCAATATTAAATCGTCGTTTTTCCCATCACATAAAAAAATAGTGTATTATACACGGGAAAAAAATTAGATTTTAGCTCTTGGTAATTTATCTCCCTCCGCTTCGCGTCGGGAGATAAACCTTACCTCGAGCTAAAATCTAATACTTTTTTCCCTTGTATAATAAATAACTATTGTTGACAAATTTTAAGTAAACCAGTAGTATTTCTGAGAGATACAAAATTTGTATTAAAAGTTGAAAATGTAATGTAATATAACGTATAGGAATACAAATAAACAAAATAATAATAAAAACATACAAGAAAATGACCGGAATTAAAAAAAAAAAATTGTATATGAAAAGTGTTCCAAATCAAGCTATAAATACTTTTGTATGCTTGGTAGGTAAATCTCTGTAGAACAATAATTTGCGAAATATAGAGTGAAAATATTACTTCCGACCTGAATTTTGTATTTTTTTTTTATGTAAAAAGTGTTACAAAGCTACAAAAAACACTTCTGAACACTTGATAAATGTCTGTAGAACGCATAAATTGCGAGATAGTCGCAAAAATATTTTTCGATAAGAGTAAAACAACTACTTCCGGTAAGAATTTCATAAAACTCTTTTAATAATTAATATTGCAAATTTACTTTTTGGTACTTTTGTACTCTATAGAAGTTTGTTTTTCTGAAATTCACTTTTTAGTAATTTCGTATTTTTTTTTTTTTTTTTTGGGAAATTTGTCTAAACATAATATTGGTAAATTTTGACTTTTTTATTGAAGTAAACTAACTACTTCTGGTCTACCAATTTTACTGAAAATCTAACCAACTCTTAAGAAGATAACTATACACATTAATACCAGGTTTCGTATTGAGAGGTGTAGCCGTTTGGCCGCTATCGTTGTCAGAGAGACAGGGAAACTGACACTCACACAGAGATTTACAAAAGCAGCTGTTTGGGTATCAGGGGACTTCAAAACGTGAACATCTGCAAAAATCTTGAGGTCGAAAATTTTCGTTATCACAGTACTTAAGTAAAAAACAATAGAATAGGTCTATATTATATAGACCTCTATATTATATTTCAAAAAACATTCCATTTATTTGTTGTAAGGCCCAATAGACTAAAAACATTGTCATAAAAATACTACAGACCACAAATCAGTCGTACAATATGTTAGCAAAAGGTTTAGGTCTATATATCTTAGACACATGGTATTATTGTGTGACGAGATTGATTATTTCACCAAAGATTCATCTTGGCATTTCTAATTGACTCACATGAATAGTACCAATAGCTCTACTCGTAATTTTAAATTACATAGTTGCGTCGTTATTATACCGTATGTGTCTATTTTCATTAGCTATAGGGATTCAATGTTTACATGCGATTTATACGTATACAAATAATACGTGGCAACGTCTGTCTCCCGGCAACAATCGACATCACAGCGACTTTCCCCGATCTTGCCACTTCTACATTAAATGTTCAGCTGCGAACACGTTCCGAGATATAGTCTGCAATAAAATCCGTCATCATCAAATGGCCGGCGCGATCTAGTTGTTTATTATTATTTTCAGAATCCTTTTTTATTTACCTTATTTTTAATTTTATTAGAATTACGCTTTTGTTTGTGTCATGCAGCGTGAACGCAGCTTAAGAATTCTCTGCATTTACTAAAAGGAAAAAGAAAAACAAATCCTTGTAACTCGTAAATACGTAAATATTTCTGAACGCATTACAAACATCCAACCCGCTGGTCGAAGAGTTACTGCTAACCACGGAGCATGCATCGGTCGCGCTGCATTGGAAAGGAAAGAAGGGGTATACTATGTTGCCACATACTGTATGGATTAATCGCCTATGGCTAATGAAAATTGACACGTGCTGTATATGTATTTGCGTTAAATGCAGGTTTATGGTAGACCTAAACATTTTGGTGTGACTGCATAAGTATTACCGGCTGTCCTATGCTTATTTGTTTACATTTTCACTTATGCATATTTGATTTTACATTCTATATTTGTCATTGTAATTTTTCTTTAGATGACAGCCAATTGTCATTTCGTTATTTGCTAATCATTTGCAGTATGGAGAAAGAGAAAGAGCGAGAGAGAGAGAGAGAAAGATGTGTCATGGTATTTAGTTCGCGAATTTAATTTTTACACGGCAACGTTCTGGCTAGTAGAACAAACGTACATCGTATCATTTTCTTTTGCAGTAAAAATAAATTATAGGCAAAATAAAACATTTGCAATAATTTTGAACTTGGCGCCCGAGCAATCTACTCATCCATTACTTCATACCGACATACTTGTGCGGTAATTTTCAGAATTACTGCTAAAAGTCATTTCAGTAGCGCTTACGGGATTCTAATGTCAAATTTGACAATTAATCTTAATTCACGCAGGGATGGAAATTGTAAGACATAAAAATCGCTAAAATGCAAATGGCGTGAATCAATTACAGCCACATTATATGTACTCACGTGTCAGGAATTCAATGGTTCCTAAAATTCCGTGATAATATCTAATGGTGAATAGCAGGAGTGTCTAAATTTCCAGCAAATAAATATTTCATATGTGTATCCACACCATTTATGTTAGAATATTTCACAAAACAGGCATTACTTATAAAGTCAATTAACATTAATGAATTATTTAAAACCACCTGCACTGCTAATAAACCAAGCTCTCCTACATGTGTTTGCCACATAGTGTCTATTTGACCGCCGCTTCCACAGTTTAATTCCCACGGTCAGCAATACATATATCTATTTAATACAAGAATGGAAAGAAAGGTATATGTATATGTTTGCTGGTGCACGTAGACGCACACAGATGATGATGGGCCTTTGGGTTTGTTGGGTAGCGTGTCTGCTTGTAATGAACTATGGTCACATACAGAATAATATAATGTATGTACAATGTATAAAGTGAAGGAGAAACAACACTCACACGTGTCGGTTGGTTGTACGGCCACCGTGTCCGGTAATGATGCGTAAACGTAAAATAAGGCAATTATAAAACTGTCACGGTCCAATGTTTTAATGGGCGATGTGTGTTAGTTTAGTGGCCGTTGTTAAAAAAAAATTATTGCTCTTGTCATAATTACGATGCAGGTTCGGGATCGTATACCAATTTTAATTAGATCTGTTTATTACTGTTTCTCTTTTCCGAAAAACAATTAAATGATGATATATTTGCCCGTATTTTATTGGTGATATCTATTGATATTGACGAATATGTATGCCATAGGCAGAGAGGTGTATGATATGTTCCAAGGGATGTTATATAAAAAAATCACTAATTTTGTACCTATGATACCTGTTTATAATTGAGTTTTATTATGAAGATGTTTATTCGACGTGAATTGAGTTTAGCTTCGGATTTCTATAAGGCATTCGATACAATTTATCACTTCCGGTATACCGCAGGACTCTATTCTTGGGCCTCTGATTTTCATTATTTATACTAGCGATAGGTTCGCATCGATGTAGTATTCGTGCATATAGGGATATGCTAATGATACTTAATTCAAATAAATCAGCTGTGTTGCTCTTCTGTTCCAAACGTAAGAGGGAGCTGATTGAGTTTCAGTTAAAAATATTAAAATGGGGTTACCTTATGCCTTGCTGAGTGTGCAAAAACCCATAAATCAAGAAGGTATCAACAACAACCGTGAAAGTCTACGACTTAGATTTATTATCTTACTCATTATTAGTTCATTCTCCAAAGTTCTCCAAAAGATATTGACCATCTTATACATTCATTACTTTCTTTTGTAATAATAAAAGAATCGGTACGGTTTTTTGGCTCACAAAAGCTATGAAAATGTTATTTCAAACTCTATGAGCAGTATTCTGTTGTGAGTATTTTACCTTAGCAGGGCTGTAATAGTAATAGTAAATTTTATTAATGCATTTAAAAATACAATAATAGTCCATAAAAACTGCAATATAAACAATTACAGGTCCGACATAAATATAAATATAAAAAATAAAATATAAAATAGGTATATGACAAACAAACAAAATGTTTACATACAAACAACAAAATTGAAAATATATATATATATGTATGTGTGTGTAAGAAAAACAATTAAATACGCAGAGAGGTGTTAAACGAACTACTCTATCTTCATTTATCTTCATTTACCAGGCATCCCCCATATACTCCTCCATGGTATAATATTCCTTTTCTGTTAAAATTCGTTTAATTTCTTTTGAGAAGCGCGTGTGACTAAGTTGTTTTATGTCTTCTGGTAGGTGGTTATATAACTTTACACCATAATAGTTAAGACTGCCCTGAGTCATCGTTAACCTTTGTCTCGGAATACGCAATTTATTACGTTCCCTTGTGTTGTATTGGTGTTCCATTCCATTTGTCTCGTATTGGTAAAGGTGTTGGTGAACGTAATTCAGAGCATGATATATGCATAATGATGCCAAAGTTAGTATTTTTGTTCGTCTAAAGAAACCCCTGCACGACTCATTATACCTTAGACCACAAAGAGCTCGCAATGCCATCTTTTGAAGAATAAATATTCTACCGGCTGCGCCTGATGGGCCCCAAAACTGAATTCCATACGAGAGATGGCTATGGAAAACCACTATAGATCGAATACCATGTTTCATGTTTGGTCGACTTAGCTATAACTGCAAGAGCATCCAATGTATTTTTCATGTTTAGAAGTTCATTATTTATTGGTGTATTCATATTTCTGTTGGGCAAATTCTTGTTAATTTTTCTCAGGGGAAAAGATTCTTGAAAGGCCGAAACCAGAGTTTCATGAAAAACGTCAAACAGAGCCTTAGCGTCATTCAAAGAGTCAGATAAATTTGATAATCTGAATGTAATTAAGTCTTTGAATGCATTAAGATTATGTGTCGAAAAGCTTTTCAGATATACGTTTTTTCGTGTGTCAGGTGTATTACTCACATCAAAACTCATTATTTGACCCATGTGATCTGATGCGTGAAGATCCACTGTTTTGGTGAGACAACTCTGCCTGGACACATTCGTGAATATGTTATCAATACATGTGCTAGAGTTGCTTGTGACTCTAGAATATTCGTAAAACATTTTGTGGAGACCAGATGCGTCAAGAATATCGGTAATAGTATCTGCACTGTTATTAGATATTGCAAAGTTTATATTAAAGTCTCCTGCAATAAATACCTGTTTGTTGACGTCATAGTTTAATATCTCCATTAATTCACGAATTTTTTCCATAAACATATCCATATCACCTGAAGGTGGTCTATATACTGAAATAACTAATATGTTTAACTGTGATATGTCCACAGCTGCAATTTCTATATTCCTTTCAACCGAGAGCTCTGTTGATACAATCAAGCACGATATCCTGTTGCACATATTAGATAATGACAACATGGGTAGTTTATATTCTTACAATAATGAATAATCTCTATATGAAAATTTGCAGTGATAAGATTTCAAACGAGGGATACCGCAAGGCTCGATTCTCGGTCCCCTGTTATTCTTAGTTCTTATAAATGACCTTTGCCTGCACGTGGGAAAATGCAATTTGTATCTGCTTGCGGATGACATATCAAGCATAGAAGTTGCGAGTTCATTGACTGCTTTGTCGGGAGATGCTTAGCGCACGTGAATGTAATGGGTCTTAGTATTTCTGAGCATCTTTTAAGATGTAACTGTAAAGTAAAATTTGTAAGTTTGACTTAATTTCGACTTATCTCCAATAATTGTCATTCTGAAGAAAATTTATTACATATAAAGTTTTTTATTTTCAATTTTAAGGTTTGTATGACACGGCGCTCAACTTTTATAAAGATGTGTGTGAATATCTTATGTAAAATTTAGCATCAAATATTTATGCATGTTTGATATTGTAATAGAAAAATGGCATATTTTACTTGAACTCTCGAAAAAAAGATACTCAATTGTTTTTTTACGTTTTCTATTTTAATGAGGGTTCGCTTTAGAATTTATTAATTTAAATCATTTGGATTAGTCTGTGTACACCAATATTAATTAATTATTTTGATAATAAAAAAAGAATTGTCGAAATTTTGTAATCTAATTTACAATTTTACAATCACGTTTTAATCACTCACAAGCGAGTGGTAATAGTTCATGGCTGTTTTTGTAGTTGGTATTTAACTATTTGTCAATGATGGTAGGTACGTAAATTGTTATTACTAGGAATCATTTAAATATATGATTTCTGCCAATGTATCCCTGACTGCCGATCCCTAGTTATTACTTGCTTGATTAATAGCATATTATACTTTTAGTTATCTAATAATGTGAAGGACTCTAAAACTTCCTGTACATTTCCAGACTCCGATATTGAATTCTTTCAAAATCATAAAAATTAAATTAATCATCAGATCGAATACCGCGTAAAGTTATCACCATTTAATCCTTCCATTAGTTTCAATTCTAATGCCTGGAAACAATGCCTGCTGAGTATGTCGTATGTTTTGTATGTAGATGGAAAACGATTTGAGGGGAGCCAACAAAACGACTTAACTCGACCGTCTTAAATAAGAAACGATAGCTCTGATTGGAGGAGACCAACAATACACGCCTATAACGATGACCTTTGAACCGCGGGCGGCAAGCAAAACCGCGCCGTACATACTCTTGATTGCATGCAGCCAGGAGAGGACGTAGAACAACATGAAGTCCGGGGCCCGCGATGCTGACTCATAGTCAACCATTGTGACGACCAGAGATCGACGAATTCATTGTCGTCGGAGTTGAGCTAAGGCGGGTCCCGTTGCTTTTCGAGCAAGCTAACAACGAATACCGACGAGAAAAGACTGAAAAAAAAACAACTAAAAAAATGAACAGCCCGGAATGAGTATAGAGAAAATCAATTGTTTCTGCACAGTGTTTTTAATACTTTAACCTTGACGAGATTAATTGGCAAATAATGGAACGTGAAAGCTTTAGTTCGGCATACAGCCATTCCACCTTGGACGTTGACGCAAATCAGATTCGTGTAATGAATGTTATTACGTATATGCATTATTTATGCATAAACTTTTAAATTAAAATAATTGGCATTGCTTATCTATCTTTTGATATACACGACGCGATTCTCTCTATAAATTAATGGTTTGCGCCTCTTAGTTTAGAACTGGCAGTAATTTTATACTTGTTATACTAAATATAAAGCATCACAATGATACTAGAAATAGAGATCATCTTCTTCTGTTCAGTAGCAAAGTACTAAAAACATTCATTAATGCTATAGTACATTTTTTAACCACCTCTCATTGGAAACAAGAAGGGATTATATGTATAGGAGAGTGGTCTGAAAAGTGCCGTAACTAACATAGAGGAAGACTGTTTTTTCGAGTTTTTTCACTTTACTTTTCGACATAGTCTCCTTTTAGTACCTACGATACACTTGTACTAGCGATGTTCAAGTCGCTTAATCCCATCACCTTAATACGACGAATCAAATGCATCAAAATAATCATTTAGGTATTTCTGCAATCATTTCTTCAATTTTCCACAAAGTTATTTTTTTCGTGTTCGGAAACAAGAAGAAGGCGGACGGAGCTAAATCTGGCCTGTAATGTGCATGAGGAAGATGTGATGAAACAACACTTTTCTTGCCAGCTGCGGTCGTTTTTCCTTTAACTTTTCATTCAGCTGGTCCAAAAGCGAGGCGTAGTACACTCCTGTGATTGTTTTGCTCTTTTAGAGATAAAGATAATACCACGAACATCCCAAATCACAGTGGCCATAACCTTGTTAGTGACGGAACCACTTTCGCTTTCTTCGGTGCACTGCATATGATGATGGCATATTTTTGTTGGTGTATTCAAGTTTCGTCAACCGTAATAAATCGACGCAAAAATTCAGTGCGATAACGCTACGAAGTGGTTACACGAATTCGTTTCTGGTCCTCAGTCAGCAAACGCGGCACCCATCTTGCTGACAGTTTTTTCAAATGCAACGTTTATGTAAGATATGACACGCCAAGAGTGTCGGCTATCACACGCACCTTCAGTCGACGATCATTTTAAACGAGATCATGAACTTTGACCGTTTTGTGGTAGCCACTTTCGAATGTCCTGCTCTCGACTCATTCGGTGCTCCTACGACCACGTTTAAATTCATTCACCCAAGTGATTCTCTTTTATCACGTTTGGTACTTTCCCGTCAATATGACAGCATGAAATCCTTTTTTATCTATAACTGTACAATTCAACGTATTTGGCTCAAACTTTCACAACTGTCAAATTAAAGGTTATAAATTTCATAAATGACACGCATTTGTTTTTGTGGTGCCATCTCTGTATTATTTGACACGCTTTTTAGACCACTCTCGTATATTGAGTCCATTTAGTGATAAAATTAAATATAATGATTATAACGGACTTGAAAGAACCGAATGAGACGGTTCGTTATAACTGAATTACGTTTTAGAAGATTGTTAACATACATAATTACAAACACTAAAAATAGGTAATTAAAATTATAAATACAGGTTATGCAGTGATTTACATTTAACTACCTTTTTTTGTCCACCTAGCAGTTATTTGTAATACGTTGCATCTGCTATCTTTTAAGAAACCGGTGAGCACAAATCTAATTCACACAGTCACTTGCCAAAACTAAATCAAAACGCCCAACTATTTAAATGCGTTGGTATGTATCGCATAACCATGCATTCTTACGCTAGGTCAAATACACAGAACACACTTACTGATTGCGCAGGTGCTCATTCTATATATCATCAGTCGATTTATCGAACGTCTGCCCAAAACACTTATGTGTAAATAGTTATTAAATTCAGATTAAATAAAAAATTACGTTGCCGTTTTGAAAAGGAAACTTAATTAATATTAAAATGCCAAAAAAATTTCTTTAAACGTACATTTTTTTTTCACTACTTTTTGTACTATAGTTGATCGCCGCTCTTACTTTCAATCCTCCTTTAGATTCGTAAACAACCAAATCAAAGCTGATTTTAATTGTATCTTAATATAGTGGCATAAAAATAGCGGATTTCTCAGATTCTTGACATATATGCAGAATATCAATTAATTTTTTCTTTCCAATTTCTTCTTTCACAATTGATCACGCCCTCTACATTTGAATATCTTTTATCGATTGTCGAAAGGGTTACGTAATCAAATTTTATTTTGTTATTCTTCTCTCTTTTTCTGACCCAGCTTATATAGCTTATACCATAAGACCGCGTGCGTCTGCATTATCGCGATACCTGTAGAGTAAGCGAAACAGATAGAGATGCCTGTGTATTAGAACGGTAAACAAGTAGACGCAGTGTTATACTGGATTACAACAGAGGCAGTATTTCACATATGCCTATGATGCACTCGTATTTGTCCAAAAAATCGACATTTATACGGTGTAGTCGGTCGCCGTCGCTTCCAGTCGCTTCAGTTCGAGTTTTATTATTGCTTAAGAATAACATTTTTTTAGCTAATTGCAGGTTAATTGCAATGTTGAATTACAATTCTGTTTTAAGAAGTAAATATTTTATGTTTCAGTATTTTATTATAGTTGAGTTTTTAGATTATAATATTTGTTGAAAAATATTATTTTAGTTAAGAAGTTTTTTTTATTTTAAAGTCTAGGAGTTATTTATTATTTATTTTTGCTCTTTTATGTTGTTTATGAAGCTGTGATGAGTTACTTCACTGACATATTATCAATGATTATCTGATGCTTCAAACAACTACAAATAATTACTTACAACGGGAACGCATTACCTATTACACTGCTCTTCACTTGATTTGCCTAGGAATACATTTATACGTATAACTTATACGCCCGCTGTCGGTGTGGCAATTCAAGTTGGCACGCCCATTTATAGTCGACCAGTAGTTACTAATACATGCATCGCGCTATGAACGGCGGCCACACGGTATAGGCGTTATGTATCCCTACTTTCGCTGAAGACATACATTACTGCATTTTATGTAATACTTGTTCATAATTTTTTTTCTTTTCGTCATGGTAGTCATCTGTTTTTCTATCTTCGAATTGGATAGTTTTTTTTAAAAAAGAAACTGCACACCATTTGCTGTATAATATTTTTGACAGATTCATTAAATTCTCTTAGTTTCGAATGCCGACGCATTCGTTTTTTGGTAGTTTTTAGTATTATGCGATTTAAAGTTAATTTTGCCCTCTTTGTAATAATTTTTTTATAAAATATTTTCATTGTAATAATACCTTCATCTTACTTTCGTGTTTTGGAGATGATCATTACAATTACTATTGCTTCCATTGTTGGATTTTGCAGCATTAAAATTTTTTACACATTCAAACTGTGTTTTTGTCGTCTTTAGTGCACCAATCGTTCACGCTGTTTGGGTGGTCAATTTAACGATTTGCTTGGATCTGGCCGATTACTAATATTCGTAACATATAGCATAGAATGTACATATTTAATTACACAGTTAAATATAATAAAAACAAAACAAAAATGTACGTGAATGTTTACAGGTTATGACTTGGTTGTGTTATAAATATGTCTTGTCAAATGCTAGTTTGTAAAATAGCGCAGTTTCATCTGCGCTTAATATATTTTCATCATTAAAAGTTTCCTTTAGATGTGATCAACTACTTTTTATCCAATCATTTACATTATCCGTATTAACTGTGGTTGCTTCACCAACAAGTTTTGTGCTACTAATGTTATATCGCTCCATAAATCTATCAAATTTAGATTCTCTCTGTCAATCAGTCCATTACTAACAATTTCAGAAAATGTATTTTACTATCTTCAGTCCGAAACCTGCAGTAATTAATTTTCTTGACATTCCAGAGTTGCTTACAATCATAAACTACAGATATCTACGTGCATATATCGGACAACATCCTTCGAGAAAAGCTCCTATGTAGTTAGGACTCACTTTGTCGACTGTTGGTCAGGCAACAGTCGAATTATCGACAGGTCCGCACTCAATTGTTAATGATAATTCGTGCAAGTGGATTACTACATTGTCTATATCATTATTGTCCCAATTCACATGGATAAATACACTATACGGTCGGATAGTGAGCGGTAACGTGTGGTGGGTGGCACACCTGTAAAGTTTTCCCACAGTTTTCACAGCCACCTGCGACCGGACACGCTTCAGGAAGCAAAACGCGCGGGAATTCACCACGAATTGACAAATTATTATGATAAACGAATGGACGTTTTGCGTACATACATTTGATATGCGAGTTATCCTAAAAGGACAACTTGGTACAGTACTTATCAGTGTATGCAATTAAATATGTATGTTACTTATTGCTATACCTACAGGATACATATAAATACTTTGCATTATATAATCACATGAATAGCTTGTCGATTCTTATTTATATTAACAAGCATATGACTATGCACGAGGGATCGTTTTTATATTCTAGCAGTATCGCCATGAATCCTCATTTTTTTTTTCAATTTTTAAATTTGGAATGCGGATGTTCAATTATTTCAAACCCATAAATCAGCCACAACCACGACATAATTTGTGTCCACAAACAAAAGTGACTAATTCTTATGTTTATTAACGACATTTTCTTCCAAATGCTTGCTGTATGCAGATGATTTAAAAATACAGTTGCATTAAGTCGGTGGAGGATTGCGATTTTTTACAAAGAGATCTGGATTTCACTGGTGTGAAAACGACCAATTACACTTAAATATAGCCAAATGTACAGTGTTGGTATATAGTATAAACCTCGACTGTGTACAAGTATTCGATTAACAACTTCGAATTACCGAACTGTAAAACAGTAAAGGACCTTGGAATAACGTTTGATTCCGAGTTGACTTTCATTCTGCATATGTTCAATATTAAGAATGATGCGATGAAGTTACTTGGTAAATGGAATATTTCCAGACGTTTAATGTCATCCAGATACACCAACATGGCTTGTTAGAAAATAGGTCCAGCTCTGCAGCTTTTCTCGAAGTGTTAGATTATGTGGGCGGCGATTTTGTTGCTCTCCTGTTTAGACTTGTGAACATGCGACACTATTACAAAAATTGCAGCGATTAATTTAATGGAACCTACCTTGATGATTGTAGGCAAGTGGCTTTCAACGAAAGAACATGTAAATATTACTACTAAAAATACTTTTCAAAAGCCATATTATACAAGTATTGATGGAAAATTCCTTTCACTCCGTAAAAGAATTTTTAAGCTTTAAATTTTAATTTGTAGACGTTGTGTTTTTGTTCTTTTGATTTTATTTATACGCTCTATATATGCTTCTTATATGTTACTAAATTATTGTTTTTACACTTGTTGTAATTTATATATAAATAAACTGACCGGCAACCCCCCCCCCAACTGAAATTTTTAGAATAATGAGCTCTACAATCATTTTAAGTTTCGATTGAGTTTGAATCCAAGGACTTCATTGTATGTGCAACATATGCAATTTTTTTCAAGTACTGAGGCAATTTTTGACAGAAGTAAATTTAATTTTAGTAAATAAGAAAAACAGTTTGAACATGATATCTCTCTCAACTTCTAAAAATAAAATTGGTAACTTCTTAATTCTAATCTAATATCAATAACGTGTATGTCCTCCACGAGCTTCAATCAAAACACGTAATCGTTGCGGTGTTGAATTAATTACATTTCTTATGTAGTCTTGCGGAATTGCTTCAAATTCTTCTTCAAGCGCAAATCTAAGCTTTTGAAGAGTTTCTGGTACGACTACACGTTGGCGAATACGCCTCTGGAGTTGATCCCATAAATATTCAATTGGATTGAGATCTAGACTACAAGCAGGCCAGTCGAATTTGCGAATTAAAAACTAAATAAATAAACTACATGTGCAAACAGAAACCGTGGTAGTTTCTTGTGTGGAATTGCCCATTTCTTGATGATGCAAAAAAATTGGGTTTGTTAATAGACAATATAAGCTGATGATAATTGACAGTTTTGACTGTGTTATAAATATATCCAAATACCGAAGACAGTATACTATTAATATATATACAGTATGTCCACGGATCGAGTTCCAAAGAGGAAACACTTTTTTATTTTGCATTTTACAAGAAAAATGTATTCTTGATAAAAGTTTTTGCATGTCTCGAAACGGCCAAATCAGTTTTAACCTTTTCAAAATTTCTTTTAGTTTAAGATAAAAATCGAAAAATTGGTCGTTTTATTTGAAAATTTTTTAAAGTCCCAGAAATTAAGTTGCGTTGTCATGGTAATTATCTATATTTAATTATCTAATTAACTGTCAGTTAGAAAAATCAACTATAATAGTTGAAAATGTTGTCAAAAGACCAACGAATTTACCTAATTCAATGCTATGGCAAAGGTAATAAAGCGATCCGTCTAGTTGTCGAAGAATTTAATCAAAAGTTTCCGGATATTTACATCTCAAATAGAGGTGCACGAGCATTGGTCAAAAAATTCCTATCCACTGGTTCCATACTGGATGTAAAGAAAAAAAATATAGCACGCGATGATGACGACGCCGCCACTCTTCTTGTAATGGATTCAGTACGGAACTATCCCAAACTTTCTTTGCGGCGCAGATCAGTCCATCTGGGAATTAGTAAATCGCTCATTCAAAAGATTTTGAAACAAAGGAAGTTCCATCCCTACAAGCCCATTTTTAATCATGCATTAGAACCCGGAGATCCTGCGAAACGTTTGTATTTTTGTCTGTGGATGGGCGCTCAAATTATGGATAATCAATACTTTTACCGAAATATTATTTTTTCTGATGAGGCCACGTTTTCTACTAATGGTACTGTTGCATCTCAACATGTGAGATATTGGAGCGATTACAATCCGAATTTTCGCATGCCTCACAATCGACAATATTCGGCAAAAGTTAATGTGTGGTGTGCAATTTCTTACCATGGTATCATTGGACCATATTTTCTTGATAATACTGTCAATCAGCATACGTACTTGGATATGCTGTAAAATTTTGTTGATGAACGTTTGGACGATCTACCGATTAATTACCTCGCAAGGTGTTATTTCCAACAAGATGGTTGTCCGGCTCATTATGCTAGGATTGTTGTTGAATGGTTAAATCAGCAATTTGGACAGAATTGGATAGGTCGAAATGGTCCCGTGATATGGCCACCAAGGAGCCCTGATTTAACAATGGCTGATTTTTATCTTTGGGGTCGTTTGAAGCAAATAGTTTATGCAAATAATCTTCCTCCGAACGTAGAAGATTTAAAGGAGAGGATTAGAGACGCTGTGACGTCTTTAACTCTCGAAGAAATTCGAAGAAGTTATAGAGAATTGCGCCGACGGCTAGAATTGTGCGTTGAAAAGGGCGGTGAATGGATTGAGTAAAATAGTTATTAGTTATATCATTTTTGTTTTTGAGTTTATGAAAAAATTTTCAAATAAAACGACCAATTTTTCGATTTTTATCTTAAACTAAAAGAAATTTTGAAAAGGTTAAAACTGACTTGGCCGTTTCGAGACATGCAAAAACTTTTATCAAGAATACATTTTTCTTGTAAAATGCAAAATAAAAAAGTTTTTCCTCTTTGGAACTCGATCCGTGGACATACTGTATATACCGTAGTCGTCAAATTTTAATTTCGGTTTATACTTCTATAACATGCAGAAGATGACCTTATAATATGCAGCGATGCCTGCTTGCTAACAGTGGTGGGAGAGCAACGTAGTTTCGGGGGATCCTCACGCCTTACATTTCATAGGAAACATTTGTCGAGTGTACTGTTTTGGCAGCCTCACCTGTGTTTATCTTTAGTTTATTTCGTCGCGCTCTTTTCCTCTTTCTACTTTCGTATCAGAATTTAAAATATGTCGACTACGGTATACACACTTCTTATATACATATATTCTTATATACATATATTATTCTGATATATTATATATATATACACATATGTATATAATCTCACAGTCTTTAATCAAATAATATAATTATAATTTTATTCTTTCTTTGTTTCAGGTGAGTTATATCATCATATTATCAAGTAGTTTGAACCTCATTCTAACTTAGATGGATTTAATTTAAGAACGGTAAGTAATTCTGTGAAAATGAAAAATTGAATAATACAATAGTAATCACATTACTCGTTTGTAATATAACTTTTATGCAAAAGACTTCCGCTTAGTAAAATCAGAGCTCGCATGTTCAATCCTGAGGTTCACCAACGAAATTTTATTCGTGAAAAACTTCATGGAGGACATCAACAGTATTACCCTAAGACAATATAATTTCCAAAGCTGGGCAAATTATCTATAAGAGTTAGGTATAGGAACCCCTTGATGCAGTTTTAAAAACAATTAAAATGAGAATCTAAATATGGTAATAAATTTAATTTTTAATTTAAAATAAGAAAATTATTTTTTTTTAAACACCCTGTATAATTTTTAGATTTCAACTTTAACTTATCTTGAAGCTTGATGCTTTGAGTAAACAATAAATACAATTTGAAATAATTCGCTCAAATATGTAAGACATAAATGCCTCTTAAATTTTGATCTACATTTTAAAAATAGTAAAATATCTGGAAAATAGGTTGAGTTAGGTATAGGGAATACAACAGTAAGTGGCCTTCATTTAGCCTGTATTATCAAAATATGCCACAATATACAAGGTGTTTCTATTAAATGTTCATAACTTTAGTGCGCAAAATTTTATTGAACCACTCTGTATATTTCAAAATAATTTTAAAACGTGCCCCTAATGAACCTACACAACTCTTGATAAAAAAAAAGTTAAAACACTCGGCCACTTTTTGTACTTATATAAACTGACGGAAATGTAGAGCGCCATCCTGTATATCTAAAATATCAAAATTTAATGAAGATGCTTTTGTTGCGTTATTTAAAATCATGCCTATTATTGGTTTAGAATCAATACTGGAATCGGTCGTTCTAAAACTTTGTACGAGTATATTAAAATAAATAGTGATCCAACAGAATTTATGAGTGACAACTTCGCTTCAGTTATGGCATTTCCTAGTCGAACATTTTAATCACAATATTATTTTATACCACGTATAAGAAAGTAAAAACAAAATGTACTTAAACTACCCTTATGTGTCTCCAAAACTTCATATGTATATTTGTGATGAAATTCCTATTAGAAATGTAGCAAGTCACTTACAATGATTTAAAAAGTAAAGACATTACTATTTTGGTAATATAAATACTATAAAAACAAAACGCAATAGAAAAAAGTTGACAAAAATGTGAAATCAAGTAAATACCTGTTAAATTAATAAATATTGTAACACAAACAAGTCCACAAAAAAATAGAAGAGTAAACATTGGCGCGACGCACCGTAAATAAGTCATAAATCATCCACATATACAGGGTGTAACAAAATAAGTGTAAAACATTTAAGGGGGTGATTCCTTAGCGAAAAAGAGATAAGGTCTTTCATATAAAAAAACTTCAATGGAGCATCCCTTGTTAAGATACAGCCCCATAAAGGGGGTACATAAAATTTGTTTTACAATTTTTCTCACAAACACTAAAAATGTAATTTATTTCCAATGTAACTTTTTGTCTGATTATTTGTTTACCATTTAAAAATCTATTTCCAATACCTTGTTTCATTCGAAACAAAAAATGTCTCTTGAATTTTTTGCCCAAAAGTAATCAGTTCGCAGCAAAAAATTATTTTACGAACAACTACAGAGATACATCGTCATAAATGCGAACTGGATTAGTATTGTTATTTTGTAGTTAGGGGTATAAGAGTTGTTCCTTTAAAATTCGAAATACCGTCATTTGATCAACATTTAACTCGAAAGCAATCTTTCTAGTACTGCTAGTAGGTTATTCTTCAACCAAATTAAGTACTGCTTCTTCAAGATGTGTTGTTCTAACTTCTCGATGGCGACCACAATCCTGCGTTCTTTTGTCGAATGAACCATATTCTCGTAATCGTTGATGAAGTCGGGCAAATATTCTATGCGAAGGAAGCTGCCGTTGAGGATACATTTGAGCATATCTTCTAGAAGCTTCTAACCCATTCCCCTGCGACAGACCGTAAACGTAATGCATATCAGCCATTTCCTCATTTGTGTATGCCATTTTAATAACAAGTGAATTATTAAACTAACAAATTACGAACAAAACAACGACACACAATTAAGTATTAATTCAATTTCAAAAATTTACAAACTGACAGCGTGATACCACTACTAGCGGCCTACTAAATAAATTAGTTTTACATTTTCGTTTTATGACGATGTATCTCTGTAGTTGTTCGTAAAATAATTTTTTGCTGCGAACTGATTACTTTTGGGCAAAAAATTCAAGAGAAATTTTTTGTTTCGAATGAAACAAGCTATTGGGAATAAATTTTTAAATGGTAAACAAATAATCAGACAAAAAGTTACATTGGAAATAAATTACATTTTTAGTGTTTGTGAGAAAAATTGTAAAACAAATTTTATGTACCCCCTTTATGGGGCTGTATCTTAACAAGGGATGCTCCATTGAAGTTTTTTATATGAAAGACCCTATCTCTTTTTCGCTAAGGAATCACCCCCTGAAATGTTTTACACTTATTTTGTTACACCCTGTATATAATGTGTAAGCGACAGAAAGTCTGTCGTATGTTCTACAAACATCGAGAGAAAGAGAAAATTTTCGCGTATATTTCCAGAGTCTTATACGCCGATATAAAAAGCGGCCGGTGCCGAGAAAGAATTCATTCATTCAGTAGTATTTGTACAGTGCAAATAAACATAAATAAGTGAGCGGTCCAGTTTTTATTACAGTGCAATAAATACATAAATATTACAGATATAAATAGTAGTTAGTGATAGAAATAAATACGTGTGTTAATTTATTCGTAGTAGTTTTAAGTGCGTTACGTTTATTTTATATTTTTATATTGTGATTAGTTAAGTGTGTAAATATACAGACAGTTTTAAAACATTTGCACGAGTTGTTTATTTCGAACCCGAAAACGCAACAATATATTAAAATTAAATCTAAAACTCGAACGTTATTCTTAAGGGCCACTATTTGAAGTCGCTTTTTAATATACAGGGATCACTAAAAAGGGTGTTGTAGTAAAGTTAAAAAAAATGTAAATGGTACAGCCCGCACTTTTTGGCATTTTGAGATTCTATTTAGCAACACTAGAGGTCGAAAGTATTTTTTTATTCATTAATTAGTCGGCAACAGAAACGGTCATATAAAAATAATTAAACTTAATTTATAAGATTTTCTAAATGAAAAGATTGCTATTACTGCCACATATGCTATACCAACTGTAAAGGTTTTGTAAGCCAAGAATTTGAAATTACCTGCTGATTGGAATTTATAGTATTGAAAAGTCTTGATTACTGTTCTTGTTCACGAAATCCAATCTCTTTCATTTAATACAACCATTATTGACAAACTACAATCATCTAATTACACTTATAGTAACTGCTATAAACTGTCAGACCTTGTAACATTTAAAAACATTATATGTTTGTTTTACAGTAAGAGCTCTTGTTTTTATTTACGATTAGAAAGAAGGAATAAATGACATTTTTAACTTAACATTTCTAATTTCTAAAAGTTCATCTAGTAATTAATTACTTTCAGGTGATTTTACAATAACTTTTATATCGCAAAGTAAGTTATTACACAATACATTACTTCAGTAATGTATTAGTGGTCATACCTGTAAGCTTAAAAATGACTAACAACTCTGCCAGTAAAAACGATGCATCTAATGCAACCTGAATTATTTCTTTTTGTAATGAGTAAAATTTCGACAATCTAGCTCAAACTGCTATCTGGTGTACGCAGTATATTAATTAAAACGTGTTCGTTCGCTAGTCTGTTGTTGCGGCCATTTCAGTCGACCGTGAATAGTTAATGTCAAAAGGTCAAAAGAATACACCATAGAATGAACTCCCATTACATTACACACACATTTACATACACGAAAACATTTATATGTATTATATTGTTACAAGTCTGCCAGTCTACCCATTGTCTTCTCTCTCTTATTCACTTCTGCTTCCAATTCGCTCCGTCGTTTCGTCCTTTTTTGCCGTGGAATGGATGTCGCTTACGCTCTCTCCGGACTCTGTCCGGCCCGACCGGAACCACCGGACCGTAGATCCGCGGAGGACGGCGGACTTCTTTGTGCACCTTCTTGTATTTCGCTCTTAGAGTCTCCCTCTTTAATAACAATAATAACAATCTTCTCGGAATTGAACCGAAGACACCAGACTGTATACATTTAAGACATGTATGGTATGTATACCTGTCGTCTGTAATATACAGACTTCATTATATTTTACGGGCTGTGTGTGTAACGTCTTCCCTTCTTATTTTTAACGGACGGATAAATGTCTGCGACCCTTAATTCGTTTTCCCCTTTCTTGCATTCTCCTGTTTTTTTTATTTCTTCGTTTCTGTATTGCTTAGTGTGAGAGAGGTGATTGAAAATAGTAAAAAATAAGAAATTGCTACATTGTTGCTGGTATTATTTGTTTTGTTTTTCGACAGGAGTCATCCTATTTATTCCGAAAACGACTATACTTTATGCTGACTATGTTACGAATATATTAAAATAAATAGTGTTGTTTCACATATTCTAGAAATATCAAACAAAGAAATATGTACTATCATACATACCTTAAATTCTTATTTATGTATTAACATTTTTATTTTAAAGTACCTAGTTGATTTATGACATTTCTAGCAACAATTTCTTAACATTGCAATTAATAATATGTGCAACTCGCTACTATAATGCTATTTACATAATATTTACAAAGACTTATTCTATGGTACTAGAATTGTACTAGTTTCAACTCTAACTTCATTCTTTTTTCAACGCCATTTGTTTCGAGTTAGATTCGGAATGCCGGGAGACTACTGTTACCCCCTCGTCCAAGGCAAGGGCAAGTATGGCATTTCACAAAACGATCTTACTTGGTCGAAATTCTCTTACCAATCTAAAATACATGATAGCTCGCCGCCGCTATGCCTTTTGTAATGGTTCTAGGATATTCCTTAGAACAACGATCGAAAATGGTTCCACCATAATTAATGAATTATTCTCACCCGATAGGAAGGTAAGGAGATTTCGTGGGTGTTTAACCAAAAAGTCAGAATTACAACAGTAGCAAGATTTATTTGAAAAAAAATTAAGAAGTGATTAATGTAACTTGTGGGGCGTGAATTGATTTTCCAACATAAATATATAAATGTAATTAAATTACGATAAATTCATATGTCTAAATTTTTAAGATCCTTCTGTTATTGACTTTATAAATTTAAAAAAGAAATTATTTTAATATGTAAAAATTTATCAACAAAAAACATACAGGTGCAACTCCTGAAAGGACGAGAAAGGGCAATTATAAGATAAAATATACAAAATCACAACCAGTGATAGATATTAGATGATATTGCCAATAACAAAAAAAAAAAAAATCGGAAGCCTTCGTGCACAATTTGCTTTTATACGAAAAAGAAAAAAATAATAACCAACACTCAAGAGAACAACTAAGGTTATCACTAGAAGATACCGCGGTAAGTCCGGAAAGTAAATAAATAATCAAATTAGCTACATATTGCGAAATTCTGATTTTAGATTAACGTCCATGGGTTTCTAAAAATAAAGGGATTACATTTGGAAAATCTTAGCATCTCAGTTTTTGGAAGTGTATAAGTAATTATAAGGAGGTAAATAAAAACTTTTCAAAAAAATAAACAGGTAGAATATCTAATGTGGTTACGTTACTTAGGCTACTAATTCCGCAACCTCATGTATCTAAATGTTGTAACTAATAATAATGATAAGTGTGAAAAACTAAAAGTTCACGTTGAAGCTAAACTTGATTTCGCTAATACGTATTTACGAAAAGTGTCTCGAGATCGCTATTTCTCACACACGTACGGATGTTGGCAATTTTCGTTCTTTGCAAGCACCTTTTTTGTGATTCTCTTTCTCACGTCCATTTCCTTTTTACTGCAATAAAAATAGTCCGCCATTTAATCCCAGTAATAGTAATCGATATGTCGTGGCAATCTATAAAAAGAACTCTGATCACCGCTTGTGTGAATAAGTGCAGGATGTGCATTGGATTTAATAGCCGAAGAAAGAATATTTTTCGAACTCTTCTTTCGCATATGCACATCTCATTATGTGATGTTGTTGAGCATGTGTATTGAGCAAAATAATTTACGGCAAATTAACAATCATAAAATCATGTAGGTTAGTTAAATGAGAGTAAGTTGTGAAAACGAAAGTATAATATTTTATACCTACATTCATAGATTTAATCCACTTTATTTCTTGTAAACTAATATTTATCTTGAAAAATTAACTTTTTTATATTCTATACCGTTTGGCTTTGATTATAAAATAAAACATCATCTTCAGACATATATCGATAGTAAATAAAATAATAAAAATCAGAGATATTGTAAATAGGGAAAAGGGCATCAGATACTACGCTATGCTTCTCAAGAGTGGAATGTGTATACTAAATTCCACCCGGATTGTTAGTAATATTGATTATTATAGGACGACATTAATATTGGATGCCGCTACTTTATGACATTTTAGAATAAAATAGAACACAAGTGTCATTCGATCTTTTATAAAGTTACCAACACTATCTATACCGGGTGATCCAAATTAAGTGTTCACCATTGCTATTTCCATTATTGTAGGAGCTACGTAGTCGGCTAAATTAGGAAAGTTGTAGTGCTTTTCAGCTTATTGCGATAGTGAAAAAAGAAAAACAATTGAACGTGTAGGTTCCCAGTAATTTTTTTTTTATTTTTCTACTGGATCACCGAGTATATTTTTATACCAATCGATGCAAAATCAATGCTCTTAGCAAACGTGTTCATATCTCTTTTCTCACAAAAAGAGTAACCGATGTAATTCAAAACAAAATTCCAATCCTTCAATAAAGGTACAGTGAAATATCTTAGAGACACGGAGATTAATTCTGTAAAAGTGACAGTGTGACAGACTTTGTTAAAATACTTCCGATTGTGTGCTTAATAGCAATAATTTATTATTAATTGTTGTAAAAATGCCTTTCTCACATATTGAAAAATGTGATATAGGTACTCAAAACATATTTGATGTGTCAAAATTCAATTTATTATTTTTTGCACTAGTTCGCTCTGAACTGCCAACAGAAATAAAATCTACGTTTTTAATTGTCAAATTGTTGTCAGTTCGCGAAGTTGAAATGACGAAAGATGAAATGACGAAAAAACGAAAAATTTTCAAATCGATTTTTCTAGAAAACGGTGTATCCTACCGACTTAAAGTAAGAGTACCTTTTAGTACTAGAATACCTGAAAATTTAATAATCTAGCGTCACAAATGCTTAAAAGTTAAAGACAAAAAAGTTATGCGTTAAAATAACCGTTTACCTACCCAAAACGGACGCCTATGACCTTAGGAAGCATTTTCGGACTAGGGTGAATTGGGTTAAATTGTCTTCAAATTATCTGAGGAATCTCCGGTCTTCGTTTGTCAGGAGAGTTTCTGGACACCTGTATATATTTGATTTTACATTCTTTCTATGTTTGTCATTGTAATTTTTCCGATGACAGCCAATTTGTCATTTTTTTATTATTTACTATTCATTTGCCGTTACTGCCAAGAAAACTAATTCATTTTATATACGTATAATTAAAGACATTATTTTTAGAGAGAAATATTTAGTGTAGTTTTGAAATAATAAAAGTAACTTATGGATAAATTCAATGAAAAAGTATAAACACGATGAAGATGTTGCAGTAATTTTCCCCTATTTTCTGACATCTTGTTTTATAATTCGATCTGTAATTATACAAGCACGGATTACACTAGATGGTACAGGTACCGCGAAGCTTATACACACAAACACATTATACGTAAAATGTATCCAGGATATGGCTCATTAAGATATACACATAGGTGACTGTCGCTGCTCGCTTACTCCATCGCATCGTCGCTTCTTGCTTACTCCTTCGCAGGCTTCACGTAATCAACGGCATCACCGTGTTTCGTTTATTTGCCGTTTTCCTCTTCCGTTCTCCATTTCTCATTCATTCATGATTTTTTTTTCTCCGTCGCTTTCTACGACATCCATGACCGCAGCATCATCAGCGACAGCAGCAGCAGCACCGACGGCCGACTACGTTCGAATTCGACAACTCGTTTTGCCTCATTTACCTTTCCACGTTCGCCTTCCTGTGTTACGACGGCTGTGTGTTCGTTCCGTGTTAAACGGTTAAAAGTCGTGTGTTGTATACGCACACGGACATATAACACACGTGCATGTACAAGTAGAGTAAGTAGACGGACACGCACACATACGCACATCTGATCGGAGTCAATGAATTTATGAATGGGAGAGTGAGTGGACAAAGCGGATGGAGAGAACTTGGAGAGTCGCGTGGACCCCCCGATGTGATGATTGTGATTCAGGAAGAGCCGCGGCGTCCGGATTATCCTTCTTGATATACCGGTCGATGTTGTTGCTTCCATTGGCGACGTTGCTGTTATTGCGTAATAAAGATCACAGATACTTGATGATGATGTGATGTACCAATTCGTTACGGTCACGAGTGTGATAATTCACTGCGAAATTGACTATGGAATATGAGTTGGACGTTTTCTTAATTTTCACGAATTTCTGACAGGCGCATGTTAGATTTTGTGCGGTTATTTTCTCAGTTAATCTAGTAGGGGAATTAGGAAGTGATACATTTTTCGAAACTCATCCTTACCACTATTACAATTTTCTGGTCTTCTTTGTGTCTGCGTGGTTGCCGTTGGAAAGCTTCTTTTTTGTGCTTTCTTCTACAGTTTTTCACATTCGTTTTGTCGCTTTTGATTAGCCTACGCTTTTTTTCTTTTCATTATACATTATGTGCGAAGTATATCAAAAAGGGAATTTACACATTTATTTGCAAATAAAGAGAAACTATATAGTACCAGGTACAGCAAATTCTCTAATATTCCCTCTTGAGAAGTAAATACAACGATTTATTTGGCATGTGATCGTTAACAAAGGACTTCTTGTACAGTTGAGAGATGTCGAAACATCTCAAAATAACATAACATAACCACTCAAAAAAAAAAACATTCAAAATTCTGGTTCTTGATAATATAAATTTAAAAAATTAGGTGTGGCCACCACGCGACATTCTTATACGTATGAGTGTTTCAAATTATACAAAACTGTTCTAAATTGTTTTAAGAATTTTTTTATGTAAAACTTATTCAAAATCCTAATATAAGTACTTCTATTCTCTTAATAAATTGAATGCATACTTTGCAAAATAAGAAAGTGCTACTCGCTAAGAGGAAAAGCGTAAGTGTTACTTTCGGTCCGAATTCTGAAATTTTTTGATGCAAAAGATATTGAAAATTAAGTTCTAAATACATACTTTTATACTTGTAATGTACCTGTTCAGAAAGCATAACTTGCGAAATATTCGCAAAAAAAAAGATTTTAGATAAGAGTAAAAGACTTATACGACTTAACGAAATATTGGCAAAATTCGATTTTTTCACTGAAGTAAACTACTACTTCCGGTCTGCCGATTTTACTGAAAATCTAATCAGATCTCAAGAAGGAGATTATACTCTTAAATACAGAATTTGAAATTGATGGCTATAGCGGTTTGACGGCTGTCGTGGCCACACACAGACAGACTGACGGATAGACAGAGTGACATTTTTTCAAAACCACTTTTTCGGTAGCAGAGAACTTCAAAACGTGGATATCTGCAAAAATCTAGAGGTCGAAAATTTCCATCATTACAATACTTATACTACGTATAAGAAAGTAAAAATCAAACGTCACAGGACTTACTATCTAACTAGCCCATTATAGACAGCTTGTAGTAAAATCAAATGGCGCATTTGCAACTCTTTAACGAAAAACGGTTTTAAACCCCAATCAAAAATTGTCGGTAAAAGCAATCCCAAAAATACATCCACTCAAATTGTCTTCTATTCGAGTCTATAAACAGCCCGCGCATGTCAACCGTGTATATTGGACTTTCCCAGACTTGTACACCGCAAGATTGCGTCCCGCTTCGTGCACAGGTAAAACTAAAATTAAGTTCTTGTGTCTTCCAGCTCTAAGTACGGTATTTATTAAAGGAATTAATGAGTTACAATTAATTTAACGTTGATTAAAAGTCGAAATAATTGAAATGTACCAAAAATAGGAATCTGTTGAAATTCAGAAACACAGAAATCTAAAAATAAACGATGATTAAACTAAACACGAAATTCTCCACCTATTCAAAGCAAAAGATATTTAAATTTCAGGTTTTATTATAGATAACAAAACCACGAAATGCGCCAATCTTTCGATACGCAGAAATCAAAATTGGCCATAATGCTAGATTTACTCTATTTTATCCTTATTTCTTATACATTTTGCAATATTAACTTTAACTTAAAATTAAGAAAGCATTTCAAAAATGAACTGATACAGTACTGGTGTTCCATTTGAAAAAAAATGTGTCATGTAATTTTAAACCAAGTTTCTGCGCCAGCGATTAGTAATTGAAAAACATTAAAATATACTTGTATTATGGCCTTTATTATGAACAAGACTATCAAAAATTGTGCCCATCTAGTACATCCTTTTCGCGAAATATAATTTCATAAAAAACATGACATTTTTCAGAAAAATGGTAATAAATCGTAAATTTTAATTTTAACGGTTACACTGTCTTTTTACTTTTTAACTAAGAATGATACGGGGAATACAATAATACAATAATAAACATGATGGTGTTCTATTTAAATTTACAATCTGCCTTCCTCGTGAAGATGACTCCTCTATATGTATATTAAGTTGGTGATATGATGAGAATCATAGAAGGCATGTTGATAATTCGAGGAAGATTTTGGAAATTAAATGTTTTTTAGCTTTGAGTATTTTAAATTTTCGGGATTGTAAATTTTAGGGATTTTAACCCCAGAAATTTTGGTCCTGTGAAATTGATGCTAACGATATAGAATATATAGAGTATTATTTGAGGATTGCAATTTTTGGGATTGTGGACTTTAGGGATTTTAACCCTAGAAATGTTTTTGGGCATGTGGAATTGATGCTTGCTATATAGATTATATAGAGTATTATTTGAGGATTTGAATTTTTCGGATTGTGGACTTTAGGGATTTTAACCCTAGAATTTTTTTTGGTTCTGTGGAATTGATGCTTGCGATATAGAATATATAGAGTATTATTTGAGGATTTGAATTTTTGCGATTGTGGACTTTAGGGATTTTAACCCTAGAAATGTTTTTGGGCATGTGGAATTGATACTTGGGATATAGACTATATAGAGTATTATGCTATGAACAGATCAGTTTACAAAACGATTATTATTAGCCAAATACGAAAAATCGTGTGTATATATTCAGAACGGTTTATTGTATGTTTTGCAAGAAATAAGATTCTCATTCCTTGAATATTACAAAATATATATTTTAAATTTAAAAATCTCTGCTAACAAGCTGCAAGTTTAATCCAGGAGAAGGAAAAGGAAGGAGAGAAAATATTTGAATTCTCAATTTAAATTAATATGTTCGCATATCGGGTTACGTCTGAATCAGAAGAATATAATTCGATAGTGCCACATAATTGATGTTTAACATTGTCTTTGAACGTACCTGTGCTTGTAGCTAATTTTACGAACAATGTTCTGTTGTTGTCAAAACCGGATGTAATGTCGTTGTATCGTTGTTGTTGATGTTATTATCAATGTTTACTAATCTCGACTGTCTGATAAAAGTATTCCTTTCAATACTATGAATGCTGTTGTTGTTGGTTACGTACATACCTGATGCATATCTATCTATTCTTCGTAATTATTAATCTTTTAATTAGCCATTAATAATATACATTCAGACTTCTATATATTTGCTTATTTTTGTTGTGCTGTGCTTTAGAAATTAAATTATTATTATAGTGAAGCGACGAAGTAGGTTGATATAAAGTTGTTGTGAATCATCGATCAAATAAATGTCTTTGTTGTTTTCTTTTTATATCTTAACTCGTTTACGTCGTAATATTCAAAAGACAAACCGTTCGTTCGTTCCTATCTTTTCATTCATTGTAATAGACAACAGGTTGGAAAATTCGTAACTTCCGATCGGCTCACGTCTTTATAAACGTTAAACTGATGCTCGTTGACCCGCGACTCTGGTTGTTTCGCCTCTGCGGCGAACAAGTCCAAGCCTCTCGGCCGTGCATGCTAAGTGCCAGGCGAACAGGCGGCCGCGACAATCCATTCACTCCACTCACATCGACGGAACCGCTGCGCTGGATCGAGAATGAATTTTATTCGGAGACACGAGGACGATGACGAGTTGGAGGAGAGGTCATTAGCAAGCACTTCCTGTTCAATGCAGATCTCCCGCATCCGGTCGGTCGACTCTCTTTCTCCACTTCTACGAGTTTCTTGCTCTCACTTTTGCTATTGTCTCTCTTCTATTGACGAACGTTTACCTATGGTATTATATTATATAGGTATGTAGTACGTATATTCGATCTTTTGATTCTTGTCGATACTCAGTCAGCAGCAGCGACCTTTTAATTTCTTCCTTGATTGAATGCGAGGAAAATTAACCTCACAATGGGGCACCGTGTGCCCCCCACTATTTTCGAAAACAATATCCGTAAAAAATGGTGAAATGTGTGTTTCTTTCGGTTTGCGTTTTCTCCTTTGTCAATAAATTTTTAAACCGACCGTGCAATTTCTTTCTTTTTGCTTTAGACAGCCATCACTTAAAATAACTTACTATACAGATAACATGCTTTCTAAGACTTTAAATTTTTATGTATTATAAATAATACTATTAATCTCGATCCGTATTTGCTTATTTCTGTTTTGCTTGAATTGAATATTAAATACCATGTCGTAAATTCGTACTGCAAAATTGAACCACTTGATCATAAAATAATCATATCCCTTCAAACGCAGTTTTTTCTATTTGAAATTTTCTCTACTTAACTAAAGACTATCCAAAAAAACAAGATTTAAAAAAATTATAAACATTTAATAAGACCGATAATGTGTTTCTTGAATGTTCCAGTATTTATTAGAAGATAGCCCCACATGGTCCGGATTTTTAATACTTTTTCAATAGTAATACAAGACTAAAAATAAAATATTGCAACCCCGGACGATTAAAAGATCTAGTGGCCATCGTTTTATTACACCAAATGTCGGAGTTTTCCACTATCAAAATTAAGAGAGAATTCTGAGGAAGTTGAATTATGTTTATCAAATATTGGCGGTATTTATGAAATTGTTATTTTCTATGCAATGTATGGCGATTCCTGCGTATTAATGTAACAGAATAGAATTTCCATGTTCTTTTAGTCTTGTTTTAATATTTATACCAGTATATTTACCAAAATTACGATTATTTACAGTCAAAATTTTTATATTTGTTGAAATATAAACAAAATAATAAATAAAATCTGAAATTTTATTGCATCAACTTCTACAATAGGTTAATTCGTAAATATACATAAACACCATTGCGGGTGTCCTATCTTATCGCTGTTTACCAAAAGACAGGTATCCACTGGACAAGACTACCATCCGGCTAACCTCTCTCAAAGATGAAATTGATATGTTAACAATATCTGATTTGGCAACTATTAAGGTTAAGATTACCTGCATATTGAGACAATATATTCTGTTGGAACTTACAAGACTCACTACGATGAGCATTAGAAGCATTAACATAAATAAGAAACAATATTGATCCAAGTATAGATCCTTGAGGAACACCTCGACACAAAGCTGTTTACATGAATAACGCTTTTGATATTGAACAATAGATACTGAGTTATACACGGACGGTAAAGATTTGAAAATTGTATCTGCAACTCCTTTTATTACATACCGTGACAGTTAGTCAATAACAGACTAAAGCAGCAACATACTTTTTAACGCTTTAAAAATTGCATCATCCGTACATTTATTAGAAACGAATGCGAATAGATTCTCCGAAATGATGTTCTTCTGAAATAAATTTAGTGGAATTAATAAAATATGTTCAAATATTTTGCCAAAGATAGTTAAAACCTATAATTATTTACATCACTTATTTTGCCTCTTTTTTGTCTTGTTGTAAATCAGACTCACTTTCAAATGTTATAATAAACATTTGTTATACGGTTATTTAACAAACTCTAATGGTCACCTACTCCATATGGGCGCAAAAAAAATAGTCTGTGTAGAATTGTTCACGGTCATTCTTGAAAAATAAAACACAGTTGTTCTTTTACTACCACCACCACCACCACCATACCAAACAACAACACTCACCACCAACAATCTCGCATTATTTTCCCGACCAGACATATTTAAATATAATTGGTGCTCTGTCTGACACATATCATTTAAATCGGAATTAGTCTGACTGTCTGTCCGGTGGCCCAATGACTGCATACACTTAGCCTTGTTTAATGTTACTCCCGTATAAATAAATATATTATTATAGCTTCGAAATAAAAAGCAACGAGTTATGCGATTGTCCGGAGACAATGGAGTTGGCTTCGTTATCTGTGGGAAATCTTGAGCTGTGTCCGACCTGCGGACGCCATATTTTACTAAATTACGTTTTTTTTTTATTTCGACTAACAACGATAATAATTTGAATAACATTCTTACCAGTACAATGTCATTTTGATTTAAATTGGCCGAATTAACACCTTGTTTTATGAGAAGCTTTTTCGCCAGTTGTATCACACAAAGATGGTTTTAAAGTATCGAATTATCCATTATGAAACGTACGAATAATTAGACATGTGTGTGAGTATATAAATATTTCGACTTATTTCTATCTGATGGCGAGCCGCCTGGACCTAATTTAGGACCATCGCTATTGGTTTATTTTCTTGAAACAATTTATGTGAAATAACATACATTTTTTGTAAAATTTTACAGTGATTAGGTTGTAAGTTACTGATGTACAAATGCATCAAAGTAAATTCACAATTTATTTGTATTATTATAGAATTCAAATTAAAATTACAAATATATTTGTATAATTAAGGTGTTTAATCACAAATTGAAGTGAAAAATACGGATTTACCGTTATATTTCCATCATTTTGATGTGTATGTGACTTTAAAATGTAAAATTACCATGAAAACACTGGTCCCCAGTAACCAATTTTTTTTATAGTAATTTTACATAGATTTTTTTATCAGTGTCGATTAGCGACACAGATTGGTATTTCAATAGAAATCTTGTTAGAGGCACTTCATAATCGGTTAAGGGCTGCTTTAATTTAGAAGACCAAAAGATGTTTTTCGTGATTTTTATAAAATTAAAGTTGAATTTTTATTAATATTTGAAAGATGAGTGAGAAAACTTTAAAAGTATTAAGGCTTTTTTGTCACTTTGAATTGCAAGTAATTCTACTAGTCTCTACTTGAGGCGATAATAACGGGCCTAATTTTGTCAGAAACATGAAAATTACAGTAAAGAGTTTTTAAGTTCGACGAGTGGGGGAAATGAGAGGAAATAAAAACACAAAATTGTTTCTATTTTTCTGTTTATTTACCTGCAACCCCAATATATTTTTCAGATCTTTCATTCGGCTTGCGTATGCTTGCATAAAAAAAGCGTTATCTTTGTCTGAAAAATACGCCGTGTCCTACAAGCTAGCTAGAATTCTCCAGTTATGGAAACGCGTTTATCTTTGTAATAAATTAACAGGATTCCTTCTGAGTCCCAAAAAACAGGTAGTCACGGGTTTTCTGGCCAATTGTGACACCTTAAACTTCTTGGGTGTTGGTGTGCCTTTTTTATGCCACTGCATGGATTCCTGCTTGGACTCATGATGAGAATGAACCCAAGTTTTATCCTTGGTAAAAATCCGACTTAATACACCATCCCTGCCTTCATTACAGCGGTCCAAAAATGCACGGGAACCTTGGTCATGCCAAGATGATCATGAAGAGTTTTAAAAATGGTTGTCTCGGATATTCCAGTCATTCCTGCTACTTGTGTATCTTCCAGTATTCATTTTTGGGACTTCCTTAACAAGTTCCGAAATTGTCACTTCGATAGGCCACCCCAGCGGTGGGTCATCGTTATATGATTCCTTACCTTACTTAATGCTACAGGTTTTCTCGGGCAAGAATCCCCGTAAACCGATGACAGCGCTACCAGTATGGTGTAAACAGACTTTCAGTACCTTGGCCGGCGATAGTTTAATGACTACAGACGCGATTGTGTTAAAACTTTATATTTATACAAATAACGAGTCACTCGACACGTTACTACACGAAAGAGTTCTGCCATTACCATTTTGGAGAGGAATTAAACAAATTCACATAAACATTTTTACAATTTGAGGATTTTACCAGGTACATTGCGTTTAATATGTAAACAAAAAATGTGTCATGTTCAGCTACTGCTGATAAGTTAAATGTAATATATA
Source organism: Amphimallon solstitiale (assembly GCA_963170755.1). Classification (NCBI taxonomy): domain Eukaryota; kingdom Metazoa; phylum Arthropoda; class Insecta; order Coleoptera; family Scarabaeidae; genus Amphimallon; species Amphimallon solstitiale. The sequence goes on from OY720676.1 coordinate 195,007,681, forward strand.
TATAGAAAGGTGGTTTGAGAAATAGTTGGCAAGTTATCCATCTGAAGAAGTATTCACAGCAGTTTCTAAATACTTCCGTCACTGGTCACTGGTTTCATTTTGGTCATAAATGCAATTCAAATATTTGCATCAGTTTATATATAAAAAACAAATAAAATTTAATCAGTGGAGATTATAGTATAAGTACAGCATTTAAGGTTTACCAACATTACAATATTTTTTTGACTTGGTAATTTTCTCCAATTATTATTATTAGTGTTTTTACTTTTTTACTTTTCTCATTATTTGGTTTACTTGGGTTAGGGTGGCTGGTGTGAAACAGACAATTCTGTCATGATTTTCCATGTTCATTATTTTAAGAAGCAAAAAAATCTCGTCTTGCCATACTTGTTTCTCCCATTTCAGTCGTGGTCGTCCTAGTTTGTTCTTTTCTTGTACTCCGGTTTTATAGACTTTTTTGCTAACCTATTTTCAGTCTTCCTATGTATGTGACCTAGCGAACCCAATTGCCTTTCTCCAATCACCAATCTATGGGTTTTGTCTTTAATTCGGTCAATACTGATTCATTCCTTACTCGATTTCTTCTTGTGATTCCTTTTATTCTTCTCAGGAATCAGTAGTTATTACTTTACTGTTGCTCGTTTTTGTTAAGTTCCAGGATTCACTGCCATATATTATTGATGACCTGACCACTTTCTGATATACCTGTGTTTGTATTTCCCGTCGTATCTCTTTCTTACCTAAAAATGTTGTTTTCAGGGTGTTATAAAGTCTCCCTGCTTTTCCAACTCTCTGTTTAATTTCTTCATCAATTTTCTCCGTCTCTTCTATGACTGTACTGTACTAGGTATTTAGAACTTGTGACCTCTTCTAGCTCTTGTCCTTCGATTTTAATTTCATTCCGTTTTTTTTTGAGGACTTTTTACGATGTTTATTTTAAAAAAAAGTTTTGCTGTAATTTGTCTTCCGATTTAGTAATCAACGTCATATCATTAACGAATAAGAATTCTTCTAGTGTTACATATTTCATCTTCCATTTGCCTATTAACTATATCTTTCCACCTTCCCTTGCATTTTCTTATGGAGGGCATCATCTATTAGTATGGAAAATTGTAAAGTGCTTAGCACATATTCTTGCTTGAGACCAATTTTCATTTCGGATTGTCTAGATTCTAGATTGTGCATTCTTACTTTGTTTGTATTATTTCTGTAAGAGCCTTTATAATTGCTATCATATTCGTTTCTACTGCTCTTCTCCTCATGCAAATCATGTAATAATAATAATAATAATATATTTGTGGTAGATAAGTTGAACCTGTACTCATCTTTTTCAGTTTTAGATACAAAATGTATAGATTGCAATGACAGTACTATTATTAAAGGTATTCAAGTACGAGATTTTATTTCATGGGAATGTCCCCAAGGCATTTAAATAACCAAAATTATTTTTTTAACTTTGGATGTTCAATTATGATTTGTTTGAAGCTGTTAAGCTTGTGAATATAATAATATTCACCATTTATTGCCTTAATTATTTTTCTTTTTATAACAATTAAGCTTGCCCAGCCCTAACCTTTTATTTTGCATTTGTGAAGTGGCCAGGATGTGTATGCCATTCATCTTAAAAGTGTGTATATTGCGTAAAACCCGTTACCCTCCGATTCATATTTTCAAATCATCCATTGCTGTGTTGTGTAATTTCAATTAAAATATAATCGTGTTATTTAAAGATGTATTAAATAAGTATATCACCTATATATATACAAAGTGAACATTTTGAACTGTCCTGATTTGGCCATACTGATTTTAATATAGGAACACAGAGTAATTTTATATAATATTTATTTTTGTGGTTAGATTTACTATTTAAAATTTTCCTTTGATAAATGTCAATGACATAGGGTTAGTTTTAAGTTGAATTAAAAGAAAGAATTTTTTAGAAATGTAGGTAGTAATTGCACTTTAAATTTTTATCATAAACAATAATTAATTTGTTACAACTTTATTACTGTAAAACATAATCCTATAATTACGTCACCAAATGAATACATTTTATAAAAGTTGTTCGAAATTTCCACCATTATTCTCAATGGACACATCTTCTCATGTTATTGAACACATTTGCAATTCTATTGTAATTTCCTTTTCAAGTTCATCGAGATTATGCAGTCTGTTCTGAAACAGTTTATGTTTTACATGGCCAAAGGAAAAAAAGTCCAGTGGGTGGGGTTAAATCAGGAGAAGTGGCTGGTCATCGATTTCGACTAATCAATCGGTCACCATAGCATCCTTGCAAATAATTAATAGTTTATTGTTGGAAGTACCCCAGGTTCAATTCATCTTCGTGAAGGCTGTTAATGAAGGGTTCCAATATTTGTTCTCGGTATCCTATTGCATTAATTGTATCATGGAAAAAAATTGGTCCAAAAATCCGTCTCTTCCACATTCCAACCCAAACATCAACTTTGATAGGATAGAGACTATTTTCAACAAAAACATGTGGATTTTCTGTTGACCAGGTACGGTAATTTTGAGAGTTGATATACCCCGACAAATGGATTCAAGCTTCATCCGAAAAGAAAGTGCGATTCACATCTTCTTCATGTAATATTTCACTAAACCAGTTGCAATAATTCAATCTCTGCTCAAAATGATTGCCACGTCAATGTTGTAGTACAGAAACTTTATATGGGTGCGTATGTAAGTTTGTTTTCACTGCCTTACGAATACTTCCGTAGGAAATACCTACAATTTATACATAATACTGTATAACAAATTACGTTTAAGTTAATTAGATCTCTTTACCAGTTTGAGCAGACAGCTTTCATACAGATTTTGTGGGACTAACTTTCATTCGCTGCCTTATGTCGGCGACAACATCTTCAGTTGAAACTGTTGGGGCTTTTTCAGGTTTACATTTACAAACACTTCCCGTTTCCTTAAACCTTTCAATCACCCTATTACAATGACAAGTGAATGTGTTCAAGGTTTATTTCCATTTTCCGTTACAAATTGTTGAAAACACGATCCCAATGAATATTTCCATAATCCATCCTCTTGCAATGTTCAACTGCGAAAGTGCGACATTACGATAAACGTGTTCTGTTCTATCGTAAAAGACATCTTATACAAGGTATATTGTCTTGAAATAGACAGAAAAGCGACAATAAAACATTGAAAATACAAAAGTACAAGACACTTCAATACATTATGGTTTTGACATTTGACAAGGAAATTTAGTATGGGCAATTCATGGAAGTAAATATTTCCTAGTTTTTGATAATACTGGGACTTTTTTGTAGCCAACCCAGGTCAGTTCAAAATGCTCATGTGGTATATGTATGTATGTCAAATTTTCATCGAAGCAATTACAATATTCCATTTTCTCTCCAGTACAGTAGCAGTAACATGTGGAGCTATACTTTGCGTTGTTTGAGATGAAATTTATTTTCTCTGTCTTACTCATTATGTCGGAAAATCGGAAATCATACAATAAAAATATAGATTAATAACGAACGGTTATATTGTGGTAGAAAGGTGCAAGTTATTAGCGTATTTGTGAACTCTCTGATTTATATTTAATTTTTCACATTTCACAAGTTGCAATTTAATCGATAGATAAAATTTAACGAAAATATCAGAGTGTACTTGTCATAAATTATTCTCTGGATTAATTTATCTGTTGATGGAAATACCTGGACAAAATCCTTGGCAATAGACAAACAATGCCGTTCTTGACGTTCTCGTCTCAATCTAGATAGACGGAGCTGCCTGGACGACACTTTCCGAACGCGCAATTCAATTATCGAACAGCAATATCACTCCCACAATGGGACCTTTCTAAACGTCCAATTCGAATACCTGTAATGAGTTTATTATCCGGGCCGGTTCTGGCCAACACTTTGTGCAAACAAATCATTAGCACTTAAAGTGACGTTAATGATCTCCATCAACATCGGACCATTCTAAATGTTTTGTTTAAATTGTGAGATGTGCGTGTGTGCGTGTTTGTGCGTTTAAAGTCGTGTTTGTCGTGGACACACAACACACACTCGCGATGCCATATTTACCCTTTGCACACAGATAAATTGACTGGAATGTTATGAATCCATTGTGCCTATAGACACAAAAAAGCGAGACTCTCTGACCAAGATTTCTTTTTTTTCCTTCGTCACTTGTACTTTTTTTTGTTGTTTTGGTCTCCTCTTTTAATTTTCCTTTTTGGGTGTGCGCATATGTGTGCACAATGGTAACGTCGATATTATTCCAAAGATGCGCTTGTAATGTGGTGCAGTATTTTATGAATGTGTTGAAGCAACAGCCGATGCGTTGTACTAGAAAGAATTTTTTTTTGAGGACATCCCGGAAGTGAAATTTTTCGAAAATAACTCTCGCCAATTTATATATTGATTTAAATTAACAATCAATATTAGATGGAATCCACGACGTGAAATAGTCTTAAAAACAATTATTGTTTTATATATGGTTTGTAACTACGCAGTTTAAAAGGCATCATTTATTTTGAAATTATCGCTAAATACAGCTATAAAACGGGAAAAATCAAAAGTCTTATCATTATATTAAAATATCTAGTGGCATAATTAATTCGATTTGGCAAAAGAATTATTTAGTAATAAATATCGCTTCATTGAAATATATCCAATGTAAAATAAGAATCAACAGGTACATTATCTGTAAGTCGAAATATGGATACTCGTTTGATACAACAGTCATTCCATGCTTGAAAAGTGCATAGCATTTTCCTCTCTCAACTCTTTCGGCACTGCATTTAATACTTGAATCGCCTAGTTCTAAAACCCGCAAAATCCAATTTTCAAAAAAATCGAACTAATAACGCTATCCCATTGCACGAAGCTTAAATAATATTTTAGATTATAATAGTATATTAAAGGACAAGTTTTATTTTGACGTTTCAAAGTACGAATTCAGAGTTTAAGAAACGAGTGGCGTAGCCACGAGTTTCTTAACTGAATGAGTGCTTTAATGTCAAATGAAACGTGTCTTTTATGCTATTTTTTGCAATTAGTTTTAAAATTTCTCTTTTTGTAAAAGCAAAACGAGAAAAATTTGATAATCAAGGGAAATTTTGTGGCGGTTGTCACCTTGGTTTGGCACAAGATTTAAATTGACAAGTTAATTTAAAATTGACACATTTTTGATAATTTTCAACAGAATGTTTCTACTGCACACGGTATCACTATCGCTTCGAAAGATAATTCAAACGTTAATATAAATATTTATAATAGTTGTACTATTTCAAAGATTAATTAAAAATATCAAATCTTACAATGAATTTCAATATAAAAACCTCAAACTTGCTTACAAAATGTCATATTGACATCTCCATTTCTGTTGCAATGTGGCCAACTTAAAATAAATCTGTTTAAATGTTCCATTTCTATTACGCAACTAGTGCTGTAATAGACCCTATTACAGCACTAGTGAAATAAATGGTATGATTACGGTACTAATTGCAAAAAATATGTTTCAAAACTGACTTAATTCTGCTTTAAACCACTGGAGATTTCTAAGGTTGCATTCAAAATCCCCTAAATCCTACTATTGGAATTACAGGAATAGAAACACACTATTGCAGAGGCAGGTCTCAAAGGCAGTATGTTTCCAGTGATTTATCAATAAGAAAATTATGGACTTTTTATAATACTAAATACCTAGACAAAGAGGAGCAGCACTCTTCCATATGACTGTGAAAAAAAATTAGTGTTGCCAAAAATCCCAGACCAAATCACATATTATAAAAGGCAGCTCTACTTATATAATTTTACAGCCGTGATTGGTTCCTCAAAAGCGAAATTAAAAAAAAATAATGTCCTGATGCGTACTCGGTTCGAGTCAGAAAATTCAAAAGGTTCCAACGAAATTGCTTCGACGGCTTACAGTACTTTAAAAAATTTGGAAATTTCTGACGAGGTTTGTGAATAAAACTTGTATCTGATGGAGGAACAACACAATGATTTAAATGTGTGCCGAATGGTTGGCAGTTGGTGCATCCAAATGTATCTAAAAAGTAAATTTAATTTTTTCGGTGACCGGTCATTCATTCCATTTGCCAGATAGAGTTTTCAGATATATTGAAAAAAATATAAAAAAGAAATATACAATCATCGATGTCAACGACTACTATGAGTTTGCAAAATTATACGAGCAGGATCTAATCGCGCATGCAAGCAACTATCTATAATTCGATCCTAATTTGTCCGGACATAGACAGTCGACTTGCGTTTCCTCTAAAAGATGAATTCGACAAGAAGTCCGCTTAGAAAGATATCCGAGATGCATTCGTGTTCCCTGCATAAAATAACGTACGTATATAGGTATCGCCTTTATTTTCCGTTTTGCTTTCGTTCTGCGCACAAACGATATTAACCGGTACGTCCATCAACGTTAATTACACACTCGAACGAATGCGCTCTCCGACGGATTCCTGGTATTACAACTAACTATATAGTAATGTTAATAATATTATCGAGGGGTACAGGCTGCGTTCTGTTGCTAATAAATATAGAGCGTAAATATGTTAACTTCGGATCCGTATATCGTACAGTACGTACAACACACACACACGTATAGATGCACGGCATGAAGGTATATACGATGTCAGAGTGTTCAACCATGGGAAAAATGTAAAACGCAGGTGCGCTATTTGCATTGCAAATCGACCATCGAGTTTTTCTTCTTCTTCTTCTTCTTCTCTTCTTTTTCTTTCCTTTGCGTCATGTCATCTTCTATTCCTTTTCGAACTCTTTCTCTCCTAAAGAGAGACTGGGCGAGCGTATGGGCCGACATACTACTAGATAAGTCTAATGCAGCCAGGTAGATTGTATGTTGCAGTGGTAGTAGAAATATTTAATTTTTGACTTAACACTCGCCAACTATAAATATATATTTACACGCGTGTATAATTTTCACGAGAACCGCTTGGCTATTTTTATGCGTATGTACGAGAGCAGCGCGTTCAGGTGCTCTTAATTAAGGAGGGGTGGAGGAAGGGACGTTCCAGTAATGAGTATATACGATCAGATCTCTTAATTACGTTCGTAGATATTGGTGTTGTAACGGACCGAACATGCGTGCGTACCAGGTGATAATCTTTTTCCATGACGTAAACACTTGGTTTAACAATTTTTCGATTCCCGTTTTCTTTAATTCTAATTGCGCACTTACCTAACAACATCAGCTCTACGAGGGATGTTCCCAAAGGTCTGCGAATTGTGCTCTAATTAAGTTACGCAGAACTTGTAGGAAATGCTATTGGTGATAGACAAGTCTTGACATGTTTATGCAGCTATCCAGTGCAGTATCGTTCAGTCTGATTCAGGTGTCCGAACGATGTAGACGGATTTGCGCAGCACCGTTTGTATAGCCATGGAAGACGCGCCGAAATCTCAAAGAGCAATAATTATCTTTTTGTGGAAAGAGGGTGTGAAAACTTGACAAATCATTAAACGCCTGCAAGGTTTCAGGCCGCTGGGTGACAAGGCTGTTGGGACCATCAACTTCAAGAGCTTTTAGCCCGTTACTGTACTGAATTTTGGGAACTAATAATAACCACTGGCGAAACGTGGATTCCTTATTTCAATACTGAGACCAAGAGTAAATACAAAGAATGGCGTAAGCCCGAAGAAGGGCCTCCTGTTAAGGCGTGTGCAGTCCGACTATTGGATAGGTAATGCTTACTGTATTGTGGGATTGTGAAGACATTATTTTTATGAATTGTCTGGCGAATGGTACTACAATAAACCCAGAATATTATCCACTTCAGGTCAGAAAACGGCCTGGGAAGTTGCATAAGTGTCCGTTATTGCAACAGGATAATGTAAGACCGCACACGGCAAGAAAACGAAGGACGATATACGATGGAAATTGCTCCCGAATCCACGTTATTCACTGGATCTTGCACCGAGTGATTCTTATCTGTTCCCAGATTTGAAAAACCTCTACAGGGTGTTTGTTTTGAGGTTGTAACTGACGTAAAACGTGTCTTAAATAGGTGGATTGAGGAGACACCGAAAAAGTTCTTTGAGGAAGGCTTAAAAAAATTAGTTTATCGTTGCGATAAATGCATTCAATTAAATGGCGATCATGTTGAAAAACTACATTATAATACTGATGAAAATTGACACAACAACAAAAATATAGCTAAATTATGCATAATTTCTTAAAACGTCATTAATTTATATTCATTTCAATGAGGTATTTTTAGGCCAGTCCCAGTTAAAATTTTGGACGCATTATTAATCAAATGCTTTGTTAAGGTGCACGCCCACTGAGGCGAGGCGATGCGAGGCGAAGTGCAGCGTCGCGAGGCCGGAGACCGCACATTAGGGCGAGGCGAAGCGAGGCGAAATAGTCGCCTGGCTTAGTGCGCATGGGCGTGATGCAATATCTAATTATATAAAACAGTTATTTATCATTGTGTGTGTAGTAGTGATTCGATCAACTTGAGTAGTTCCTCATCTGAAGAAAATTTATTTGCTCTTGGCTTAATTTCCACTATGGAAGAAGAGGAGAAACCAAACAAAAGAGTTTGGGTACATGAAATTAATCAAAAGACAGACAGTTTTGGTGAATTTCATCACTAATTCCCGGATTTACGAAAAGACAAAAAGAAATTTTTCTATATTTTCACATGTCAGAAGAAAAATTAGCGCTTCATCATCCATTCTGATAGTAATTTCTTTCTTACACTATACTACTACTCAATTACTCTTTTCTACCTACAGTTTATTAATTATCAATTCATGTAGTTAATGTACTTTTGTTTATTTCTAGGGGAAGATCAGTATTATTGCTGACCTAGATCCTGCTACCCTCTTGTAATTAAATTAAATTGGCCGCGGCCTTAAACAAATCGGTACCCAGAAAATTCCAAGAAGGTAGTGAATTAAGCACCACCACGGTAATTAACCTTCTATTTAATTTTTTTTTAAAAGGACGCTTGTCTATTAATTAATCACCAACTTATAACACTCAGTCTTACCTCTTACTTCCCCAAGGGTCGATGTTAAATATGGGAGTCAGCTCTGCCTCCAGCTACAGTCAGAGAAGGGCGAGTTCGAACACCGTACTAAGTCGAAGGTTATGATGTCAGGGCGCCTATCCGTAATAATGTGCTGAGCCCAACAGATATTCAGACCCCGGACCAGATCCAATGTAAACTCCCCAGGTGATAAGTAAATAAGACCAATACACACTCATTCAACTTAACAAACAGTTTATTGAAATTTAACCCCAAATCTCAACAGTGTATTTCCAGAGCTGTACATAACCGGCTATATTCTAAAATCTCTAACTTCCAAGAGATATTTAAAACAAAGGCAAAAAAAAACAATGAAAGTGAAACACAAGCGCAACTCGGTTGCAAATTTTCAGTGACGTGACATTACAAAATTTAGAAGTTCAAAAAGGTGAACACAAGAACAACTTAAAACTAACATTGATTCACCAACAATATTCTTATAGGTACATAGTTATAAGGCAACTTGCCAGAAGTCCCTCCAAAGTCGAACAGTTTGATCGTATAAAGCAACACGCCAACCAAAATGAAACACTCTGTATACCAGAGGCATCCGACAATCTATTCGACGATAGAGAACAGACTCTAAATTGTAAGGTATCTAATTCTATAAAAGAAATAGCGCTAGTTAACTATGCTTTACAGGTAGAATATGTGATTAAACAAAATTCATTACTTTCTTACGAGATTATACCAAAAATAAAATTACAATCATTGACTAAATGCATTAAATAACGTCTAAGAATTTACACAACCCGATGTGAGGCTACACTGCCACACACATCCAAAATTTAGATTCAATTTCTAAATCCAAAAATAAAAATGGCTACGTAACGTCTCCAAAAATGTCAAAGTAACCTCCAAAATGGGGTCACTATTGTTAATAACTACGTTAAATTAATTAATTCAAAAAAAGAAACATAAAGGCTCACAGGCCATAAGAAGTTAAATTAGGAAATTACGATTACTTATTAAATTAATTAAGCCGGAAAGTTGAAATTCACTGTTCCAAATTACACGATATTGACACAAATGTAGACAAACTGTTTAGACAAATAAACTCTACCCTCTGGATAATAACAGAGAAAATTTACACAGTCACAATACCTTTAAAACATCACATCCACAGCTTCCAAACACGACAAATCCTACGGATCCACACGTTACCAGGAATATGCCCTCCTATCTTCGGTTTACGACACCTCAAGAAAATAGCGTTCGAAGGCTGCAGTGTTCCAATAACCTGCACCTTAAATGTGTCCTCACCGCAAGATCCAACAGCAATTCCTTGGCACCGTAAAACTACTAGCACGTGTTTCTCACGTATTAATCCCAAACCAAAATGCTCAAATAAGGTTTATGTCAGGCCTAACACCAGCAGAGCAGCTTAACAATTCCCAAGCACAGAAGAAAATATCCTCGTAAGACTCAAATAAACGCCAAAAATTTAACAATAATCCTCGAGAAGCACCATAAAATCCGCTCTTGTAAGCGATTATCGACGATAAAACTTAATTCTTCATCATTCTCGAGTAAAGCTAAGGGAAATGGTTCTGCTCTTGGTGTCCAACCTTTCTCGACGACCGTTAAAAATCAAAGAGAAAGAACCTAACGTGTCAAAACCCGACCATACAACCCAACCACGACAAACGCTCCAAAAGAAGGAACGAGCCAACTCATACTTTAAACGTACGACAAAAATACAGGTTCAAATAACCATAGGAAAATGGACAATAATTACTAGTAATTTGTTGCATAACTCAGGGCCGAAAGAAGTTAACAAAGAAACGCATTTAACAATAACTAAGGAAACAATTTAATTAAATGAAATAACATACGCCATCTACCCGACAATGCCTGTATAAGTTACACCCACCTAGGCAAGACAGAACGCGTGTAACAGGAATCTTAAGCACTTCTACACCAGATGGCCGTAGTAGTAGGAAGACGACATAAATTTAATCAAAACGAATTACGTATTCCGACAATTAAAATAAACCATTAAAGGATAGAATACAACCAAAAAAAAAAACGTAACAATCCAATTGACCCATATCGGTAATTCCGAATACTTTTATTTGTATTTATATTATTGTATTATTGTATTATTCTATATTACGGTCAATAGGCGAGTATTATTATTATTATTACTAAACTTAAATATGCAAATAATACTAGTTTAAAAACTGTTCAAGCAAAGTACGAACCGAGCCTACCAGCTTCTCGTCGAACAGCGGAAATGTCCGATAACCAACAAAAGCGCAAAAACATGATCTTACGCGTCTCTAGGTAACGCACACTGAGGCGAGGCGAGGCGAAGCGCAGCGCACTACTTCACCTGCTTGCTCTGGAAACTTCTCACGCGACCACGCTTCCCTGCGCTTCGCCTCGCCTCGCCTCAGTGTGCGGGCACCCATTTGATTACGTGCATTTTTATCAGGCGTAATAAATGCGCTTCGCTTCGCCTCGCCTCGCCTCAGTGTGCGGGCACCTTTAAGCGGCATATTGATATATAATAATGTGAAATAAAAACCGATTTATTTGTAGGAGTGCATACTTTTTAACCAAATATGTATTAATAAAAAATTGAACTATAAACATATATAAAAACATAACAAAATTTATAAATACATATATTCATATTTAAGAGTAAAAAAGAGAAAAAAAAATTTAACTGTATGAAGAAATAAAAATAGACAACAAAAACAGTAATACATTAATTTCCAGATTTTTATGGAGTTTTACAAAAAAACCTATCCATCAAAACAACTACCCTAAACGTATTTGTGTCTATTAACTCTTCATGAGAATAATTCATTTTGATGATAACTGATATTGATAACGATGCTTTTCTAAATTTGACGTAAATGTTTACTTACTTTCTTTAACAGTTGACTCAGGCAGTCGGGCTCTATTCCGGCCTTTATTCGATGAACAAATATTAGGATTCCATTAAAAAAAAAGTTTTTGGTATGTGAAAATTTCGGGAAGTAGGCTTTGAAAAAGCAAAGTTTTTTTTGAGGTATTGCCGAGTACGACTTATACCAAATTATGCAGAAATTTCGTGGCTATACGCACCGCCAAAATAAATGTTTTTACTTTTTAAAAAAATGCGAACGTGATTTTTTTTTTCAGAACACAGATTTGGTCAAACGTTTTCAAAAAGAAAATTAATAACACGGAAACTAATGGCTGAATTTTAAAAAAGAAAAGACAAAATAGTTAAATAGACAATTTCAAAAAAATAGTCTAGTAATATGTAGGATAAGTCATTTGAAAAAATTAAGTTCTATGCATTTCCTGTGAAACCGGAAGTGCGTCAGAGATTCAAGTGTTTCTAGAATATGTGCCCCAAGCAACATTGAATCTTCCACTAATTGTTTTTTCTTCTATTTAAAACACAAAAGAGCAATCGAAGATGCGGCTTGTAATGATTCACCCTATATGTATGTGATTTACACCATATTTGCAATGTAGTACTACATACATACACACCTATAACGTACCTATTAAGCGTTTAATCGAATGAACGCTTATTAGAAATAAATTCTCTGGATATATCCTCTCCTGCATGAAGTAATAGCAAGTCTATTAATTATTTCTTTTCCATTACTATATACATGATATCGTATGCATGGAAAAGGTAACTTATTTATCTCTGGCAATTACAATTATCTGCGCACAGTTGATAGTAAATTTCCATAAATTACTATACCTAAACTGTTCCCTGCACTTAATGAAATTTATAATAATACATTCCTATTACGATTACAACAGTGCAACAGCATAATAATACGCACACACGATAATCTAATATACATTGTACAGTGGGCTCGTAAACGTTAAACCAAACTGTGTTCGTATTAAATGAAAGAAGAAGCAAACAAAAATGAGTGGAAAACATCGTCCAACAGTAACAGTATTCGAACTAAAATTTATTATCGATTTATATTTCCTTAATTATATCTGTTGTTTAATTTATGCCAGGCAATAATCATTTTGCAGTTTGGCTCTTTTCTTTTTGTACCTACTCTGAATGCACGCACTTAATTAAAGTAACCGCGCGAGTTCTTCTGTTAACAAGCAATTTCGCTGGATACTAGCGATGTATTTGTTCCTTTAACAGTCAGGCTGAGAATTCTTGGAGTGGAATAGCTAATTAATTTCTACATCTCTAACTTTTAAAATTAACCGATGTGCAAGTAGATTTCTGCTTTATTTTACTATGTAAGTTTCGTAAAAGATTAAATTAAAACACAACGGAAGAAATTTTTATACAACCCCCTATCAATTGCGAATATGATTTGACAAATAGGGAGACTTAAAATGAAACAGATGATGGCTACTATTTATTTTAACCATATCATGATTGGATTTTTTTGTGCCAGTCGGGTATCCCTCAGGGAATTAACCTGGGCCCATTACTTTTCGTAATATACATCCTGATGTGTGTGATCCGCTTTTCACAGAAGATTTAAAAATTTTCCTTCGAGTTGATTTCATTGACGATTGTTAATTTTTTCAGTCACTAACTCATACTCTAAAATATTGGTATGACAATAATAAGCTAAAAATGAATATATGGAAATGCCAGATCTTGACATTCACAAGGATACGTAATTTATTACATTGCTAATACAGAATCACATCTATTCAATGGTAGGTCACCAACCATTGAATAGACGTGATTCTGCAAGGGATTTGTGAGTAGAACCTTCTCTTTTGGAACCACTAATAACGTTATTAAAAACATTACGAAATTTTACATCGACCGATGACATTTTACATATTTGCTATTATTCTGGGCATTCTAAATTTGACTATGCTCTTGGATGATCCCATATTTACATTAATGAAACGCGATTAGTTAAAATGGCTGATATATAAAAAAATGATATTTTCCTACAAGAAGCACATATAAATCTAAGATCTAATGAATAATTGTTCCTAATTCAAAGTTTAAAATATTTTTAAAGGAATGATATTAGCATTTTCTATAGAGCTGAAATTTATCTGCCAAAATCAAACCATATCAATACTCCGAACTTGTATAGCTGATTTTAAAAATCCATGTAATAAACAACCACCTAAGAAAATAGATATCTACATACCTGACGATCCTATATATCTTATTACCATTAGGTCACTGCATCTAAATCGATATGATCACTATTATAATTGCTTAATATGAACATCAGTAGATTTAACATTTTGATAAAATTTATTATTTTAATTTCCACAATGTTGCAAATTATGAAAAGTTATTCAGGAAAATCTGTAAAATCCACCGAATATTACATAATGCTCGCTTGACAAAAAAATCTAAAAGTCTCTGCCGTAATGCCATAAATTTTATAACAGCAATATCATCAAAAAGGACATACAGGAAAGTCTGAATAAAAATCAAGTCGAATTATACAGAAAAAAATATACAAATAGCCTGGGTTGCCACATTAAAGTTGTGAATGGAAATGAAAAATTTCGAATATTGTATGCGGCATCCACTAGCCGTATACTAAAGGAATGCGAGAGAAGCAGGAAGTTTATCTTCCTGTATTATGAAAATAATTAATGAATCGTTTCGAATGGCCGATTCTCGAAATATCTTAATAGGATGTTCCCTTTACATTGAGGTGTCATTCGGAATTCCGTGTTTCGTTTTATGGGCCCGTTCGCCGTTCTCTTCACTGTTCCTGTTGCTGTTCAGTGCTCTTGTGTGGGAGAGGTGAAAGGCTGCCGTGTACCCCTCGCTCGTGCTGACGACGCTCACAAAGACAAGTCTTATCCAAACAACTTTTGATACTTTACGATCGCGGGGCATTAATTGGTTTAGAGCTTTTTGCGTTCGCGTCTTTATTATGTTGGAGTGCTACGTGATGAGTCTTGCATTCACAAAGTCCACGCACTATATTCGCGTTTGATTAAACTAAATTCAAATTCTCTCTCTCTCTCTGTGTGTGTGTGTGTGTCAGTGTGTCTGTGTGTGACCACGATAGCGGTCAAACCGCTGCAGCTATCAATTCCAAATTTTGCGTTTACTTAGTACTCTTGAGATCTTATTATATTTTCAGTAAAATCGGCAGATCGGAAATATGTAGTAGTTTACTTCAGTGAAAAAAATTCAATTTTGCCAATATTTCGTCAACTAGTAAGTTTAAGTAAATTTAAAGAATTCATATGTACTTAAAATTAAAATTGAGAACAGTTTTATTTAAAAAGTTTTTCGAAATTCCTACAGGAAATAGGTCTTTTGCTCTTATCGAAAATCAGTTTTTTGCAAATCATGCTTTTTAGACAGGTACGTAACGAGTATAAAAGTATTTAGAACTGAATTTTCAATACCTTTTGTGTAAAAAAAAATTCAAAATTCGGGCCGGAACTAACACTTTTAACTCTTAGCGAGTAGTACTTTCTTTCGAATATCCCGCAAAGTATGCATTTTATACAAATTTATTAAGAGAATAGTATTTTGAATAATTTTTATATAAAGAAATTCTTAAAATTCTATAATTTGAAACTCTCATACGTATAAGAAAGTCGTGTTGTGACCGCACCTCAGTTTTCTCCTTAGCATTACCATGTTTCTCTCTATGTAGTTGTACAGCTTCAAAAAATACCTTTGCTATTATTTTATGAATGCGTTGGTCAGTAACTAAATTAATTTTAGTTTCGTGGTAACTATCTTGTTTGATTTCTTCTGAAATTTAATTTGCAGTGACACCTAAAACTCTAGAATTGTTGAAGGATCTCTCTTCTAGAATGTCTTGCGCCTCGCATTGCATTAATATTCCCAATTTTTCTGCGCTGTTCTTTATAAAATTTTTGTTGATTCATTCCACAGATTTTGTATAATGCTGCCTGCTGATTTTTCTTGTTAATAAAGGTCCAGACCCAAAATCTCAAGTTCATGCGTCGTAAACCTCGGAAAATTGCATCAACGTGGATACTTTACATTTTTATACGTGTATTAACGTGACACAATCTTCAACGATACACCCATCAGATCATGAAAAATATATAAATTACGTGGAATTACAGAAGCAATTTGTATATTGGTTAACTCGGTAAGTCCGCGTGAACCTAGATCGAGTTAATACGGTTCGCATATTGAATCAACCGTGCATGAAGTCAAGCGAGATCCTAAACTAGGCCTCCCACACATAGAGCAGATACACGTTCGAAATTAAACGCTTGTAGCCACCATCGACAATGACGACAGTTGCACCATTTCGTACATAAGGGAACGCGCAGTGAGAACCGAAAGGGTTGCGGAGGAAGCTTTGCCTTTTGCTCGAACGTCTTTCATTGATCTTTTCACGCGAGACCACGCGGCCCGAGGTAATGTCTTTGCGGTAACCCCGTTTCTGATCTAACCTCTCGTCATTCGTTTAGGCTGCACGCGGCTATTATTAGAGACCTCTGAGGAGGGTTGGCGACCATTTAATGAATTTCGTAATAAAATTGCTGAAGCAAGAGGTGTTGTTGACAAAACACCAATCTACCGACGAACAGGTTTATATTGAAATGGGTTATAATTACTGTTTTATTCATTAAATCGAGCCACTAAAAAGATAGTGGAAGAAATACTGTATTTACAATTCGACAGTAAGACAAGTATACTCCTGGACAACTGCTGTACATCATTTATGTGAAAGATTTCCCATTAAACAATTTTGTAATGTTTAGAGTGATCATACTTATTAGATAGTTTGTGGCAGTAAGGGGGAAATTCATGGCTGAATTAATTAAAAAAAAAAACTATGACTAAATCAAAGAATAATAATAGTAATGAATTCCAATTACTTCAGTATATCTGTCAGTAGAAGAAATGATTAAAATCTCTTACTAGCGACACCGTATATTGACTTAAAAGTGAAAAGTCTGGGATACGGAAAAGGATATTGAAATAGAAAATACATGTTTGAACTTAATCCACGTAACATAACTTGACGATTTTCAACATTATTTTGACATTGCCTGTCATCAATTAGTGTGTTAGAACTGCTGAAAGCAAGTTTGAACATCGAGTTTGAATAAATTCAAATATGGTTCACAATACAGTGCAAAAACGTACATGATTGAAGCCTATTTTCGAACTGGAGTGCGAATTGATGGAATTTGGCGCGCAGTTTGGATGATATCAGAGAGCACTTCCCAGAATTAGTTGTAAGTCTCAAAAATATTTATAGTTGCTTTTCCAATTGTGTTGGTGTTTTTCGTGAGACTGGTTCTGTGGGCCCTAAATCACGTGCTGGTAGACCAACTGTTCGTTCGGAGGAAGTTTTAAATGATGTTCAGCAACGTATAGTAAATGAAACCACAAAACCTTTGAAATGTCTTTCTCAAGAGACTGGACTTTCTTATGGACCATGCCAGAAAATTGTAAAGAAAAACTTACACAAGCATCCGTATAAAATGCAATCATATGAGGCTATTTTATTCGTAGAGTACCCTAGACGTCTTGCTTATTGCCAGTGGATCGCAAATAATTTAATGCAAGATAATGACCTGCTAAATTTGACATTTTTCTCTAATGAAGCTTAGTTTCGTCTTTCGGGGTACGTCAAATCCAAAAATACTCCGATGTGGAGTAGTGAGAATTCTCATATTTTTGTTGAATCGTTTCTGCATTCTGCGAAATTTGGTGTTTGGATAGCAATTTCTCGCCGCAGAATTGTTGGACTTATTATTGTAAGTTTACAATTTAATGCTGTGAGCTATATAAACAGTTCGAATAATTTTATTAAACAGCTGCGTGAAGATGAATTACAATATGGTTACTTCCAGTAAGACGATGCAAGAAAATATTGCTTTTCTTCGTGAGTTTTTTGAAGATGGGATTATAAGTTTACATACGGAAGTTGAATTTCTACCGCGATCACCTTGTAATTAGGAACTTTTTCGTGCTTCCTCATCTTAAGAATAGAATATTTAAAACTCCTGTTGCTAATTTGCAAGGTCCGCAGCCAAGAATTATTGAAGAACGTGCATTACTAACGCCCGCAATGCTGCAAAATGTCTTTTACAACTTGGGAATTGAAAATAATGAACAATTTCATCATCTGCTTTAATTTCGCTTTTTTTTATAATAAAATTTTGAATTCCAGCGGAGCTTGTTTTATCGTATCTTTAAATCAAATGACATATTTATTACAGTTACTATGACACTGTCAAAATAACTTTTTGTACTCGCTTATCAAAACCTGTCATTTCACAATTCGATTTGCGTGCGTAAAAAGTCACTTTAAACACGAGTGCGTAAAAGTAAAGTTGGTACTTCCTAGAACTTGATTAATTTAGTGACATTTTAAAATCATAAATTCCTAACCTTAATAATATGCTACCCAGTTCGTTGTTTTTCTATGAAAATAAAAGGAAATGAAATAGAATTTTTTGAATTTGATAATTTTAAATTAAATGTCACTTCAAATAATCAATACTGCCAATTCAATTTTTTTTAATTAATATCAAGAGATTAGTAGTGTGTCATAAACGATAACGTATTTAACAATATGTATTATTATTATAGTTCTCGTACAAAAAATATTGTACAAACTTCGTGCGTGAAACATTTTGCGAATTCGTGTCCATAAAGCGCTCGCCTTTCGGCTCGCGCTTTAAACTGGTCACTCATTCGCGAAATATGATTTCACGCACTTGGTTCGTAAATAACTATTCAAAGGTTAAGGTTGTGTTACGAGTATAATAAAACGGCTTAGTTCAGGCATACGTTTTTTAGTTCTATGCCATCTTCGTCCTAGAAACTTTATGATATCACGGTATTTAGTCACGGGACAAGGATTTGAAGCCGGCGCTTTCAGTCAGGGGCCTTGCTCACTAAGACTTAACCATTACTGACAAGCCTGTGATAAGAAATGCAGTGGATAAGCCGTTTTTTCGATTAATTTTTAACGCTAAACTGTCATGGAGCTATGCGATTGGATACACGTTTTACGTTGAGAAAGTAATTTTGCTGAATGCTGTTACTTTCTGTGATAATTTGGAACAAGGAAGGGGTTTCAAAACCACCTGCATTAAGGAAAACGCAATTAAAGAATTACAATTGTTCTCCAGGTATAGGAGGATTGTGGATTTAATAGACTCTTCAATTCTCGAAATTTTAACTGTTAAATGCAGTATCGACACTTTCTGATAATCATAGAACAAGCCTCGTACAGGCGGTGTTTTTCTCTTTTTCACGGATCTCGATAATTCCGAACAATTACGCGATTCAAAACCTTATTAACAACGAATCGGGTTATCTACCAAAAAAAAGACGGCAAATGAGCATGTACATATTTAACCGCAAGATACAGTGATACCTTGTTGTACGGTATATTATCATTTTAAGGCATTAATTCGTCCAGTTCCATACGATAATCTATACCTTCGCTAATTTAAAACTCATTACGGCTTATTATTACGTAAGAAAGCAATTTTTTACCATCTTAATTTCAAAGTATACGATACTCACACAGCTAATATCTACTAGCACAGATACTACTTGTTTATTATTCTCGAGATGCCAGGTTGAGCCTGGCCGCTCATTTCCTCATCATCTTCTTCATTCATTCATCGATCGTCCTTTTCTTGTCTTTCTCTCACTTTCAGCTATACCAATACTTGTTCATTATTATGCGTCTCCTTCTGTGGCTTTTCTTGTCGCGTTTATTCTTTTTTATCGTACTTAATCGTACCCGCTGTTCCGTTCTCGGTCTGATTTTTTTCGGTCGCTTCAAGGTTCATTAAGCTTTGTTGTTGGGGCGTACAGTGTAACGGTTGTTCTACACGATTCACGTCGTTGCTGGTGCTGCCGTCCTGTATTATTATTAACAATAGTATTGTTAGCTTTTGGGGTTTTCTCATTTTGTCTTTTTAACTTTCGTACACCTCCTGTCTTTCCTCGTATCTCGTTTTTTTCCTGCTCCGCACTCTGTTATTGTATTAGTCTGTTTGATAAACAACGCAACGGTAATGTGTTCTGCGAGAGATATCATTTCGAAGACTGCTTGTTTGGATGTTTCTCTTTTAATAATAGGCGTGAGAAACTAGGTTCACCACAATAGATGGACAATGAAGGTATTATAGGCGACGGTATTAGCAATCTTACATACATATCGTTATAGTACATACATAGTTAGAACCGAATCTATTACTGTATTGTGAATTATGCCACCATGTATGACTGCAGCCTCGCCCAACTTGGTCCTTTTTGAACATTAAAATTACATACAAAACACATTACAAAATTACTAATACTGAGAATTTGTGCAAAGGATCACTATATTTACATACAGGAAGATTTAATATAAAATACATGCATTAGAATTGTATGTACAACAAAAGAATAAGATGTATACAATGCAACTAACCATAGTTATTAATGTATGTATAATACACTATTTTTTTCTGTGACGAGAAAAACGACGATTTAATATTGATTAAAAAAACATGTTGCACTTATAGAGACATTACACCTGCGTTGCTAATGAAACCTGTAAAGTATTCAAATATCTGTCAATTTAATTTTGTGTTTGGTTTTAAAAATTTGCGAACTTAAATTGATTATTAGTTATTTTGAATGGAAGGTGAAAAAGAAATGCAGTTCTTTCTCGGAGACAGTGTTATTGGCTTACATAAGTAAATGCAACTTTTTGTATAATAAAATATATTTAAATTAAATGTCGGTGTTCTTACTTATGTGAACATATCCGGGAAAAAATTACTCATTTTTTCCCCGGAAAAAAAATGAGTGAAAAGAATGAGTACTTTTTTCCCTGCTTATAAAATGACATTTTGTTACCTGGTAAGAAAGATAAAATGTCAAACTTTTTTCCCGTCACAGAAAAATATATTTTTATTGTGCATTCAGTTTATAGATACATAATGGTAATTATATGCCTACTTTTTAAATATTTTACTTTTCTTCTTCTTAACTCACTGTTTTGTGGAAAATCGTTTTCATAGTTTTTATAGAAGGTATTATAATGCTTCTCTAAGTTCCCACGCTTAAGTAATGCAACTAATAAGCTTGACAAACTAGACAAACCCACTTATCTTTGACCATAGGAAACAATACTTTTTTTTTTGGCTACGCTCATTTTGCATTGTAAATATTGGTTCGCGTTGTGCTGAACACACAGCAATCACCACATAACGTACTTTTCCAACCCCATTGATATTACTCGCACTATTCTGTTGACTAAGCACATTCAAGTACAACAGTTCAACTCTGCAAACACGGTTTTAACACAGTTGCTATAAACTAGATGGCTTTACTGTTCGTCTCTGTATCACACAGAAGCACTGATTCGTTTTTATAGCTCTACAAAAATTACATTATTCTGCGAAAACATACGATACAACTCTGATAACATATACCCAATAATTTAATTTACAAAAGTACGCTAGATAACTAAACCTGAATGTAAACAATTATCATACTAGTGAATATTTAATAAGCACGATATCGACGTATAAAAGGACGCTGAATCACAATTGCATCCCAGTAATATGAATTCTCTCATCGCGTAATAATTAGGTTTAAATTACATGCCAGATTTAAAAGACAAAGTACACTATCAGCTTTTTACTTATTTATTATTATTATTATAGTGTCACTGTACACACAAAGAAGTACATCGAAAGTGTTTTTCGTTTAACACTTTCCAATACTATATCACTTACTGGCTTTTAATAAACATTTCTTTTGTTAATACAATTTACTCAAGCAAAGTAAGAATTATCTGAACCAAGTAGAAATTAATTGATTCAAGCGTTAAGTTTGTACGAGTAACAGACAGACGGCGATTATTTTTTAATTCCTTGAGGGAATCTGAAATATTTCATCCATCTACACTTAGAGCTCTAACGAGGTCGTTCTAGTCCATATACATCTAATTTCTTCAAAGGGTCTGACTTCGTTTTAGCCTTGTAGAGAATATTGACTATAACTTTTGTCTGAAATTTAAATCGCGGCTATCTCTTTACTATTTTTACCAATTACACATATTGTTCATGTTCTGTACAGAGTCTGTAAAAGTAGCTTCACAAAGTAGATTAAAACTGTCCAGATTTTATCCGAGAATTTTATTTTTCACGTATTTTTCGAAATTTAAAGGTACATCTTTATGTGGTATTTAATCGTTGGTGCGTCTGTTTATGATAGGATAACTTCTGAACGACTTGACCGATTGAGGTCATATTTACACAATATATTTTGTTTCATCGAGACGATGGACCATAGCTATGCCAGGATGCGATAGGTGGCGCTGTAATAAAGTTATTATCAAATTCTATATTTATGGACCGAAATTTATTTACAATATGTGGGTGGTCAACAAAATTGTTTTGATATTTCCTGCCGTTCGCTAGATGACACTATTTTTATTTGGCAGAATTTAATTTTGACATATGAACATCATTTCGTTTTGGATTTCAACGTTACCGACTTCAACCAAATCAAACGTCATCACACCACCTATGAAAGAGTAGACCAACGTCTGCTGGGCCTAGTTTTCTATAAGAAAATCGTTTGAATTAGCTAGTAAATTAATATCATCAATATTTTGAATAATACGAGGGTCACGCTATATATTTTGATATACAAGAAAACTACAAGCCTTTTTACGAAAATGATTTTATTTATGTTCAAACCAATCACGTCCTGCATCAACACACTTTTGTAACCAAAGCTTTCACACACAACGTAATTACAGTTTGACGATGCATTGTCGTGATGCAACATTAACCCGCGAATGCTGACTGACCCATGAACTGCAGGTAAACATTTTGTGGTGTACCAGTTTGCTGTGATTGTACGTTGATTTTCCAGCTTGATTGCTCTTACTAATCCTGTACTACAAAGGAAAACTGCGTACATATCTTTCTTGACAACCTTTGCTTTTTGGCCATTTTTGGTGTTGGTGCATCTTCGTGGATCCACGCACGTCTCTTGGCAGGTAGGAATATCGGAAAATGGGATGTAGGTTTCATCATCTGTTATTATTTTAGATAGAATACGATGTCCACCATTATGCTGGCCGACCAGCACATACCTCAGCACCAAACGATATTCGTTCTCTTTTAAATTCGCTGTACCAACGAAACACAGTTGCGCGTGAAAGACTTTCATCACCAAATGCGAATTGCAATGGTTCAAGACTTTGTCATTATTATGATTTCTAATACTCCACCTAAAGAGTTTTTAACACTTATGGAAAATATCCTTGATTTTGAACAATGCATCTTAGATTTAATGGAGATAATATTATAAAAACAAATATTTTGATACTGACTCCAAAATCTATAAACAAACAGGAGGGAAAGCAATAGGCTCACATATTATCCCTTTACTATCCGAAATTTTTGTGCCTTGCACACCATTAAGACCACCTCTTAATTTACCACAGACTCTCCCAGTTGAAAGTGGTTTGGCTATTTTATTTAGAAAACTGTAGGTACGATGGAAAATATCTAAAAATTCTGAAAATTGATGTAGAAATTGTCCAAGACCTAATACGTGATGTTAGCCGAAGAGTATGCATTGATGAGGAGTCATTTAATTTAGATCATTAATTAAATTAATAACACAAGGGAACAAAATTGAACTTTTTGAGTGTTGTTTGGAATTCTATAGCAATTTTTTACTCGAATTTTTAAGTTACAGGTAATAATCGTATTTTCGATTCTTTTCCAATAATTTAAAGTTCAAAAAATCATAACTTTTTTTTCAAGAGCCGGTTTTTAAAATTGTGTTTTATTTTCTTTAAAGATGTCGTTCTTACCTTTGAAAAAAATTAAATTTTTTAATATCACCGAAAAAAAAATGGCTGAGTAACAAAAAAATGAGACATAGATCATAAATATCGATGTACAATGTAAAATATTGAAAAATACGTAGTATTTATACCTGTTCATTGGTCGATTTTTGTCATTCGAACAGTAAAAGTGATTTTTCTCTATTTTTTTAAAAGTGAATAACGACATAAAAGTAAAAGTGCAAATCCACAAAAAATATAAATCATTTTAATCCTGAACATTTAATTTTTTTGTGCAAACAGTTATTATTTATTGAAAACTGTGTTACTTTGATATATACGTCAAAATTGTGAAATGGCTACGTCAAGAAACAAGTGTAAAATCGATCCCAACTGTTTTTGTAACATATGTGGCGAATATACGTTAAAAAAAAAAAGAAAAAGTGTGTCTGAGTTCATTAAACAAGTGTATTTTGACTACTTCGGATTTACCATGGAAACCCGTGACAAGTACTGGATTCCTAATACTGTATGTTACAACTGTTTAGAGTATTTAAGGTTATGGGCAAACAAGAAACGGACCCATTTCAAGTATCAAAGACCAATGATCTGGCGGGAACCTTCGAATCATCATGATGATTGTTATTTTTGCGTTGTAAACATAACAGGCATTAACAAAACCAACCGGTCTAAATGGATTTATCCTAACTTGTCGTCTATAACCCAGCCAGTCCTGTACTCCAGTGATGATTCAGAACCACAACAATCAACATCTACACAAAATTATCACGAATTACGACCAAATTCTCCTTCACCAAGTTCTGCAAGTGGATCAGATGACTTCCATTTAGATATTTCTTCTGAACGCCAGCAATTTAATCAGGAGGAGCTTAGTGATTTAGTGAGAGACCTTGGACTCTCTAAAAAAGCATCTGAAATTCTAGCTGTTAAACCTGTTAACCCAAGAAACAAGAATTTCATACTACCGTAACAGAGAGAAAGAATTAATTCCATTCTTTTCACAAGACGATGAGTTTGTGTATTGTTCAGATGTTCCTGGTTTAGTAAAAGCGATGGGATTTGAGAAGTAGGATCAAAATGAATGGCGACTATTTATAGATTCTTGTAAACGAAGCCTAAAATGTGTACTTCTGCATAACGGTAATAAATTGGGTTCATTGCCGATAGCACATTCAACTAAAGCTAAAGAAGAATATTCTACTATTGCCTCGGTTATAGATAAAATTAGATACAACGAACACCGGTGGCTAATTTGTGTGGATCTGAAAATGGTCAATTTTCTTCTAGGCCAACAAGGAGGCTACACAAAACATCCGCGTTTTATTTGTTTATGGGATAGCAGAGCAAGATCTCAACACTGGATTAAAAAAAACTGGCCTTCGAGGGAGGCTATGGTTACAGGAAAGCTGAATATAGTTAATGAACCACTTGTGCCTAGGAATCGCATAATACTGCCACCTCTCCATATCAAACTAGGACTTATGAAACAATTTGTCAAAGCTCTCAACAAGGACGGTGATTGTTTTAGATATATCAGTAGAAAATTCCAAAATTTAAGTTGTGAGAAACTGAAAGCTGGCATTTTTGATGGCCCTCAAATCAAAAGGTTGATCAAGGACGAAAACTTTAGTAGTTCCATGACAGATATTGAAAAAAATGCTTGGAATGAATTTGTTTGGATAGTTGAAAATTTCCTGGGAAACAAAAAGGATGAGAACTACTCGGACCACGTGGATAACATGTTGTCACATTTCGAAAAGCTTGGTTGTAATATGAGCATTATGCTGCACTACCTACACAGTCATTTAGATTGTTTCCCCGAAAATCTTGGAGACTTCAGTGAAGAACAAGGTGAACGTTTCCATCAAGATATTCGTACTATAGAGGAGCGGTACCAGGGTCACTGGGATGTCCATATGATGGCGGACTATTGCTGGAGCATTAAAAATCAACCCTCCAAACCAGATAATTTAAGAAAATATTATAAAAGAAAATTTCTTCCATGAGTTGTAATTAAATTAAAATATTTTTGTATTAAAAATTCTTATTTTTCTTTAAAATCGTCTTTTATTAATAAATTGAAAAGTATAGCTGATGGAATAAATCTGACTTATGTAATATCTGAAAACAGTGACTTAAAAACAATTAATTTAACACACTTATTAAATAAATAGAACAGCAGCAAACACACATATTAATAAATGTTATTTCTGTATGGAAATCGCGATTTTTGTCAATTTAGTTATCTCAGTAAATCGTTGACAAAATCAAAAGTTGTGCACCGATTTCAATGAAATAAAGCTCATTTGATTCAAAATATATTAAGCTAAATGCTTTAAGACCAACATTGTGATTTTAGTTGCATTATTTTTTTTTTATGAATTTTTAAATAACAATTTTTTTTTTATATAAAATTGTTGTGTTTTTTTTCAAAACTACAACGATATCTCTGAAACTACTAGGCCAAATTAAAAACAATGTAGGCACGGATTAAAGATAATTTTGTTGACGAGTTTCAGTTTTTTTTTTTAACTGAATATGGTGAACCGTTTTCAAGTTATTTAAATATTTGTACTGGAAGCGCCTTAATTTTAGACATAACGGTATATTGCAAAAAGTCTAAAAATTTTACAAAGTAATTATTGTCTAAAGTTTAGGGACGTACGTTATATTTTTACAGCGCGTATTTACATAATTTTTGGATTTTTCTTAATTTAATCTCCAGGTACGCCTATGATCGTGTATAGGTATGCCGTAATACCTATACACGATTTTTACAGATTGTATATACATATTTGCTTGTATGTATAACATAGTAGACATTCGTTACTTAAAAATATTCAGACTTGTTATTAATTAAACACAATAAACATAGAAGAAACCACAGCCAAGTCACACTGTGACATGTCCATCAAAAAACCATAAACTATTACTGGCGAATTTAGCTTATTGAATGATGAGTCTTTCCAGCGAAGCGCACACACACTAACTACTTGAGGGAATGTATTTTTCCTCTATCGTCCATGTCTGTGTGAGTGCGTGCGTGTGTTTGTGATGTGACACATATATTGCCCTAAATAATATAATGGAACACCAGCTGATGTCATCTTTTTTGTCTTTCTAATTCCAGCCCCTTCTCCTTTTACTCACAGAAATACACTTAACGTTCCACAGAATAAATACATCGCGTCTTTTTCTTTCACCAACAGCTCCGCGCCCGTCAACGAAAAGAATAAGAAGGAGAGAAAAATCAAGGCTTTGATGAACTACTTCCTTTGGCTGTCTGTGACGTCTCTGTTCCATGCGCTGAGGTTACGTTCAAGCATAGAGAGAAATTGATTGTCATGTCAGTGCTGCTTGCGGCGTATACAGTTTGCGTTCGAAAAGTATTGGCCGCATCTGGCCATGTTTATTATTTTTTTCTTGTAACTTTTTCGAGATAAAGTGCAATTATCGACGAGAAACTTGATCAATCTTTCAACCGTCAGTTAATTGATTGCTATATTTTTTTTACATTGGGATTTTACAAAATGAATAGTCATTTAAATTGCTTATTGTAGAGAGGACTTGTTCTAATATTATCATCTTAAAATCAGTCTTCGTGTCTATTCTTTGGTTATAAATTGCGCGTCTTTTTCTTTTGATTTATCACTTTTGATGAATCTATTAATATTTTTAAGTAATTCTTTTAAACTTGTACATTTAACTGGGCCCCAATCATTACATTTTTTTAGTTCTGACATTGTACTGTACCTATGATCATAATTCTTTACCCACTTCTATTGTAATAAATAGTTATTTGCGTGGTTACGATACATTTTATAATGCACTCGGGTTGGGTTCGAAACGTGTTGTATATTCTTATATAGAATTCGATTTTTACTAAATATATGTCAATTCCTAAAAGCGTTACACATACATAGTGCTAGTGCACAGTCTGCTAAGATCAGAATTTCAAGTTTTTAGATGCTTTTGTTGGTTCTGGATTCAACTGGCTTTTCACATCTTCAATTGATTCTCTGCCTAATCAAAAATATTTGGATCAAAATTTTATTATAAAATTGGACCGCTCTGATCAATATTTTGTATCAATGTCTTTCCCTTGTCAAGAATTTGATCGGTTACGGTTCTGTGTTCTAGCTAAATCTTGCTCATTTCTGCTTAGTTAAGGTTAACGCTACCCCAAAACAACTTTATAGATGTGCCAGTAAACATTAAATGTCATAATAACTGTAACGGGCAAAATTGAGCTACATCTGTTCCTTCTGTCAATGGCAATTAGTAACTAAAGAACATTTCTAGATAAATCAACTAATGAGTTTTATGTTTACTTTGAAAGTACTAAAGTATTCCCATTTAAATAGTTCTGATATTGGCAGAATATGTAATGTACTAAGCAAGTTCTAACTTCAACGATAACTGACGAAAGGAAAACAGAGAAATAATATGTCACATACATATAACAATGATTGTCATTGTCATACGAATGTATGCTTCTCCGGATTATTAACAAAAACCTTAATAAATTCGTCCTTACTGTTGTTCTTTTTTTATAGATACATATCTCCGAAAATATATAAAGGAAAGAATTAATAAATTTACGATTTAAAAAAAGATATTGTGTTTGTTCTGTTTATGTCCCTACACAGAACAAACACACACTATACCTGAAAACGTTAAAAATGTTAATGGTCGAAATTAACATATAATGAGCAGGTAAATGAATATTCAAGTATCCAGTTGTATACGCGATGTGCCCCTGTCTCTTGTGTGTGCGCGCATTGCTGGGAAATTTATTCGCCTGGCACCTTGACCCCATGTTATACTTTATCGCGCCCCATTTGAATATCACTTGTTGCTATTGTGCAGTACGACTCCCGCTCCCCTACACACACACACACACACACACAAAGAGAGAGAGAGAGAGAGAGACACACACAGAGAGAGAGAGATAAGTCCGAAATGAACAGAAAAAAGACGACAAACTAATGGCTTTAACTAGCAATAATATGCATTCGTGTTGTGTATATGTATATATAAAAATGAAGCGATAAGGGCAGTGTGATAATGATTATCTTAAGTGGACTCACTCTCATAAAAAAAAATTGAATATTAATAGACATAGATGGCGTATTATTATTCATCAAATGTAAATTTATTTAATGTGTTAAAAAGAGTTGATCTTAGCTAATTGTTAACAAAAACATATGCAAGGCAATTTATGTAACTTTCAACAAGGAAATTTGCATCGAGAACAGAGCAGCCAGTGGTATACGCGATTAAATTGGGAATTATTTACAACATTGACAATTTAAATTTATACTTGAAATTTTGTGTTTTCACTAATTTTACGTTTAAAAGGACTTATTCTATTATGTATTAACAGTAAACTCTAAATTGCAAAGTGCTGGTAGGTACTGGTCCCTTGAATCATTTTCATGTTTTCATAAGGGGGCTTACGCAGAAATGTCGACTAACTGCCGTGGGGTAGGACGTAAGGGGGTGGCACCATATGCGCTAATATAAATTCTGGACTTTACAAGGTTTCGTTAAAACAATAGTACCGCTTTTATTTACCAAATATCAAAACGAAATTTAAAACACAAATAAACAAAGGCTTAATGCATGCTCGACTGGAATTAGTGTTTAAAATAAAGTTTCTGAAACTGTGTTATGATGTTGTAAATTTTGCCAACTTTGAGAGTGAAATGTAGGGAGTAAATAATTTGAATAATAAGAAAGTACTCCCAACGAAGCCTTAATTAATCCTTTGTATTCAATTTACTGCAAACACATAATAAGAAAAACAAAAATGTCTGCTGTTTATTTTATTTTAACGAATATCTTACATCGGCGGAATTTACAATAGCGCATATGGCGCCACCCCCTTACGTCCAACCTCACGGCAGTTAGTCGGCAGCTCTGCGTAAGCCCCCTTAATTTCTTAAGTCCATGTATCTATCTAATGTAGTTTATTTTGATATTAAACAAGTAATTCGATAAGCAGATTTTTTTTTAAGAATGACTGTCGTATAATCGAAAATAATGTTTTTTGCCCTCTTGTTCACTGTATATCATACATAAAAAAAATGACGTGTGGCCACCACACGACTTTCTTATCCGTATGAAAGTGTTACTTCCGGTCCGAATTTTGAAATTTCATTTATACAAAAAATATTCCAAATCCAACTCTAAATACTTTTGTACTCTTCATAAATATACATAGAAGGCATAATTTACGACATATTTACAAAAAATCGTTATTCAGTAAAAGTAAAAGTGATACTTCCGGTCCGAATTTTGAAATTTTTTTTATACAAAAGATATTGGAAATTAAGTTCTAAATACTTTTATATTCGTAGCGTACCTGCCTATAAAGCATGACTTGCTAAATATTTGCAAGAACTGATTCTCGATAAGAGTAAAAGACCTACTTCCGGTAGGACTTTCGAAAAACCTTTTTAATAAAATTGTTCACAATTTCAATTTTAAGTACATATGAATTCTTTATAAATTTGTTTAAACTTAGTAATTCACGAATTCATTTGAAAAATTTGATTTTTTCACTGAAGTAAACTACTACTTCCGGTCTGCTGATTTTGCTCAAAATCTAATCAGTTCTCAAGAGGGAGATTATATTCGTAAATACAAAATTTGGAATTGATATCTGTAGCGGTTTGACCGCTATCGTGGTCACACACACACACAGAGAGAGAGAGAGAGAGAGAGAGAGAGAGAGAGACCCAGACATTTTTTAAAAACCACTTTTTTGGTATCAGGGGACTTCAAAACGTGGATATCTGCAAAAATCTCGAGGTCGAAAATTTTCATCATCACAATACTTCCTTATACTAGGTACGTATAAGAAAGTAATACTTTAAAAATACATATTGTGATGGAGGGTTCGTGTGTTATATCCTTTCGTTGACAGATTTAAAGTGACGGTTTAGGTGATGATATTTATCTCTTACACTAATCTACCAACAATTGTCTAATTACAGATTACGAACATGTAATGTTTAGGTAGGCATTGATATTCTTTAAAAGACTGGAAAAGGCAATAAACAAAAAAAGAAGTTCATCTACAAAAAATTATACAGTACAAAATGTTGTGGTGTACTTCCAGCGTGAGATCGTCTCTTTCTTTAGTAATTCCTACTATTACCTAGATGGCGTGTTAATAACATGTGTTAAAACATGAATTCAATGAGCGAAGGTGTGTATGTGTACTGACTAGTTTTTCAAGATGCTTGGAAAATATTAAAAAGAACAACAGAAGACAGATAAAAGGAAGCCTTCTAAAAAGAAGATGTATGAATTGTGATGAAGTAAATGTTATAGAAAATTAGCAAATTATACAATGAAATATATTGTGTAAAATATTAACAATAGATATTAAAAATATATAGTGGACATTTTTTTTTTTCCAAAACAATAAAATATCCTAGTGCTAGCTAATCTTGAAGATTATCCAGATATGCAGTTGCAAATCTAGAAACTAGAAACTTATGAGTCAAAACAACAATGAACACGTCAAGATGCATAAGAAACTCGTAACAATTTGTAAAAGCAAAATAAATTAAATACATTTATATACCTTATGAGAGCCATCAAATTAAAATTGATATGAAATGATATTAAAAAAGGCATATTTACGAACTTGTTTAAAAGCAAACGGGCTTTCCAGCAAACGATTAAGACGTGAATGACGTGAATATAATATCTTAGAAATAAAATAGTTTTTTTTTTTTGCAAATGTTGTTACCTCTGTAATCGTATGAGATTAAATCCAATGAAAATTATAGGATAACAATTATAAATTTGCGTAATATAACAAATTAAAGAGTCACGTTTTAAAAAGGAATTCATTGTAAAATGTATATTTTTGAATGCTGTATGTATCACTGATATCGAATTTTGCAAATTATTTTAAATCAATTTATTTAGTACAAGTTATTTTGACAATTACGTCCTCGAATTCATATTCTTACATGCAGTAATGGCAAAATCTGCAACGCGTTAACATGTAAATCGTCTTATTTCATAGTTCTACTTTGTGACCGTGCACAACTGAATCTTATGAAACAGTTTTTACCGGCTAGATTCATTTAATTTCAGCAAGGCAGCAAGTCGGAGACGACGCGAAGCAGTAACTTTTCCTCGCTCAAACATAAATAAACTCTTAAAACGCTCTCAATAGAGAAATCCTGCTGCTGTTCAAGTCAAAGTTGCTGCATGTCGATGGATATCTTAATTAAGTCGTATTTATCTGTTTGCTCTCCGCCAAACATGAGACATCGAGATAAAAGCTCGGATACTTACACTTTTCCAATCAACGACATTAAGTACACAGTGGATGCGACGTCGTCTCTTGTACTACGCGCATCGAAGTCGAGAGGTCCGGATTTTTATGCGGTGTTAAAATCACCGTTCACCGGACGCCACTGATTCACTCTTGACATGAGTTAAATTCGAATGAGATTTAAAGAAGAAATTAGATACAGAGATAAAAGATAAATATCTTAATATTACGAATATGGATAGTATAACTTACATGTAAACATTATGCCTTACCCCAGGGTTCGATTTTAGGTCCTTTTTTATTCGTCATTTCAGGTACACAAATGTCAGTTGTTCAGTGTTGTCCAGAAAAGTTCGGCCTTTATATATTTGATTATAATTATTGTAGAATTACAAAAACTTAACTCGAGAGTTTGCGATAATTATTGAAAATTATAATCTTTCCTATTGCAACTTGAAAAGGAAACATCAATATTGTTAAAGTACCCCTTTATAACCCTATATTGTTGGATGCCATATTGTAAAAGAATAACTTTGCCAAATGCCCTACGTAGTTTAATAATTTTTTATATTAAAGAATAAAATAAAATAATAAACTTATTTGTTTACCTGCTAAGCTCAGTCCTTATCCCAGGGCGATTCGGATAAAAGAGATGTTGAAAAACTAATAGTTTTTTAGGACATTAAAATCAATGATTTTCATATTTTAATACAAATATAAGAAAACTGATTTTAATAAAAACAAATACATTAACAAATAACATTTTTATTACGGCAACATTTCGTGAGATTTATTCTTCTCATTAATTCTCGGAAACGAAATGACCACATCGACTTGGTCACTACACTACACTACACTACACTACTACGCCAATAATAGATCAAATTACAGCATCGATAACAATTTGGAGACGCTGATGCTTTATTATATTTATAACAATTTTTTATATATATTTATCTCTCCAAGATAAATATATTTATTTATTTCGTCTCTACTTTAGAATGAATTATTATATTTAGTTCTTTATTTAAACAGTTACATACAACAATTTCTAAATATGTACCTTATTTTAATACTTCTTTCTTCTTTCTTGTTCTGACGGAAATCTTCTTACTTTTCGGTGTGTTCAAGTAGAATCTTCTCATTCGACGAACAAGAGGCGGGGAATTTGCACAAACTGCCAATTGTAGAAGAAAAGCTTTATACGGGAAAATATAATAACTTAAACATTTGTTAAGCGGTAGATTTCTTTTAAAATAAGAACTAATTTATTTGCTTCAAGGTTCTACTTGTAAATATATATTTTATTGACCGCTGTTTGTATATATGTTGGAGCCGACACACTTTTAAACTAAAGGACCTTAGTCGACTCTCTCGTGGAATCACGCTATTCACTTCTTATAGTTCGAATCTTGGGATTCCCCTTTTTCTATGATGTCTGGGTATTCCCGTTGTGGTTCACACACACAGGGTCACGTAGATCGTGCGAAGTTATAGATATCGCGCCACTTATCTTATCAAATTAATACTTATTTTATATACATATGAATATATTGGAAATAGAATACTAGCAATAAATATCTATTGATTTCCAATATACTGTGTGTCCAAAAGGTCTGGAAACACCCAAATAAAATCGAAACGGATGATTTTTGAGAAAAATGCAAAAACAGGTCAATTAGTATTTTCAAAAAACTACTGGCTGATGGTATCTGTTTGGAATTTTTGATGACCTTGAAAATGTTATGATGTCATCAAAAAAAATTTAAATGGCAACGCCGCATTTTTAAATTTTATTTTTGATAGATCTTTTAATTGTCTAAACGACAGTCAAAAAATTTTTCATTCTACTTAAGAAAAATGTTGAAAAAAAAAATAGCCCCCCTCCTGCCAATCCATCTGTTTGGGAAGGTATTCTCGAGATACAACCGAACATTTCCCGCATAGTGGGGTGGAGCCCCATCTTGTTGAAACCAAATTCTTTGGCTGGGCAAATTAGGATCTTCATGGTTCGGAAATATTTCTGCTAATGACGGAATTAAATAATTTTGTAAAAAATCCAAATACATTTCCGCCGTCAAGTTACCGTTGAAGAAAAAAGGCCCTATAATTCTGTTACCAATTAAACCAGCCCATACATTTAATTTCTGAGGATACTGAGTTCGTACCTCTCTCATCCAGCGTGGATTTTGGCGTGCCCAGTACCTGCAGTTTTGTCTATTAACAGTCCCATGTAATGTGAACGTAGCTTCATCTGAGAATAAGATATTTCTGATAAAAAACGGATCATTATCACACATAGGCATCAGTTGTTCGCAAAACTGTACACGCCTGTCGAAGTCGTCTTCAGACAGCTCATGAACCAAACAGATTTTGTAGGGATGATACTTAGTTTTCCGGAAAATATTACCAATTGTACTCTTCGACACGTTAAACTCCCGAGCAAGCTGCCGTGTACTAGAATTTGGAGTTTCCTCTACTGACAATAATACGTCGAGTTGCGTATCTTCTGCGATCTTTGGATGACCATTTCTAGGGCGATCTCGAACATGGCCTTCTTCTTGAAATTTTTTGTGAATCTTACTCACTGCAGAAATACTAATTGGGGCACGCTCCGGATGTTCTGTATTAAATAAGTCGCAAACTTCTCTAACTGAACGAGCCCCATCCCCAAAACCAATCATCATCAATATTTCCCTCTCACTTAAAACCATTTTTAAATAGATTTTTTTAACTTACGCACAATTCGTATTTGACAGAATGTTACAAATAAAACAAAATGTGTTTGAAAAATAATCGACTTTTAAGCCAACTATGTTTTTTTTTAAAGACAAACTTTTCCATTTTCGAAGTAATTAAATTTTTCTCGGTCATTTTCTTAAGTAAAATGAAAAATTTTTTTACAGTCATTTAGACAATTAAAAGATCTATCAAAAATAAAATTAAAAATGCGACGTTGCCATTTAATTTTTTTTTTGATGACATAACTTTTTCAATGTCATCAAAAATTCCAAACAGATACCATCAGCCAGTAGTTTTTTGAAAATACTAATTGACCTGTTTTTGCATTTTTCTCAAAAATCATCCGTTTCGATTTTATTTGGGTGTTTCCAGACTTTTTGGACACACAGTATATAGGTATATCATTAATAAAAATATTATTCATATGATTATTTAATATTATAAAGTTTATTAAAAAGGATAAATTAGGTCGTACCATTACAAACTGATATACCGGGTGTTTGTTTAAGCTTTGTCACCGGCCATATCTCGGCAACCGTTTATCGTACAACCTAGCGGAAAAATCTTGATAATAAAATGGACCACGGGAATCTCAACAAAAATATTTTTAAGTTTCCAAAATGATCGCATAGGGGCGCAATTCTTAAGATCAATTAATAATTCGATAATTTTTCATTAAACTCTAGATTAACATAGATTAAAATTTTTACTAGTAACATTCTTAGATGTTTTATACAATTTTCATTTGAAACTTTTTGATCTAAGTCCCATACGAAGGGAAGGGGTGAGGGGGATTTTAATGTTTCTGGTCTCATTAAATAGAGAATTTTTCGAAGAATTGAATGATACGTAGTACGTGGTTGTCAAAAAAACTAACAGGGGATGCTGTTCTCAATTTATGCATGTAACTTATTTTTTCTTTAAAATTTTAAATGGAACATTGTTTCTTAATATCGTAATATTGAAGCACATAAAAAAACTGAAGAGGATGATGAAAACCGGAAGTTGCTACCTTTTTTCTTGACAAAAATATAGTCATACGAAGACAATCCCGAAAAATAAAAAAATTTAAATACAAATTTAATTATTTATTGGGAGTAATAAATTAATTTTAAATTTAAGAGAGTCTCTAGACAGTGTATAGATCGTTTTTACTTGAATTTTCATCATACTCTTCCATAAATGTATTCATTTCAATCTTCTCACCAATTTTTTAAATCATTGCATATGTTACGTTAGATTCTCCTTTTAAATTCTTTCAAATTTTTTAGCTATTTTTAAATTTCATGTCTTCTCTTTTTAGACATTGAAAAAAAAATTATAACAAAGATAATAATAATTATAATAATAATATATCTTTATTACCTAACAGATATACATCTAATTATAGGAAAACAGCAAATATAATTTTCATAACTCATGACCTAAGTAGACAATAACGAGAAAAACCCAATATAATATAATGCATTAGTTATAAACCAAATCATTTACTCATTAGTAACGAAAGGGTATAAAAATTGATATCTAATTCATCCCCGCCTATAACATGAAAGTAAGTAAAAGAATCTATTATTATACCTAAACATAAATAAGAAAATATATTGACCAAGTATAAAGGAAAAGAAAAACATATTTAAATCAGAAAGTACAAAAAAAAAAACAAAAAAAAAACTTCAACTTAACAAATGTTCAAAGTGTTCACCATTATTTTCAATACACATGTTTACTTGTCGATTAGTAGAGAGCACAGTTACTTCAATTTCGGAGGCAGCAATTGTTGTAATCGGCTTTTTGTGATGAACTATGTCTTTTATTCTGCCCCACAAATAAAAATCAAGATTGAGTTTTTATTCGCCTTAACAGATGTATTAAGGCGAATAAAAACT
Organism: Amphimallon solstitiale; assembly: GCA_963170755.1. Lineage (NCBI taxonomy): Eukaryota > Metazoa > Arthropoda > Insecta > Coleoptera > Scarabaeidae > Amphimallon > Amphimallon solstitiale. The sequence goes on from OY720676.1 coordinate 195,044,449, forward strand.
CAATAATGTCTTCTTCGGGATAATTTAGGGAATATTTCCCCGAAGCAAGAATGCATTTTCAAAGCATTGAAAATACATTCTGATCATGTCATAAGCTTCAACGCAAGAATATGACAGTTTGCAAACTTAATAATTATGTGCAGGTGTCCAAAAAGGCTTAATTTGCTAAATACGTACAAAAATCTTAACTACAAGTGACACTAATATTTTTACATTTCGATTTTCACCTTGGAAGTCTCATAATAATTGTAATTTAGTATCACTGTGCATGCCATGTCATATGATGGAAATTAAAAAAAAAACGCAAACTACACTGTTTAGTTTTATTATTATTTTATTTCAATGTTGGAAAGGACAAGAAATAATATTTAAAAAATAATATCTAGAGAATTTGAAAACATTTAAAAGGAGAATCTAACGTAACATATGCAATGAATAAAAAAATCGGTGAGAAGATTGAAATGAATACATTGATGGAAGAGTATGATGAAAATTCAAGTGAAAGCGAACTATACACTATCTGGAGACCCTCTTAAAATTAAAATAAAATTATTACTCCCAATAAATAAATAAATATATATTTATTTTTTTTTATTATTCTGGATTATCTTCGTATGACTTACTATATCTTTGTCAGCAAAAAAGGTCGCAACTTCCGGTTTTCACCATTCCCTTCAGTTTTGTATGTACTTCAATATTACGATATCAAAAATATACCATTGCATTTAAAATTTTGAAGAAAAAACAAGTAATATACATAAATTGAGAACAGCGCCCCCTGTTATTTTTTTGACAACCACGTAATTTCGTACTACATATCCTTCAATTCTTTGTAAAATTCTCCATCTAATGAGGTCTTGATTGAACGTAGAAATAGATTAAGTGATGCAAAAGCCAAAATGATTTTATTTTTAATTTTTAAATGCGAAATACAAATATTTGTGAATTGTGAATAGATCTGTTTTTTATTTTTAGTAAATTATATATTGCTTTTTTTTATTTCAATACGTTTGTTTAATTAACAACAAATTTCTCAATCTTTGACTTTCAAAAGAGTAATAATTCTGAAAGGTAAACCAGCTCGTTCTTTATTTCTTCTTACCGTTTAAAATCACCGTGATTCAAAAGTAGCCGTCACTGATCACGACGATATCAGAAAATCACCATATCCCTCATCACTACCAGAAACATTAAAATCCGTTGAGGCCATTGAAGAAAAATACTATGGAGACGCTGTAAAGCATCTTTGCTGTATTCTCAAAACGGGAGCATTGGGCGCGGCTAAGTGTGGCACAAATATGGCTGCCTCACCTAGTCCGGACTACTCAAAATATATCTATATATATATATAATCTGTCATCCCACATCTGTCATGTTTACATTAACCTACGAAATGTTCTTATCAACGCCGTATCTGCTGTTGCAGCTACGTAGAGCACAAGAAACCATAATGTCTTTTAATATTTAATTTATTATATGTATAACTCTAATACACGATACACTTAAGAAACAGTCCACTTTTTACCAACACTACCTGTTTGACGTAAGTGTGTTATCAATTTGGCGGACCTGTACCCGGTTTGATCACGTGACGTCGTCTCCCTACCTATTCTTTCTCGATGGTTGAGGCAAACCGAAATCATATCTACTTTTATACGCAGACAAACCCCTTCCACCCTCCCCTTCGTATGGGAGTTAGATCAAAAAGTTTCAAATGAAAATTGTATGAAAACGTCTAAAAATGTTGCTAGTACAAATTTTAATCTATCTTAATCTAGAATTTAATGAAAAATTATCAAATTTTTAATTGATCTTGAGAATTGCGCCCCCTTGCGATCATTTTAGAAACTTAAAAATATTTTTATTGTAATTCTCGTGGTCGGTTTTATTATCAAGAGTTTTTCCACGAGGTTGTACGATAAACGGTTGCCGAGATATGGCCAGTGACCGAGCTTAAACAGACACCCGGTATAATAATATTAATAGAAATATACACATCATTAAAGATACCACTAGCAAAGAAGTAAGTAGTATTCGAAATCAAACAATTTTGGAGACAAATTTGCCAATGAAATCTTTTCATTGTAATATTAAATTAGCAGTAAATGTAAAGTGTAACTGTAATTTAAATAAAGCGATTCTTATTCATAGTACCGGATTTCATTAAAAACCCCCACCGAAGAAAAAATAAATAAAGTGCATACGGCCTTACAGCCCGTGCATGGTGAAACCATTATAGGTATACGCTATTACTACTTTTATTCAAACTAGTATCGACAAAAACAAAATGAAAAAACTGTATATATATTTTTTGGCGAGCCTGGCTAGTTATGTGGAGCATACAACACGTGCCTTATAATCCGATACTTACTCTCTGTGTTGGTTTTTCTGCTGTTTTTCACATTCGCCGACGAATGCGGAGAGGCAAATCTGTCAAGCACCGATTATCGTTAAATATTATTTAAAATGTAAATATTCAGCAATGATGGCAAACGAATAAACGTTATATGCTAGAGGAAAGAGTAATGCCGTTCACGTTTTATTAGAAGAAGAGAACCACTGAGAAATACTTAGACGAAAGCAATAATTCGAATGCAGTGGGATCGTTGATTGCATTATAAAAACGGCCGTAGACCAGCAGTAGACAAAGACGCCACATATGATCGCATACACTGTCGCGCGATGATGCGGAGGAACTCATCCGTAATATGTAAATGGGTTTTTATTGTTCTTGCGTCGCTCGCTGTACATGGACAAGTATTCGTCACATATACACACAAAGACGTCAATTGCTTCCTATAACTGTCACTTTTGTTTGATTCCCGGTATGTTCAAATGTTTTTTTTTCTCCTTATCCAATCATCATATCATTTATGCATACAGTCTCGTTTTCGAGCTCTATCAACGACAATTTGCATTCATGGGTTCGTCCAATTACCTCGGAGACGCAATACTGCACATGCTGATGGTCTTATTATCGATATCGCTCTGCTGAAATAGATTCGTCTATAGTGTTCCAAGTTATCCCGTAAATAACAATGATAGGTAATAATGATTTTATTTCCAGAACATGTGTGTGTGTATGTGATATCGAGTGAAACACATCAAAACGCAACTTCAGTTACATATTAGGCATTATGCTCACGCAACTTGACGTAAATAATAACGATTCCGTAGCTTTAGCATTTAATTAAATCTCTTTAAAATCTCATCATTGTTTATATTTGTACAGTTTGGTACATCATTTAGATCGCGTCGATAGCAGATCTCTTCGGGAAAGATTGTGTTATATTTAAATGGTAATAAGTGATTATTTTGTCGTTTATATATTATAGTTATTATTGTGTGCTCGATATAAAAGACATGGAACTCCACGTATCTACCTACAAGCGAAACCGCTTCGGTATCAAAATTAACTAGCGAATAAAATCAGTAATTGTGTTAATATTAATTTCTTTAAAAAGGTCTTGTTTTCATTGTTTTTTTGGCTAATGAGTACCTATATTTTTTATTATTGATTTTATTCGTTCTCAGCGGTTTATGCTTTTCTCTGCTTTATTTGCAAAAAAATTAGATCAAGTGTCTTTCTTGCCTTCCTCTTTCCCTTTCGTTAGCCCTTTCGAATTTAGGCTAGTCTTTAGAACTTTCTGTTGTCTATGCTTTCCCATTTTCAGTCATTATTTTCATCTCTTCCAACTGTCTACCTTTCCTTTCTCCTACCTGTGCTATCTGTTACTTTAAGTTTTTTCGTGAAATGTCCTTCGTCCTCTCTGTTAAATTTCTTCAAGTATTGTGTTTTATATTTTACTCCTTGACATCTTCATGAGGTTTAGTTGTCCTTTGCTAAATAGAGTATTATTGGTGTGTTTCTCTTATTTTTTAATTTTTAACTCCGTCTCTTTGTTTTCTCATATAGTTACCTCAGATGTCTTTCTATTGTAATTACTATATACTCCCAGTTTCTTTCCTGACTTAATGTTGTCAGCATCTTTTTTAATGCGTAGTATACACCGTTTGTTTCCGGGTCGTTATTACCTCTTGTTCAATTTCTTTGAATTTCATTCTTGTTTTGTTGCTTGCTTTCTTTCAGTGCTGTCTCTTATTATAAAGTTGCTCATCAACATGGCGATTAGTAGCGATTAGTAGATATTCCCGCCCTAAACAGTTCAATGGAATTACAGTTGTGCCATTGCCGTAAGTTATTCAACTTATTTCTCTTCCCAAGCATATTTCGCCCCTTGAATAATATTTTACAGAAGTCATTATTTTTCTGATATCATTACATGCTCCAGATAATACTGTTTCCTTAGATTGTATTTAAAAGTTCCTTTTCTTTCCCCACTCTTTCGAGGACTTCTTTGTTCGATATTTTCATACCGAACGTATCTTCAACTTCATTTTGTAGGTTCTTAATTCATATGCTTCCATTCAAATTTTAAATTTCTTAAAGAATGGCGGTCACATTTTTTTTTCCATAATAGTTACAGGTGACGAAATTTATATTCCCCTTTTCGAACTTGCTGCCCGTCAAGAGAGTCGTGTATGGACTCACGAAGCTATGAGCTATGAAAAAGGTTATTTATGTGGTATTCTTCAGAAGTACGGGCTTAGTAAATGCAATTAAGCTAGATGGGCAAAAAACAGTTACAGCTAAGTGGTACACTGAAAAATGTTTGTCTGAAGTGTTCAATAGAGTTCCGAACGAGGGAATTATACTCCACTATGATAATGCATCGTCCCATACGGCAGTTTTAACTCTCCAATTTTTGGCTGAAAAAAATATGAAAGTAATAGAACATTCACTGTAGTCACCTGATTTAGCAATGTGTGACTTTTGCTTAAACACAATTAGCGGGGTAGAAGGTTTTCGTCGGAAGAAGAGATTGATACCGCAGTTCACATTTATTTTAAAGGTGTTACGAAAGAAGATTGGTTGGAAGCTTTTAAATAGTGAAGGAATGGTCAAGTGTATCATTGCTGAAGGGATTTACTTTGAGCATATTTAAAATTAAATCCTAGAAAATATCAACCGTGTTTTTTATTTTCACTAATTCAGCTTGTCCCTCGTAGTATCCAAACAGCTACAGTTAGTTGTTAATATCAAAGTTAATATTTATGATTATAACCTTGCTCTTGAGATCCGATTTGATTTTTAATCAAATTGGTAGATTAAAAACAATACAAAGCTTACTTTAGTAATGAAATCAAATTTTTCCATTATCTCCCCAACTACTAAGTTTAGGCAAATTTCCCCCAAAAAAAATACAAAAGTATTCGAAAGTGAATTTCAGAAAAATTTTATTAAAAAACGATCGAAATTCCTATCGTTCCAATAATTTTAGCGAATATCTCGCTCAAAAATGTCAAAATTCGGACCGAACACTTTTACTCTTATCGAATAGCAGTTTTTTGCAACTACTTCTCAATTTATGCATTCTATAGTGATTTATTAAGAGGATAAAAATACTTAAAGCTGAATTTGGGATAATTTTTGTATAAAAAGGTTTTCAGGTATGTAACACTTTTACTCAGAGGTTTCTTTTATTAAGGGGATATTAAAGCGGTCGAGAAAGCAAGATATCGAATTTATCAGTTTTTTTTTACTATTGTTCAAGATAGAAATGTGAAATTTTCTGTACAACTCCAATATAGATATGAGTACACGGAAAGCTTGTCAGATTATGTAATTTTTTGTCACAACCACCTATTTTTTTTATTCCAAATTAGAGTAAAATGTACGTGTGTTTCTCCGTCAAAATCTGAAAGAATTAAATGAAATTGATCAAAACGGATGTAATTCCCGTGTAGACCAATGTTTTCTTGTGAGATATAGCTTTTTGAATTGCGGAAAAAAGTTTAATTTGAGTAATTAAATTAAGAAATTCCGGAATGCTGCGATACTGAATTATTTGTATTTTAGCAGCGCCTTCAGCTGCTACGGATATGCACCCAACTTCTTGGCCCCGCCTAATAGGACTGTCCGAACTTTTTGCGGTTGTCTGGAGTATTTTATTTCACTTTTTCTCACTCCAATTTTACGCATTCATATTATTGCCAGTTTCGAAGCTATATGATTTTACCATGCAAGTATACATATACGAAAAAAATTTTTCGTATATGAATAAAATAATGTATGAATACATTGTATTGTATATGATTTTAATGACAATACAGAAGTAGGTATAGATACAATTTATTTTTATTTTGGTGATTGACTTATTGCGATTTTGGTTAGTTCTTTAATTTGTATGCAGAAATAGCGTTGCAGTAGCATTGGAACATGTTGCTGCATGTATTATGCTTGTATTGCCTATTTAGCATCCGCTATAGTAAATTAATGAACTTTTTTGAATTTTCTTTATAATTTCGTGGCGTGTAAAAGGACACAATTAAATTGACTTTTGGTGATTGACTTATTGCGATTTTGTTTAGTTCTCTAGTTTGCATGCAGAAATAGCGTTGCAGTTGCATTGGAACATGTTGCTGCCTATTATATTTTTCGCATCTGTTAAAATAATTTTTAAAATATTTGTTTGAGTTGTGTAATAGACATTTTATATATGTGATTTAATGATAAAATAATTGTCATATACATATATTTATTTTTCAATGTGTGATATCGCCTGGCTTTTCTACGAACTGGATATTTATGCCGCAGAAATTTCCCAGTTGACAATATTAGTGCTCGATGAATGAAGCTCCGCATCAGTATTCGTCTTTTTTTTAATTTGGGGCGCGTATTCCAAATTTTGTATTTAGTAGTATAATCTCCCTCTTGAGAAATGATTAGATTTTAAGCAAAATTGGCAGACCGGAAGTAGTAGTTTACTTCAGTGAAAAAATCGAATTTTGCCAATATTTCGTCAACTACTAAGTTTAAACAAATTTATAAAGAATTCATATGTACTTAAAATTAAAATTGAGAATAATTTTATTTAAAAAGTTTTTCGAAATTCCTACCGGAAGTAGGTCTTTTACTCTTATCGAAAATCAGTCATGCTTTTTAGACAAGTACGTGACGAGTATAAAAGTATTTAAAACATAATTTTCAATATCTTTTGTATAAAAAAAATTTCGAAATTCAGACCGGAAGTACCACTTTTACCCTTATCGAATAGCGATTTTTTGCAAATATGTCGTAAGTTATGCATTCTATATGTATTTATCAATAATACAAAAGTATTTATAATTGGATTTGCAATATTTTTTGTATATATGAAATTTCAAAATTCGGACCGGAAGTCGCACTTTTATTCTTAGCGAGTAGCACTTTTTTGATAATATCTTGCAAAGTATGCATTCTATCGAGATTTATTAAGAGAATAGAAGTACTTAGAATAGGATTGTGAATAATTTTTGTATAAAAAATTCTTAAAATCCTATAATTTGAAACGCTCATACGTATAAGAAAGTCGTGTGGTGGCCACACCTAAGTTTTTCATTAAAATTTGGGAAATCATTTATAAATTCTTTTTCACAAGATAACATAGTAAGGGCATTTAATCTGTCTTCTTTCATTGTATTTCTCAGGAAAGTTTTTATTCTCTTCAGCCGTGAAAACTGGCGTTCCGCTTCAGACGTTGTCATTGGGATTGTAATGACAATTTTTAAAAGCTTAACAACTTCATTAAAGGTGTCGCTTAATCCATCCAGCAGAAGGCCTAGCAGACCTACAGCACTGACTTCTATATTTTGCCTAAATTCTTCTCTAGAATATTGAACACTTAATTCAGTTCGTAGTCTGCTTGCATTGAGACATGGATAAAATTTTACTGCTTCTTTAAGGCAATCTTCCGGAATTTTTTTTTGAAAAGAGGAGAACTGTTTATAAGAAATTAAGTTTGCTAATATTAAGTGCCCTGTATACCGAAATCTAGTTTTTATTTCAAGCAAAATAATATCGCACACTTCAATAGTTTCCCTCCGTCTTTGGCTACCATCAGTTACTCTTCGTCGCGTTGATGGTCGAGGTGTCAGTTCTGAGTCATTTTGTTTAACCAACTGATTATCTGTGTCAGCGATTTCGGTTCGAATTTTTCCAATAGCGCGTTCAAAATTATCTAAATTATTCTTGATTTTTAATGCATCTGTATTGACATTTTGTAATTGATTAAACAATATGTCTACATGTGGCATAATTTTATGAAAGGAAGTTAACCAATAGATAAAATTTTCCTCCTTTAAAATTCGCAAATTGGCACCAGCTTGATGAATGGTAGTTTGTAAACTAGCTTCTCCCTCGATTTGTTCTAGAGCTCGGTGCTCATATATTGTATTCACTGTCCTAGAATTGAAGTTCCATCTTATTTTTGAAGAACGAGGTAAGCTTTTTCTCTGAAGGAATTCTTCCAATCTTGCAGCTCGTTGTGGTGAAGTGGAGAAGAAAGTACCTAATCCCGTCAGATTGGGAAAAAAATTCTGCAATTACTACTGCTCGATGTAGCATGTGACATAATAATATTTGTCTGATGTGCGTAACAATGTACAAAATTGGCCCTTGGATACTGGTCTTGGACATGTCTTTGCACGCCGTTAATAACACCACTCATGACTGCTGCCCCATCATAGCTCTGTGCAATCAGTTTTTCTGGGTCATCAACAAGCAAACTAATTTCGTTAAGGATGGAGGCAGATAAAGAATTAGCATCATGTCCACTAGGCAGAAGAAATTTCCAAAATCTTTCGACCGGTCTCGCGTTCACAATATATCTTAAAACAACCACCAACTGAAACTGATTGGACACATTTGTGGTTTCATCAGCTATCACAGATATGAAGTCGGTTGCTTTAATTTCACTGGAAACTTGTTCATGATACACGTTCAACATTGCATCAAGCAGCTCATTCTGTATCGTTTTTGATAATCCCTTAAATACCGGTGCTGCTTCGATGTGATCTCTGAGCGATTTATCAAATTCTGCCGTAAAATTTATCAATTCCCGAAAAATGCCCTTGGTATTCGACGTTTGCCGTTCATCATGACCCCGAAGTGCCAGTTCAAACGCGCTACAAAATCTAATGCAATTTATTATTAAATTTAACACATGCCTATTTTTTGTTACCCGTTCATTGTGTTGTTGAACTGCTTTTCTATATGAAGAATCTAAAACATTCTGAATGTTATTTTTTCCTAACATTCTTAGACTAAATATATTTTTCAAATGCCCTTCGGAATTTTCATGTTTCGTAATTTTAGCACTAATATGAATTAAGTCTTTTATTCCGTTCTTTGACCAAGACGGTTCACCACCAAACAAAAGACACGGAAAATAAAACAAAGTATTTTTAATTTCACACCCACAAATCCAGTCATTTTTCTGATAAATATTCATTTTAAATTTTCTTATAACGTCTTTACCTTTAACAGATTGTTTATTTTCTAAACATAATTGAGGCACCGGCCGTTTAAGATCTTTTATTGCGATTTTTTCATCATACGTTAACAGCGAAAACGTGTTATTCTGTAATGCAGAGACGAAATTCATCTTACAACAGCGGTGAGCAGACTGGAGATCTTGCTCACACGCTATGTATTATACGATATGGAAGTAGAACAAAATACAGTTCTCCCCACCTTCAATGTAATGTTAATGGCTTACCGGAGCAACGGTTGGGCTTTGCTCATGGGTATGTTTCTCTCGGTGGAAGGGGTAAACATTCGAATAGTTGCTCGTGCGCTGTTAGTCGTCATTATATCTGTGACGATGATCGGTGCATGTAGGTTGTTACGCGAGCCGCACACGCCACGTTCCTGTTCAATAACTATGAATACGTAATAAATAAATACTTTCACAGTTAGTCGCCGCTTGGTTTGTTTTGTTTCAAAATTCCAGGGGGTGCAATTGCTCACTTGCTCTCATTAAAGAGCCGCCACTGACCGGAAGTATCACTTTTACCTTTATCGAGTAGCACTTTTTTGCAAATATCTCGTAAAGTATGCATTCTATAGTAATTTATTAAGAGAATAGAGGTACTTAGAATAGGATTCTGAATAATTTTCCTATAACAAATTTTTTTTTGTAACACACAGGTTTAATTTTTTAAGAAGATAAAACTATTTAAAACTTATTTTAGAACAACTACTGTATAATTTGAAACGCACATATTGCTGTGACCTCAGTAATTTGAATAATATTTAGAAAATGATTTTAACTCTTGGAAATAAACAATCACAGTTATATTGCTAAAAAAAGGTGGGTTAGCAACTTAGCAGTGGTTTATGCTCTTATTTGCTCCTCTTATCTTTAACAAAATCTCTTCCCAGCATTTACTCAATATCATTACACTTCAAAGTGGTATGGCAATTTATAAAGCAAAACACAAATTTTTCAAAGAACAAATATAATAACTTTATTTAACATATAGTTCTACAATATAAATTAAAACCTTTATTTCAACTTTTATTTAAACATTTACAAAATATTAACAAATAAATTTTATTACCAAAAATGTATGTATACAGGGTGAGTTTTTTTGAATGTTTAGCATTGGGATCTCAGAAACTACTGGAGATAGAAAAACGCTTAAATGGGGAAAGATGCGCAGTTTTACGAGTTTGATTTAAAACTGCTTTTGTTTCTCCGATAACTTTCATGGCTTATTAGATATTCAAAGAAAACTCAATTTTACGATTTTCTTTAAACATGCTTAGCATCGTTAATAGTAATTTTAGAGAAAAAGTGTTCAGACAAAAGTTTTAGATAATTTTACGCCAAATAAAACTATGTAGCTAATATTTTTTTTTCGTTCACCATTATCGAGTTATGACACAAACTTGTGTTTTTTTAAATGGAAACCATAGTTGGTTTTGACATCATTAAAAAGCTTATTTTTTGCTGATTACAATGATATAAGGTTTGATAGGGTTATTTTAAAAAATAAAGAGGATATAGACATTTTTATGGTTTTTATGGAAAACAATTGAATTTCGAACTGATAAAATACAAACCAAACGAAAACTTATTTTGAAATCTTATGTAGTAATAAAATGAAAACTATAAGAACTTTTATTAAGGGCACACAACATTATTAATGTTCAAAGATACCTCCATTATTATTAATACACAAATTGCATCTCTTCACAACAGAATTTGTAGCATTGCGTACTTTACTCCTATCGATGTTATTAAAAGCAACTAAGACACCTTCTCTTAAATCGTCGATTGTTTCATATGTTCTTTTGTATACTGTGTCATTTAGTACACCCCACTAGAAAAAATCCAAAACTGATAATCAGGGGATCTAGCCGGCCATTCAATGGGTGCATTTCGTCCTATCCATTGATAAGGAAGTTCAAATTTAAATAATTTCTAACATTCAGTTGATTGTGCGGAGGCGCTCCGTCATGTTGAAACCATTGCAGCATTGCTCGGGTTCTTAAATTTAAATTATCTAACACTTCCTCGAAATCTTGTTGTAACAAATTAAGATAACGATTGCCAGTTAGTGATCCATCAAAAATAAAAGGAGGAAGAACAGTTGATCCTATAACACCACACTAAAAATTAAACCCAAATTTAATTTGTGGTCTCCTATGTTCAACGTGAGGATTTGTTTGAGACCATATGTGCTCATTGTGCCTTTTAAACATTCCACAATTTGTGAAACGAGATTCATCAGTCCATAATATTTTCATTGAAAAGTGTGGATCGTTTTGACACTGATCTTTAAACCATCTACAAAAAGCTATTCGTCTGATGTTATCACCTTCATGTAAAGTTTGTGATACTGATAATTTGTAGGGACGAAATTTATGCTTCTTCAACACTCTGACAATAGTGCGTTGAGAGGAGCCCATTTCTGTTAAAATTTGTCGGGTCGATATAGATGGATTCTGAGCGACACATGCTAATATGTTTATTTCTATAAATAAACATATTAGCATGTGTCGCTCAGAATCCATCTACATCGACCCGACAAATTTCAACAGAAATGGGCTCCTCTCAACGCACTATTGTCAGAGTGTTCAAGAAGCATACATTTCGTCCCTACAAATTATCAGTATCACAAACTTTACATGAAGGTGATAACATCAGACGAATAGCTTTTTGTAGATGGTTTAAAGATCAGTGTCAAAACGATCCACACTTTTCAATGAAAATATTATGGACTGATGAATCTCGTTTCACAAATTGTGGAATGTTTAAAAGGCACAATGAGCACATATGGTCTCAAACAAATCCTCACGTTGAACATAGGAGACCACAAATTAAATTTGGGTTTAATTTTTAGTGTGGTGTTATAGGATCAACTGTTCTTCCTCCTTTTATTTTTGATGGATCACTAACTGGCAATCGTTATCTTAATTTGTTACAACAAGATTTCGAGGAAGTGTTAGATAATTTAAATTTAAGAACCCGAGCAATGCTGCAATGGTTTCAACATGACGGAGCGCCTCCGCACAATCAACTGAATGTTAGAAATTATTTAAATTTGAACTTCCTTATCAATGGATAGGACGAAATGCACCCATTGAATGGCCGGCTAGATCCCCTGATTATCAGTTTTGGATTTTTTCTAGTGGGGTGTACTAAATGACACAGTATACAAAAGAACATATGAAACAATCGACGATTTAAGAGAAGGTGTCTTAGTTGCTTTTAATAACATCGATAGGAGTAAAGTACGCAATGCTACAAATTCTGTTGTGAAGAGATGCAATTTGTGTATTAATAATAATGGAGGTATCTTTGAACATTAATAATGTTGTGTGCCCTTAATAAAAGTTCTTATAGTTTTCATTTTATTACTACATAAGATTTCAAAATAAGTTTTCGTTTGGTTTGTATTTTATCAGTTCGAAATTCAATTGTTTTCCATAAAAACCATAAAAATGTCTATATCCTCTTTATTTTTTAAAATAACCCTATCAAACCTTATATCATTGTAATCAGCAAAAAATAAGCTTTTTAATGATGTCAAAACCAACTATGGTTTCCATTTAAAAAAACACAAGTTTGTGTCATAACTCGATAATGGTGAACGAAAAAAAAATATTAGCTACATAGTTTTATTTGGCGTAAAATTATCTAAAACTTTTGTCTGAACACTTTTTCTCTAAAATTACTATTAATGATGCTAAGCATGTTTAAAGAAAATCGTAAAATATAGTTTTCTTTGAAAATCAAATAAGCCATGAAAGTTATCGGAGAAACAAAAGCAGTTTTAAATCAAACTCGTAAAACTGCGCATCTTTCCCCATTTAAGCGTTTTTCTATCTCCAGTAGTTTCTGAGATCCCAATGCTAAACATTCAAAAAAACTCACTCTGTATTAGAATATACAATAATATTTCAAAATAGAAAATATTGAAAAACAGATATGCCTAAGACAATTAAATAACACTCAAAAATTATGAATCTTAATACAAGTTTCAATTTAATTAGTAAAGGTATTGTCATATCCACATGTAGGCCTTTTAGCATGTATAATTATAACCAAAATATCTAATAAAAATGTTCAAAAAACAAAATAATTCCAGTCTAAGTTTTATTATACTTAATTATGATGTTCGCTTAATCACAATTAAATACCTCATTCCTAGGTCGAATATATAAATCAATCCGACACACATCCTCAGAAATTTCTCATGATTTTCGCAAGAATGGATCGCATTCACGTTACTTTTCGCTGAAATTATTGACTAAACTCCGTAACTACTTTCACAATCGAAAATTAATTTTTTTTGGATTGTGTTATACTTATGAAATAACAAAAGAGAAACACGCAAAATGTGTACTAAACATGGAACAAATGAAATAAGAATATTAAACACACACAAAACGATGATATAGATTGTTTTTTTTAATTTTTCTACACTTTTTCGGATTCTACAAATTTGTTCTTCTGCCTCAAATCTCGGAGGGGTAGATTTTGTGGATGTTGTGGATCTATGAGTTCTGGTAGAACGCAATTTTCATAGAAATCTCGTAGTTGTAACTCCATATGATTCGTCCAGAAGTTGTCATCTCTGTAAATCTAAACGGGTCGATTAAGCAGTTAACATATTTTTATTCCTAATAGTGTTTTCAAACCTGCTCTACTTCCATTCCCAGTGGACTCCACACGACAAAATAGCACACATTCCTTTGAGAAATGTGTAGTTGTCCTTGGACCTGGCAGTAAAAATGGGCTGTTTTCTTCAAATGAAAGATTCCATCATCATCAATTATTGCAAATTTGATTTTTTTCTGGTTGACGGCATCACGAGGTGACAAATTACAAATGGACTTTGGACACTTAATTTCTACGATCGCTTCGGTACCGATTAGTCCGTCTGGCGAGGCACCAAGAAAACCAAGCACGGAATCTACGAAAAGTCCACATGAGGACACTTCAAGTCCAAAATGTTTTTCAAATTCCTTTCTAGCAATTGGCTCGTGGCTAATACCCCACTCGGTAGCCTCGTTTCCTGTAAAACTACTATACACCAAATCTTTAACAGTTGCATTACAAGACGTGGTTGACCTCATTCTGCATATTCTGCCAAAACTGGAAGCAGTCAGTCTATTGTGACGTTCGGTTCTCCAGTCGTCATTGCTACTTTGCCCATCAGTTTTTTTCTCTAAGTCACGAATTTGAGAAGGCGTTTTTTGTAGATTTTCCAAAAAATTTTTTTTCAGGATTTCATAATTCTCCGGCAGTTCAGCAGGAAGAAGAGCCGCGACAGGCCCGTAATCTTTGTCTGCGGGTGCCTTAGCTTTCAACTTCTTGCGATATTTTTCAGGGAATAAGGTCTTTCGGGATTTATGGTAGAGGTGTTGCTTTTCTCTTCTGCGCATTAATTTTTTGGTAAATTGTCCAGGGCTTTTCTGCGATATTGCCTTATATATTATGCCAGGATAATTATGTGATCCTGCTGAAAAACTCACACTTGCTGCTTCGCATCGAGTTTGGTAGGAACCTCTGCTGGATAAATTCAATCTTTTTCCACCCACAAATTTTGCGACAACTGAATTGTAGCACTCTGCAGCATTATTGTCCATATTTAGGAGAAGACTATCAGCATTGTGCACTAAGCGGTACAACAGAATTTCAACATCTTGCAAAAGACCACTTTCCGTCATTTCATTCACCCAGTTGCGTTCATCCTTACCTACATAATATATATATTAAATGATACACTATGAAAAATCCACTTCCAGAATACTTACCTTGACAAAAATATTGTTTACAATTCGAATGCTCTCCAAATATATGCTTGGATGAATTGAGAATATCAGAACGCAGTTCCCTCACTTTTTGCTCATGTGAAATGTCTTCTTTAATCCAGTGTCTAACAGCACATTGTACCGCAATCCCGAATCTGGTTACATTCGACTTTAGAAACTGTCTTTGCTCCAGATTAACAATTTGCCGTTTACTGCTTACTCTTTTTGAAGATAAATCTGTTAAATTAGACCGAAAATTTCGTAACAGATGATTTCTACATTCTATTTTTTTCACAAGACAATTTTTGTAAGGGCGGGCCTCAGCTAATTTTCTTGTTACGCTGCTATCCCCGTCTCCTATAAGATATTTATATTTCAGCCCGTGCATTTCAATGCTGCTTTTGAAACCCTCTACAATTATTTCTGCTTCCATTGCAGTAGACGGTTTGCACCAATTTTTGAAACAGGTATGAGGTTTGACATCTTCTTGTTTTTTTTCTGCAGGGGCACACATACAACAATATTTGTTCTTGATACCAAGATATAATATTTTTTTGGATTTTTGCCCAATAATAACTCCCTAAAAATGAAATATTATGTTCTCAATGTCTTCATGGAAATACATGTCAAACAAAATTGAGGAAAGTACTAACAACACCTGATGACGCACTGTAATTCGTCCGATATGAACGCTTACACCAGGCTCCATCTGCTATTACAGCGATATGTGGAATGCCATCTTGATCCACGTCTCCTATTTCCTTTGCGAGTTGAGCCTCTTCCTTTCCTTTTGCCTCCATTAAATCAAATGCACTTCCACTAATGAGAGGAGAAATTTCATCCTGAGTTGCAGCAAACTTTGGAAAACTCATACAAGGAATGTTACAAAATGCAAGAATTTCCTCCAGCTGCGAAAAACCACCTCCTGAGGATATCATTCCCAAGACTGCTGCTTTGTTTATATCAAGCGAATTTTTTGATGCACTATCTGTGCTCACGGATGATGTTTCCTTGCACATTGCACATAGTAAATAAAAAATACTATTGAGACCAAGTTTCTTTTCATTTATTATTTTCAAATTCTCAGTACTGCAGGAAAACAATGGATTATGTTTGAACTCCACAATTGAAACACCTTACCACACTAAAGCACAAAAATGGCTAAATACGTATTTCAACAACTAAGTTGTCATCATCAGTAGCACTGATCCAAAAATCGCGCTGTCTACACACCGTAGCGTACAGAGCAACACTGATTTCCAATTTACGGGGATGGTTTATTCTTTTACCTAAGCTATAACAACTTCATTAAAAATACCTGATCGTTGTACCGTTAAATACGTCATACTTACTATTCTAATCCTATCCTTTAATTCTAATATTCTAAGAAAACCAACAATATAATTTCCTATTTACGGGGATGGTTTAAATATTTTTACCTAAACTATTAACTATGTCATTAACAGTACCTGATCGCTGTATCGTTAACTTAGTCATGCTTAATACTATAATTCTATCATTTAATTCTAATGTACTATGAAAAACTAACGGTATCTAAAAGGTATTGTTTATACCACAAACTTATATAAACAAGATTGGGGAATTGGCCCGTTATCTGAATTCATTAATTTATTTTTATTTTTCTGAATGTATATACTCTCGTAACTATCAAGTTCTCTATAATTGCGCACTTGTTTTATAAGTTTGAGGCCGCTTGCTGGAATATCATGACCTGTGTCCGAAATATGTCGAGCTACACTAGACTTCTCTGTCCTATTAAACCGAAAATGAGCAATGTGCTCTTTATAGCGAGTTGCAATCGAACGTCTAGTTTGGCCGATATATTTTTTCTCGCATTTATTACAATTAATTTCATAAATTCCAGATTTTTGCTCTACCTCAATTTTATCTTTAGTACTACTCAAAAGACTTTTCAACGAATTACATGATTTAAACGCGACTTGCAAACCAACATTTTTAAAAATATTATTTAAGTTTCTCGAAATATTATGAAAAGGTAGGACAACAAATTTCTTATCTATATCACTTTGAGGTAGCAAAGTTGTGGAATTTAGAATTACATTCTTACGTTTCATTTTTCTTAAGATATTGTCAACTACGTCTGTCTGGAAACCATTGTATTCAGCGATACCTCTTATAAGGCGTAATTCTTTCTCGTATCTATCTCTTGTAAGTGGGAAGTTTAACAAGCGATGGATTAGAAAATTGAATGATGACAATTTTTGTTGCAAACAATGATTAGAATCTGCTGTAATGAATCTGTTTACATTGGTTTCCTTTCTATAAATATCTATTTCTATATTGCAACCTGCTTTAATTACTAATGTATCTAGAAAAGCTAATTGTCCATTGTTTTCCTTCTCAAGAGTGAATTTAATCGTGGGGAATTTTGAGTTTAATTCATTAAGGAACACTTCGGTATCATACATTTTAGTGTCAAAAATCGCGAAAAAGGTGAGATTTTGATTTCGTTTGATGTCAGTTCATTGTTTCCTTCAGTACCGATTCCAGAAACCCTGAAATATTTGGAACTTTTACTTCAGAACAATAATATTGAAAAGGCGATAATAGATGAATACATGCAGTTAACATCTCTTTGTATGTCTCATAACTGTTTTCAAATAGAAGGTAAATTCTATGAACAACGACATGGGACTGCCATGGGAAATTGCTTGTCTCCATTTATTGCCGATTTATTCATGAGTAATTTTGAAATGAATTTCAAAAAGAACGCCAAATATTTCCCTAAAGTATGGTTAAGGTACGTTGACGATATTTTCGCGATTTTTGACACTAAAATGTATGATACCGAAGTGTTCCTTAATGAATTAAACTCAAAATTCCCCACGATTAAATTCACTCTTGAGAAGGAAAACAATGGACAATTAGCTTTTCTAGATACATTAGTAATTAAAGCAGGTTGCAATATAGAAATAGATATTTATAGAAAGGAAACCAATGTAAACAGATTCATTACAGCAGATTCTAATCATTGTTTGCAACAAAAATTGTCATCATTCAATTTTCTAATCCATCGCTTGTTAAACTTCCCACTTACAAGAGATAGATACGAGAAAGAATTACGCCTTATAAGAGGTATCGCTGAATACAATGGTTTCCAGACAGACGTAGTTGACAATATCTTAAGAAAAATGAAACGTAAGAATGTAATTCTAAATTCCACAACTTTGCTACCTCAAAGTGATATAGATAAGAAATTTGTTGTCCTACCTTTTCATAATATTTCGAGAAACTTAAATAATATTTTTAAAAATGTTGGTTTGCAAGTCGCGTTTAAATCATGTAATTCGTTGAAAAGTCTTTTGAGTAGTACTAAAGATAAAATTGAGGTAGAGCAAAAATCTGGAATTTATGAAATTAATTGTAATAAATGCGAGAAAAAATATATCGGCCAAACTAGACGTTCGATTGCAACTCGCTATAAAGAGCACATTGCTCATTTTCGGTTTAATAGGACAGAGAAGTCTAGTGTAGCTCGACATATTTCGGACACAGGTCATGATATTCCAGCAAGCGGCCTCAAACTTATAAAACAAGTGCGCAATTATAGAGAACTTGATAGTTACGAGAGTATATACATTCAGAAAAATAAAAATAAATTAATGAATTCAGATAACGGGCCAATTCCCCAATCTTGTTTATATAAGTTTGTGGTATAAACAATACCTTTTAGATACCGTTAGTTTTTCATAGTACATTAGAATTAAATGATAGAATTATAGTATTAAGCATGACTAAGTTAACGATACAGCGATCAGGTACTGTTAATGACATAGTTAATAGTTTAGGTAAAAATATTTAAACCATCTCCGTAAATAGGAAATTATATTGTTGGTTTTCTTAGAATATTAGAATTAAAGGATAGGATTAGAATAGTAAATATGACGTATTTAACGGTACAACGATCAGGTATTTTTAATGAAGTTGTTATAGCTTAGGTAAAAGAATAAACCATCCCCGTAAATTGGAAATCAGTGTTGCTCTGTACGCTACGGTGTGTAGACAGCGCGATTTTTGATCAGTGCTACTGATGATGACAACTTAGTTGTTGAAATACGTATTTAGCCATTTTTGTGCTTTAGTGTGGTAAGGTGTTTTAGTGTTTTTGTGTAGTTTCAAGCCACAGACTCCAAGTTTAGTTTCTTCCACAATTGATTTAAAGAATTGTTCAACATCAATTATGCTTCTACCAGAAACACAGTATTCAGAATGTGCACTCTCTTTTATTATTTCAATTCTAAAATAAACTCAAAACGCAATTAATTTATAACGAACAGCTCTGTATGTGCTTATGTTTACAGGATGTTTCCAAAGACAAGCCTAAGAGCTTTTGTTTACATGAAAGACCCCCTTTAATTTTTGACAAGGAATCACCCTCTAAAAACTTTCGAACTTATTTGGAAACATCCTGTATATAACTTGCTTTATAATACAAATAATAATTTAAATATTTGCTGGAACTGCCTACTTTGAAATATTTTCATTTGATAAGTCAACTTCAGGTTCACGTTCACTCGCATGTAATACATCCATGTAATCTTTATCAACATCCTCATGACTAACCGAACTTGAAAGAAAAAAAAATATATATAATATAAATGATTGAGAAAGGTAGGTATTGAATTTACGTTTGGCAAACTTGAACGGTTGATGATGGATCACTCTCATTGCTCTTATAGAGTCTTTTTAACACTTGCCTGCTTCTATTTTTCCGCTTTGAGGATAATCTTGGATATTTCTTTAAATTTCTGTTGCCTCTTGCCATTGTGAACACCTTTACGTCACACTCTACTTCGGCACTCAACACCAAAAAGTGTCAAAAAATTAATTCTCCAAATAATGAGAACAGCGAACAGCCCTAACTAGTATTTACTGTATGTGCGAAAAGGATCGCGATATAACTATACTTATCACGGAAAGAAAAACTTTTATTGAGTTGATTGCGTAATTGTGGAAAGTGTCTCGTTCACATATGCACATACAAATATTTTATTGCAGCAAAAAAAATTGTCAGTTTCATATACATTCTTCGTACATTTCGTAGAGATGCCTTTGAATACATTTATTGTACTTCTTTGAATGGAATACTTTAATTTTTGTTTATATATAGTATTTGCCAAATATTTGCTTTTCTAAAAGAAATAACTATAGCGAAATAACCTTCCTTCATGCAAAAAACGCTAAAATCAAATAAACTTAGGAAAAATACAAACCTGCTTGTATGAGTAGACTCTTTTTTGTTATTATAATCGACCATCGTATTTGTCACGATATTCTGATGCCGTTGATTTGAATAGTTCAGTTGTTTCTCTGTATTCGGGTGACGGAAAACAACACATTCATTTCAAATATGTGAGAATGAGATGGCTTGCATTTGGCTCCTCCTACGGGCCAACACCTCTAAAAGCAATTATAGTCAATTCGGAAATACAAATCGACTTTAATATCCCCTTAAGGAGATACAGAATTTAAAATTTAATTTGGAACAACTTTCGTATGTACATTTCGGAACACACATGCTTACTTATAAGAAAGTCTCATTTTTCAAATGAAAAAAAACCAAAAATAAGTATTACTCCTCCACTTCTTTCAAGCATTTAACGCTTTTATAGCGAAATATAATAAACATAGTACCTATATGATAATTTCTTCAATTTTATACGTTTCTGCTGTTTTATTTCCTTATTTTATTTTTAAAATTCTTTTTATTTAGTATTTGCCGGACAAACTATTTCTTTTTTCCTTGAGCTTCCTCTGACTATTTGTAAGTAATAATACAGAATTTTCCCAAAGAAAGAAGAAGTCTATTCTCTCCCATTAGAGTATTCTTAAGTACATATGTATTATATTCACACCCATTCTAAATTTAGTCTATATTTGTACGTCATTTTGCAACTGACAGACCCCAAAAATATAATTAAAAACAAAAAAAGACAGCTTATCCCTTCTCAACGTAAATTGTGACCGTGATGCAATCCGTAAAATAAACCATGTGTTCACCTCTCCCTGCAATGTGTTTTTGTGTGGAGTTATTGCGAGCGCGCACACAGATAGATCTGTTCGTGGAGGAGGGACGCGGTGCGGGTGACGAAGTTCTCTCGGCACTGTGCCTGGTGACAGGTAGCCTCCGTTCAGGGTCTTACACTACTTCCGGCCATGCTGCGAGGGTGGGTTCCCCCTGTGTTTCCGGTCCCCGACACCCTAACCTTGCACTGACTACATCGTTACGGTAAATATATGATAGAAAAGGACGCAATTTCGGTGGTTTTATTGCACCTATTCTTTTTTACCTTTACCTTTAGTTTTTTTTTACCTATGCTTTTGAATTTCGTTTTTATTTGACTACGCAGTCGTTTTTCACGTACATATTTTTATTTGAAATTTAGTTATATTAATAGGTATAATAAATATAATACGTTTAGAAAAGAAACATGTTATTTTTTAACTTAGTACTGGTAAGTCAACAATGCGTAGGAACCGATATAGATTTATTTTAGTAAATAATTTGCTAAACTTTCAAGAAATGGAATTTGACAGGGCAAACATGTTGGGTTATTGTTTCGTCTCAGGTATAAAACAAAACTTTCTATTGTACATGTTAAGACAAAATATTTCCAAAGATAAATATTTTCTAACAAAATTGACAGGAATATTTGAAGAACGTTATCCATCCCCTTAGTCCTGGTAAATATATTAGTTAGAATGGTAATAACTGTATTTTTAGTTCAACATAATACATATAATATTACTTTTTTCATCAGGTGCAATACTTGCAAAAGTGTTAGTACAGATGCTTAAGAGGCAGAAATTGCTGAAGATTTACATCATCATCTGTTTGGTAAAACGATTACAGTTAATTATTCTTTCTGTTAAACGATATATGACAATCATACACAATTTTTAAAAGATACAAATACAATTACAAACTATAAAAATAATGGTACCTATATAACGCCGTACATTAACAAGTAATCACTAACACCACAACAAAATTTACAATACAATTTCATGCACCTATACCTATCCATCTAAGTAAAACGTTAAAAGGTAAGAACTCTAGAATTCATGTAACACATATTCTATGATACTATAGAATGTTTAATAAAATGCCCTTCGTTGCCCTACAAAAGCGCTCCACACCTCCATACTTATTTTTTTTCCACCACAAAGTAATTCATCTTCAAAGGTAGAAGAAAAACTTAGCAGAAATTCAAATGATTGTTTATCATCACTAGGGACAATTAGGGGTACATTGCAGAACTGGACTTAAATGAGTAATGTAATTCAAAATTGGGCACAGTAATAATGGTGATGTCACTATTACTGTGCCCAAAAATTTTCCGGAATGAGTATTTTGGAAAATTTTTCGAGACTGGCCGTGGGAAAAAAATCTGAATGTTTTTAATTTTTTTTTTATTCAAAATACTTTCCTTTAATTTCAACTTATAACCTCTCTCTCCCTTCCAAAAGAACGTTTGCTCTATTCAAGCAATCCTCACCGTACACTTGCTACATCAACCAGAATGTTTCTGATGCATTTTTGCCAAGTTTTGCGTGAAATTTAACAACTGCTCTTTGTTTCGTGTTGCTACATATTTCAATATCGACAAAAAAGTTGTTTTTGAAGAACTGTCTATAGAACTTGGCTATTTATTAACCGATTAACGCAAGTTTGATATTACCGACAAGAGGAGTGTCACAGTTTGCAAACGCCTGGTCTGAACACTTAGATGCCGCTTTTAGTTACTCAGATATGACTCTATCTCGAAACTTATTTGTGGCTCTGTGTATGTTATATGTTATGAGGAATTTAAGTTTTACGAAAACAATTACGGAAATCTTCATCTAATTTATTTATTTATGAAACCATTTACTTATCGCGTAAATTATATTCTGTATCATCAATAGATCAAGTTTAGTTTAGGTTAAGATAGAAGCTAATGACGATATTGGGAATTATCATGTGACAGTTATTATTTTATTTCGAAGATTAAATATCATATTATCTAAGTTTAGTACTTACATACATCAGAAAGCTGTAGATAATTAAAATTAGGTTAAGATATGGGTATCAGTAGTGTATTGATGAAACAGCCCATTTATTAACATGACTCTTAAATAAACGTTATTGTGTGAAATGCGAATTTTTGGATATGGAAACTGTAAAGGAATTTAAAAATGGGTAAATTTTGTGATGAAAATATGGTTATTATGATAACTTATTATATCATAATTTGGCAAGAATTCATTTTAATATAACACAGAATATTAATGTGTGATAACATATTACAACAAAGGCTTAATTCGGAAGATATTCTAACCTTTCATTTTTACGAGAAACACCTGTTATTTTTCTTGATTATAGGCACATTTAAAACTTGTTTTACTATATTTGATTGCCTGATCATGTTATTTTAACACTTACAAACCTAATCAAAGATCAGTTAACTTTCTAATTCACCAATAAACTTTTTTCAAGCTTAATATTAATACATACAGACAACCTACTTTCAATATCGCCATTATTTGTATAGGTACCTATAGATTTACCGATACCTACTTGTATTAGATCACAATCTTCGGAACATGTCAATGGATGTTATATACAACATACAAGAACTAAATCTGAACAGAAATCGATGCTTCCATATCTGGTGGCTTAAATCGGTGCCCCAGCACAGATATTACTATAGTACTATTTTACTATACTACGGCCCATTGAATTTCTGTGTCAAGTATGTTAATAATGGACATTAAGAACCCCTCTAGGTACCAACCTTACAGTGGAACTTGAGGATTTGATGAAAATATATCTCCTTAAATGGTTTATGGCGTTCTTTCTTTTTTTTTTAAATTTGTGCTCGTTTTACCTGCTACTGGTCCGTGTATTGCGCGTCTAGACAGGATGGTGAAGAATATGTACAGCAGCGATAGTACATTACGGCGGAAGACCAGTTCTGTAAAATAACCGATGTGAATTGCTCGAGGTATACTGTAACGTGAAACTTTTAATAAAGGTTACGAGAGAATGATGTTTCGGCGATTCAGTATGTAGAAGGGAAAAAACGTGTGAATTCATCGGTTTTATTTTAAATGCTTTTTGTAATTGTGCGATTCTGTCTGTATAGATTTAACAAACATTCTGACGAGAGTTTGTATGTAGGTAGATATTATAGGTATATACCTATATGTGAATATTATAATCTTATTCATTCACACTGTTAATATTAATTAGTTCTTTGGCATTGAGAAGAATTAGCAATAGGATGATAGTTTATTTTTCTGTTTTTAAAGCTAGCATGAACAGAAGTACCATAATTTATATTTATACGCCATCTTTTGGTCCATGCGCTAATATTGTTTATTGCGTCTCTTCTATCGTGTTGCTTACTGCTATCACTGTGTTATCAACAGCAAATATTGCTAATTTGATGTCTGGAACTGTAAAGTCACATATGGGCAAGAAATAAAGTACTGGTTTCAATATACTGCCTTGAAGCACTCCTGCACTTAGTGATTTAATTGCTGAGCACTACACTTCTTGCGCAACTCTAAAAGTACGTTGATCTATGATTTTAAGAGCTGTATATGCTATAGTCAACTGTAGTGCATTTGGAAATGGCAGATGTATCATGGGCATAGATGATAATGAAAAAATTCATTCAAAATGTCATAATACACGGTGGCCAGAAAAATGCGGACAAACGCCACGCAGGCCAAATCTTTGTTTAATTCTGAGTTGACAATCTTAATTGAAAAAAATGAGGTGTGGCCACCACACGACTTTCTTATGCGTATGAAAGTGTTACTTCCGGTCCTAATTTTGAAATTTCATTTATACAAAAAATATTCCAAATCCAACTCTAAATACTTTTGTACTCTTCATAAATATATATAGAATGCATAATTTACGACATATTTGCAAAAAATCGCTATTCGATAAGAGTAAAAGTGGTACTTCCGGTCTGAATTTTGAATTTTTTTTATACAAAAGATATTGAAAATGATGTTTTAAATACTTTTATACTCGTAACGTATTTGTCTTAAAAGCATGACTTGCGAGATATTCGCAAAAAACTGATTTTCCATAAGAGTAAAAGACCTACTTCCGGTTGGAATTTCGAAAAACTTTTTTAAGACAATTTGTTTCAAACTTAATTCTAAGTACATATGAATTCTTTATAAATTTGTTTAAACTTAGTAATTGACGAAATATTTGCAAATTTCGATTTTTTCACTGAAGTAAACTACTACTTCCGGTCTGCCGATTTTGCTCAAAATCTAATCAGTTCTCAAGAGGCAGATTATACACGTAAATACAAAATTTGGAATTGATATCTACAGCGGTTTGACCGCTATCGTGGTCACACACACACACACACACAGAGAGAGAGAGAGACACACACAGACACACAGACACACAGACATTTTTTAAAAACCACTTTTTTGGTATCAGGGGACCTCAAAACGTGGACATCTGCAAAAATCTCGAGGTCGAAAATTTTCATCATCACAATACTTCCTTATACTACGTATAAGAAAGTAAAAGTAGTAGGTACAGTGCTTTTTTTTTTTTTTTTTTTTTTTTTTTGTAAACCATTGGTATTAATCGATTAGTTACATCAATGCATTTGAGATAATTCCATTTCTAAATTTCACCACAATGATTTTACATAGATAAATTTGACGAATTTTGCTAAATTTTAACCGTACAACTTAATGTTTGATGGTCTCGTATGCCGTAAGGAAGGACCGTATAACTTTTTTGGATTAAGATTATCGCCCCAGAATTGAACAAAGAATCGTTCTACCTGGCGTTTGTCCGCATTTTTCTGGCCACCGTGTATAATAATAATAATAATTTTTATTTTAACCTTTGGAATGCAGGTAGGTACATTAATAATGTACATACATTATTAGGCATGTCATACCTAATAAAGCATCAAGAATCTATAAATTGTGAAACTGAATAAAACGGATTATTCACGATGCACACACAGACAGTAAATCGTTAATCATTATCGAGAACAGCAGTGGACTCAATACAGTGCCCTGTGGTACCTCTTTCTCCATGTGTCTCTTTCCTGAGCATAAACCATTCACCACCATAACTTGATCCCGGCCCCCCAAATATGAGAGAACCCACTGATGTGCAACACTCTCACTCCCACACTATGCAATTTTTGTGCCAGTAGCTGATGATCAACAGAATCGAACGCCCTACTGAAATCATAAAATAGTCCCAGAACGTTCCGTCTATTATTTAGAACCTCACAGGCTACATTGATTATCTGTTCCGTAGCTGTAAGAGTAGGTTTAGCCTTTCGAAATCCATGCTGACACGGTTTCAATACCTTGTATTTTTCGAGGAAGCTGTACACCCTTCTATGAAAGTAATGTTCAAAAACTTTCGAGACTTGAACTTGCAAAGCAGGTCTGTAATTCTCGACATTATATTCCTTACCTTTCTTTTTGAAAATCGGTACGATCCTGGAGGTTTTCAAATTCGCAGGGTATTCCCCAGACTCAAAAGACCTATTGATCACCATGCATAAAGCTGGGCTTATGCATTCTTTCACCATTCGTAGAATTGTTCTTGGTATTTGATCTATACCCGAGGACTGTTTCGTACAACAGTTATTAATTGCTTTTGAACCTTCTGATACGGTCACAGGACCAACATACATGGTATTCAGCAAATCGAAGTGGTGGTGGACATTGTCCAGCAATTTCCTCAAAGAATTATCACCCATTTCAATCTCAGAGTCGCCATCTTTTATTCTAAGTTGTGTATGGTGTTGGTGCCCTTTTCAATTCTATTATTATATTTTAGCACGTTTTATATACAGTCCCCGGATTGAGTTTACAAGAGGAAAAAAAAATATTTTTGATTTTACAATAAAATACTAAGGGAATATAAATTTTATGCTTCATTTCAAATGATCATATCTCTAATTAGGATTTTAATTCCACTTATGTATGTTCCAAACATTTTGTTTTAATTTTTTTCATCGCATTTCATCTATTATTTTTTTGTGGTGGAAGGCTTTGACTTCAAAACGTCAAACACTAATTATGTATCAAAAATAACTTCAAACTGTAATTCTGTAAAATAATATATTTAATACAATGTTATGGCATTGGGGAAAAGAGCTACTAGCGTCGCATTGCGGAAGAATTTATTGAAAAATTTCCCGGAGTAACTGTTTCCCGTATGGGTATAAGGACGATGGTGAAACAATTTTTGGAAACTGGTTCTGTTTTGAATTTAAAGAAAAAGAAAATAGTACGTGATGAAAATGATGCTTCTACAGTTTTAATTTTGGATAATCCTAAACTTTCATTACGGAGACGGGCGCTTCAACTACATATGAACAAATCCCATATTCAAAGAGTTTTAATGGAACGTAAATTATATCCTTATAAACCTATTTTTAATCATACGTTAGAGCCGGGGGGATGATGAAAAGCGTCTTTATTTTTGCATGTGGATGGGAGATAAAATAATGGAGAACCAAAATTATCACAAAAGCATTGTATTTTCCGATGAAGCAATATTTACAAGCAATGGTACCGTTTCGTCACAACCTGTTCGTTATTGGAGTGATACCAATCCTGACTGTAGAATTGCATCAAACGTGTGGTATGCTTGTTCTTACCATGGAATAATAGGCCCATATTTTTTTGATGCTAATGTAAATCAGCACAATTATTTGGAAATGCTAAGCAACTTTTATGGTTTAGGTGAACTCCCACTTGCTTATCGCCAGATGATATATTTTCAATATGGTGGTTGTCCGGCCCACCGTTCGCGCATTGTTGCTGCCTGGCTCTATCAAAAATTCGAAAATTGTAGGAATGGCTTGAATGGTGCTGTTTTGGAGTTCCAAGAAGCCCTGACTTAACTATTGTAGATTTTTATTTGTGGGGACGGTTAAAGCAACTAGTCCACATGGAAAACTAG
This sequence comes from Amphimallon solstitiale, assembly GCA_963170755.1. Lineage (NCBI taxonomy): Eukaryota > Metazoa > Arthropoda > Insecta > Coleoptera > Scarabaeidae > Amphimallon > Amphimallon solstitiale. The sequence continues at coordinate 195,072,603 of OY720676.1, forward strand.
CCTAACAACAATGGGGAAGTATTAAAAAATCGTATAAGAGATGCTGTTGCGTCCTTGACACTTGAAGAAATTCGCAGCAGTTATAAGGAACTGCGGCTTAAGAGTTGAATTGTGTGCTGAAATGGGTGGTGGACTTAATAGAATAGTTTTAAACATTATTGTTTCTAGCCTACTTCTTTTTTTAATGTTGCGATTGAAAAAAAAGAAAATAAAAATTTGTAATTCTAAATAGGGGTTTGACAGTTTCGTAATTCTAATTACAGATTTGTTCATTTGAAATGAAGCATACAATTTAATTCCTTTAGCATTTTATTGTAAAATCAAAAATAAGAATTTTTTCCCTCTTGTAAACTCAATCAGGGGACATACTGTATATAAAGGGAAACCAAGCAGGCTTCGAGATTGATACCTGTGGGACGCCAATCGAAAAGGTAAAGGCTCAGATTTATAATAAAATATTGAATAGTTTTATGAAAGAACTTTACATGATAGAGAAAAATGATTTCATTTTTGGAACGGCCCCTAAAAATAATATGAAAATCAGTTATCACATGTAAAATAATTTTGAAAGGTATTTTGGAGTACCCTGTGAAATTATCCAAGCCGCTTTTCTAATCGCATTCCGTCGTACATATCATAATGGTGTTAGTAGTACAGCAGATCCACGTCGCAAACGCCACAAGACATGTTAAGCTTAAAAATAAAATATTTTGATAAAGAATGACTTGGTTTAAACAGGAAATATGGACCGACAGCAGCGGCCGCTCTAAAAATCGAAACATCATAAGAGATCGCGGGCCCTATTCTATTCTAGCTGGCGTGACGTCCCGTTCCCGCTCGCATCTACTCTTCTCTAATTTTCTCTCTTGCATTCCTCTAATATCACCATTCCGAGTAGGGGGCGTACTAGCGTCCCGACGCGCACTCTTTCCGACCAACATCATCTTGACTTGCGCGCGCTAATGTGTGCGTGCGTGGATCTCGATGTAAAAAAAAGGCGGAAATGCATATCATAACGTCATTTACGAAACACACAATCTATCTTCACTCATTATTGAACGCCATAGAGACACGCTCCGGCGCGTTTGGTAGAAGGAGATGCGAGAAAGTAGGAGTAGGAACAAAAGGCACGAGAGAAAAAAGAAACCGGTGGACGAGAACAGTCTATATTGTAAATATTTGCCGCTTGTAGTTCCTGTTGTAATTTTTTTCGAAAAAAACAAATAATTAAGACTTAAAAAAGAAATATCGTTTACGACGAGATATTCTTTACACTCAAAAGAAATGAATGAGGAGAGATTTACTGCGGTAGTAAATCACGACGGTAGTAAAACAATGAATCTGGTTTAGACTTTAGACAGTAGGAAAGATAACATGTCATACCTACCTATTTGTCGTGTGTGATGTGAAGAAACAGAAACTTGTAGGAGAATACACAAATTTCATGTGAATTTACAAAATTACACCAGTTATGTAATCCCATGTTAATATTGTAAATTTACAAATACTTAACTATCTGTACCGGTAACGTAATATAAGGAAATATTATGATGATAAACATTTTCGACTTCGAGATCGGTTGTCTTGGAACAATCACATAGAAGCACTATGTAAAAGATTAAATATGGCTATCTTTGCAATACGCACAATAAGCAACAAGCAGCAAAAAGTACCTACTTAAGTAGCTACTTACGGAATTCTCATATGGGGCATGTCTGCGTGGATGAAGGATGCTCTAGTTCTACAAAAAAGAGCAATTAGAACTCTTTGTTGGTTAAAATACAATGAATCTTGCCGGGAACATTTTAAGAGTGAATGAATACTTACTTTTGGTTAGTGCCTACATCTATTCGTGTTTTAAACATGTGCATGCGAATATACCTAAATTCGCGAGTAACAAGAACTTTCATCGACATGACACGCGAAATGCAGATGCGTTGGTAATCCCATATCATCGCCTAAGTGTTACACAACAGGGCCCTGCAGCTGGGGCCCCAAATTGTATAACTGTCTTCCGGAAAGTATAAAAACTATGAATAACAACGAGTTTAAGAAAACTGTAAAAACAATATTGACCAATTCTTGTTTCTATACCGTGGAGGAGTATCTTGAGGCCTTCTCCCGAGGAAAGAATGATATTAAAGGGATATTAAAGTCGATTTGGTAAAATTGGAGTGAGAAGAGAATACGTGAAATAAAATACTCCAGACTACCGCAAAAAGTTCGGACGGTCCCATATGCGGGGGGCCAAGAAGTAGGTAAGAGCTGAAGACGCTGCTAAAATACAAATAATTCAGTACCGCACCATTCCGGAATTTATTAATTTAGTTACTCAAATTAAATTTTTTTCCGCAATTCAAAAAGCTATATCTCACAAGAAAACATTGGTCTACACGGAAATTACATCCGTTTTGATCAGTTTCATTTAATTATTTCAGATTTTGACCGAGAAACACACATACATTTTACTCTTATTTGGAATAAGAAAAATAGATGATTGTGACAAAAAATTACATAATCTGACAACCTTTCCGTGTATTCATATCTATATTGGAGTTGTACAGAAAATTACACATTTCTATCTTGAACAATAGTAAAAAGAACTGATAAATTCGATATCTTGCTTTCTCGACAGCTTCAATAATATCCCCTTAATGTTATACAATGATTTCATTACTCTGTTTTTTTTAATTTTTTTTAGAAAATGTATTTAAATTTAAATGTTTGTTTATCAAAATTTTATATCGTTTGTGTTTATATATGTACAACTGTTTTTGTCTATTTATATAGTATAACCACATTACGTTTGCCAACTGAGAGGTGCTGAGAGGCATGTGATTAAATGTCTCACTGTACCATACTTAAATAAATTTGACGTAATTTATGAAAAAATGTCAATATCTCAATAATGGTCAGTTATAGTGTTTGATGTAAAATGGTGTAAATGCAATGGTTTTCGAATTTTTTTTGTCTATGTTAATTAACGAAAATTTAATACGTATCTTCGTCGATTATTATATACACCAGCGCATTGTATATGTATATTACAGAATACATGGGATTAATATGTTTACTTTTAGAAGAATTCTTTAAAATACTATTCATAACTAATTCATACCTCGTAAAAAGTATTTCCAACACAAAATGAACATTTTCCGTAGTAGTTTAAAATTATAATCATAAACATCTTACACAGATCCCAGACATGCTGAAAAACACGTATCGCGAAGATCCTGTCCATATAGAAGAAGAATTTTACAAACAAGAAAAAAAAAAGAGTTGTATACTTCTATTTATATCATGGTAATTGCACTCGAGTGTTTGGCGCGAAACAGTTTTCTTTCAGCGAGTGGAGCGATCAATTTTTTCATCAATTGATCCCAATAACTATTTAAATCAAACTTCTAAAGGCGTCTCCCGTATGGATCGTAGTCCTTGATGCTTGACAGACTAGTTTGTTATAATATTATTCGTCGGACTTTGGCTCGAAATATTTTTTGAAAAAATTTGCCACTTGTGTGTACATGCTACTAATAAGGTTAATGTAACAATCAATCTTTCTTCTTTAACGTTTATTCTATATGTTACCTGTATTTCACACATTCCTATCATTATATGTAGATATGATCGTCTAAAAAGAGATTGTGTACATCTAAAAATTCCCCAACAAATCCTATGCAGAAGTATACATATATCGTTTAAAAAAAATCATTGTGTAGCTAGAATGAGGCATTATTTAGTTCTTCGATAAATGAACACCATTACTTCAAAAGTACCCGATACTAACAACTGAGTTATTAATAAATAGTAAGTATAGGTAATGACTTTTCTCAAAATTTAAAAAACATCAAATTTTTTTTATTTAATATAATGTACCTATCTCTAATTGAACTACGCCGTCGGCATTTGCCATTTAAGCAATTTTTACGTTTTTCATCTTCCACTCCTGCGTGAATTAAAATTAATTGTCAAATTTGACATTAGCATGCCATAAGCACTGTTTAAAGGAGGGTTTTCTAACAGCGATTTTAAAAAAAAGAAGTGTTTCTGTAAATTAATTTGTTGGGTAGTTTGAGGAATAGCAATTTGACAGATTTATAATTTTTTCTAATAGTTCAAAAGGGTTTGTTTGGATTTTGTAGGTGACTTCATCGATTTCAGGAATTGTACTGACGCCAAGATGGCGAATAGAACGAGACATTTAGAGAATACAATCCCGGAATCCCGCGATTATACTATGTGGTTTCTAATTGGGCTCAAATGAAAAAAAAAAACTTAAGCAAATTCTTAAAAATTATCTATTACTATTGTTGCACAACATAATACACAATCTACTAAAATAAGGAACAACAAAGACAGTACAAAAAACTATTTAGAATTTCGAAAATACAATCGCAGAAATATCAAAGCTTCCAATGTTTGACTTCCAAGCCTGCTTCGTAGTTTATTGCCAACATAAGCAGTAGCTGAAACCTATCGCTCAGGTTCTGCACTGGTTGGAGGAATAGATAATAGATATCTCTATGCAAATTCTAAGTGATATCCATGAACTCCTCCATTTTCGAACAGGCTCACACCTACTATTTACCAACCCCAATTCATTTTGTACTTTAGGATCTGGCGATTCTATGCTCTTATTAATTTCCAGCTGTAACTTTTCCTTTGGTGTTAATTGGGGTTGGGAGATTTGTTGCCTTGGCTCATCATCTGATTGTGATCCTGACCTTTCTTCCTCTTCCGTGTCATCTCGACTATTTAGTCTTTTAACAATACTCTTTATTTGCTTCCTCACTAAAGCCTGTGTAGGAACTGGAAATACGTCAAGCCATTCCAAATCCGATAATAATTGATTTTCATCATCTTTTCGTGGATTTTGTAAATAATTTAACACACCAGTTAAATCATCACTTCGTCGTTGCTTTATGCGTTCCACTAAGGATGTTTTCATTTTATTGGCGAGTGCTGAGTTTTTGCTAGACAATTGTTTTATAAGAAATTTCAAAGCGGCATCAGCTGTGCATAAATTAGCATCTCGCCGACAATTTGCTTCTACTGTTAATTTAATTAGGGCTTCTAAACGGATTGGATGATTGAGATCTATAAGAGCTTTTTGAATTTAGGTTTTTAAGAGAGAAAATCGTTCCAGCATGGTTAAAAGACTGTTCCACTTGGTTTTACAATCCAAAAGAAGTGACAGCTCTTTTTCATGTTCAATCATCACATATTTTTGAAGTACTGTTTCATTTTTCAATGGTGATCTTTTGAAATACACGATGACTCTGCGGATTTTCTTTATCAGCTCATTAATGTTTTCAGCCTTTGTGAACTCTGGTATGTGTTCTCGCTCGGGATCAAAAAACGGCCGGGATCCCGAGATTCCGGGATTCGGGTTCCCGGAATTGTATTCTCTGGAGACAATATAAGTCTTGAAAGATCGCAAATCATCCCAAACGAACGAATGCATCATATATAGAACGCATTGTTATTCTGTGGCTGAGCTCTGCCAAAAAACATTTCCCATAAACTTTGAGATTCTATATTTTCCTATTTGGTGGTTCTTCTGGGTAGTCTAGAACCTCTTGTACTGTGTTATCTACTAACGTAAGACCAATGTCTCCAACTAGGGATAAGTGTAGCAACATGTCTTTGCTTCTCCTTGACGATTTTACGAAGTGCAATACTTGCTTCATGTAGTCCATCTGAAAATCACTTAGCTGACGATAATTGTGTTGTTTTCGAGGTCTTGCTATTGGTACAACTGTTCTTATCATTTATCATTTTCAAAACAGTAGACATTTGTTAATGATTGGGTTAAAAATATATATCTACTTTTACTGTCTGATTCTTTTCTTCTCGCATAGTATAGTAGTAAGTAGGTATATACGTATAAAATAAATGATCTGTTAATTATTTAAATATTGATGTGGTCTTGTAGTGTTTGTTTCCTTTTCCTGTCCAATATGCGAATAAGAAGTAAATGGTACTCTTACAATTATCCGGTTTACGTAACGCGCTTATTAAAATTGCATAAAAGCCATTTTATTATTCCATGGGATAGAGGTGTTCTTTCTGCAAAATAGAAACGGAGGAAACTGAAATTATGTGGAAATTGGATGCAATTAAATCAATAGCACAGGTGAAAATTATTACTTTTACGTTTATTAATACAGAATGTTTAGAATAATATTATGTGAATGAATCTGTTCTCGCCAGTTTCTTTCAAATGACAATTATGGAACATAAACGGATAGGTCGTATTTTTATTACTGTTATTGTTTCTGGAATAGTAGCATATGACCCAGAAGTAACTTCAGCATGTTACAGGTGAATATTGTTTACGAAAGTCTAAATAAAGAGAGTTTAGTTTTTTTAATGATAATTGCTTTATTCTTGCTTAACTATTATGGAGCAAGCTGCTATAATCCTTTATGAAAATGTATAGGAGAGAGCGTTTGGAATAGTACGAATGAAGCTTTGCACAATACTATTTCATATTTTGGAAGAAATTACATTCATACTCTGGCTTTACGCATGACTACTATGATAAATAATTTTATGAAAGTAATGACTAATCATTATAAAAGATTTTTTTTCTCTAAAAACCGCTTGCCTCGACCTTTTTTGAGTTTGAAGTGTTTAAACTGGTGACAACACATAAACGTCATTTTGACATAATAAACAATTGACGAGCATTTATTAAAAACTGCACTTGTCTAATTTTTTTTGTGGGAAAATAAAAAAAATCTCAGGAGTCTATAATATATAAGCATTTTTCTCTAAAAACCGCTTTCCTCGATCTTTTTTGAGTTTGAGGCGTTTAAACTGTTGACAACACATAAACGTCATTTTGACGTAATAAAGAATTGACGAGCATTTATTAAAAACTGCACTTGTCTAATTTTTTTTTATTTTGGGAAAATAAAAAAAATCTCAGGAGTGTATAATATACAGGGTGTAACAAAATAAGTGTAAAACATTTCAGGGGGTGATTCCTTAGCGAAAAAGAGATAGGGTCTTTCATATAAAAAAAACTTCAATGGAGCATCCCTTGTTAAGATACAGCCCCATAAAGGGGGTACATAAAATTTGTTTTACAATTTTTCTCACAAACACTAAAAATGTAATTTATTTCCAATGTAACTTTTTGTCTGATTATTTGTTTACCATTTAAAAATCTATTTCCAATACCTTGTTTCATTCGAAACAAAAAATGTCTCTTGAATTTTTTGCCCAAAAGTAATCAGTTCGCAGCAAAAAATTATTTTACGAACAACTACAGAGATACATCGTCATAAATGCGTACTGGATTAGTATTGTTATTTTGTAGTTACTACCTGCATCAAAATACATATGATTAAAGATGAATAAACAAAACTAATTTATTAATAACAAAACATAAAACATGTAGAAATCATAGTAAATGTTCAATATGTCCACCTTCAGTCATTACACATGCGTCTAGACGTCGGCGCATTGAGCCACGTATTCGCTCAAATATTACTGGATTCTCTCTAATTACCCTGCACGCATCGATGATGCGGTTTCTTAAGTCCTCTACATCGCGAACAGGAGTAGGATAAACCAACGTCTGTAAATGGCCCCAAGTAGAGAAATCGAGAGGATTGAGATCCGGGGATCGAGCGGGCCAATTCTGTGGTCCTCCTCAACCTACCCAATGATTTGGATATGTTTGGGTTAAATGCTGACGTGCTGCTTGACTAAAATGGGCGGGAGCCCCATCATGCATAAAAAATATATTCGTTCTGACGCCCAAAGGAACTTCCTCCAGCAGTACTGGATGCACTTCTCTTAAAAATTGAGTGTATGCCTCACCATTTAATCGAGGAGGAAGAAAATGAGGGCCAATTAAATAATCCCCAATAACTCCGAGCCACACGTTAAGAGAAAAGTGTTCTTGATGGTTAGCTTGTACAATAGCGTGAGGGTTTTCATCAGCCCATATGTGGTTATTATGAAAATTAATTATCTTGTCCCGAGAAAAAGTACATTCGTCTGTGAATTCGATCGTCTTCAGAAAGTCAGGATTTCTTCTAATCATTTCCAGCATCCAATTGGAAAATTCAAGACGGTTCGGAAAATCTCGCTGTAACAGTGCCTGTACTCGTTGCAGATGGTAAGGGTATAAGAGTTGTTCCTTTAAAATTCGAAATACCGTCATATGATCAACATTTAACTCGAATGCAATCTTTCTAGTACTGCTAGTAGGTTGTTCTTCAACCAAATTAAGTACTGCTTCTTCAAGATGTGTTGTTCTAACTTCTCGATGGCGACCACAATCCTGCGTTCTTTTGTCGAATGAACCATATTCTCGTAATCGTTGATGAAGTCGGGCAAATATTCTATGCGAAGGAAGCTGCCGTTGAGGATACATTTCAGCATATCTTCTAGAAGCTTCTAACCCATTCCCCTGCGACAGACCGTAAACGTAATGCATATCAGCCATTTCCTCATTTGTGTATGCCATTTTAATAACAAGTGAATTATTAAACTAACAAATTACGAACAAAACAACGACACAATTAAGTATTAATTCAATTTCAAAAATTTACAAACTGACAGCGTGATACCACTACTAGCGGCCTACTAAATAAATTAGTTTTACATTTTCGTTTTATGATGATGTATCTCTGTAGTTGTTCGTAAAATAATTTTTTGCTGCGAACTGATTACTTTTGGGCAAAAAATTCAAGAGACTTTTTTGTTTCGAATGAAACAAGGTATTGGAAATGGATTTTTAAATGGTAAACAAATAATCAGACAAAAAGTTACATTGGAAATAAATTACATTTTTAGTGTTTGTGAGAAAAATTGTAAAACAAATTTTATGTACCCCCTTTATGGGGCTGTATCTTAACAAGGGATGCTCCATTGAAGTTCTTTTATATGAAAGACCCTATCTCTTTTTCGCTAAGGAATCACCGCCTGAAATGTTTTACACTTATTTTGTTACACCCTGTATAAGCATTTTTTTCTAAAAACCGCTTTCCTCGATCTTCTTTGAGTTTGAGGTGTTTAAACTGTCGACAACCCATAAACATCATTTTGACATAATAAACAATTGACAAGCATTTATTAAAAACTGCACTTGTCTAAATTTTTTTTTTTTGGGAAAATAAAAAAAATCTCAGGAGTCTATTGTATGCTAGGCTAGAGTCTAGTAATTTTTGAGTATCTGTATGATATCTGTAAAGAAAAATTCATTGAAAATTAAATGGTGATGGCTTCTCTAGCATTTAGTATCGCTTTGTCCCATTCTTTTGCCACTTTGTTAAATAGCTTGACACTACTCGCATGCACTAGAAAAGTACAAAAAGTGTATCATCGTATAAGTAATTTTTATTTTGTCCTGGTCATCAGTTACTTGTTAATACAAGATTTCTGTACATATCATAGGTGGTAAATATAATGAAGAAAACATTAAGATCCAGCAAATATATAAATCACGCTTACTTTGTGAGAGTATTTAATATGTTCATATAAATAATATTATTATTACCTAGATAGAATGAACGTGATGGGACTTTCAAATTAGCTTGCCAGTTACGAACATCTAAAAAGTCATAGGAAATAATAACTTCTCATCAAAGACCTGCGTAATTTGTGTGTTTTAGATGGAATAAACGCACGTGTAATGTGTGGAGTGTCTCTGTAATGTGTTGGTTTGCGGTAAATTTACAATTCAACTTAATTATTGAACTGTTGTCAACTCTTCGTTTATTTAATTAGCCAGCGATGAATGTATAAGTAATAATAAATCTCGCCGGAATAAAAACGAGAATTTACATATCCTAACAGGACAGAGAACGGAACATCCGTTCTATTATGCGCGAACACACACTTATCGGAAAATGGAATCAATATTATCCATGTGATATTGAATGTGGCACAATATACATTATATATAAACTTAAAATTTGCCAATGAGAAAGACACGGAGAACACCGGAAGGGAACAAAAAAAAACCACCTACGGCTATGTTATTGCCTCAGTACTACGACAACTACACGCACAGAGGACTGAAATCGACAACTCGCCGTCTTTCCGCTTCTGTCGACCTCTCTCTCTCTCTTTCTGTCTTCCATACGAAGCAGGTGATATACACCTAATCCCGAATATCCAAAACTAGTGGAAGAGAGTAGTAATAGGACATTCAGAAATTCTCACGGACAGCGTTTGTGTGTAAGCTGAGGCCGAAGTTGCGATCCCTCTTTTACTTGCACGTCGTGTGTATGTATGTATATACAGTATATCACTGTACAACACACAGACACGAACGCGCACACACACAGCCGACTGGCAAATCGAGAGACCCAGAAAGAGGCTGTTCATTCATAAACTGTTCTGCCGCCTGCTTCCAACCGTACACGACGGGCCAGTGGTAGGGGAGTGTAAGCGTGTTGTGCTTGCCTTCTCTCTCCGACAAGAACAGACATCATTATATACATACACACTATATTTTCAAGAGTTCGCTGCTGGTACACAGGTGCGTCCGCTTTTATAACCGCACCAAATACACCGGACTATATTTGCGGCTGTCTGAAAGACAACCGAAACATTGTTGTTGTGCGGGCGTAATTTTTCCGCGAGAAGAGATATCTATCCGTGAATTCCGCGTCCGTCTTCTAAGTCCGATCTCGTCGTCGCGAATACTTTTAATTGTAACGCAGTGAGTGTGACACGGGGGCATCGGAAAGATACGGAAGATTCCATGAAGATCGTCCGAACCAAAACGACGGCGGAAATAAAAAAGGAAACGTACTTTTACGTTGTGCCATGGTTCGTCCGAAGCAGCCGTGATTTGTGAATGAAAATATTAGTCGTGAATGGACGGGAAAGCAGCACAACAACGAGAAGATAAATCCATCTCGGCTTGATGCTGGTGCTCGCCTACTACCGTCTTACTTCCTTCAGTTTCTTCGAGTGTTTGAACGCACGCAACGTCCACAACACACGACGAACAAAACGTGTAACTACGGTTTTGTGTAGCTATTTTTAAAATACCCGCGACTGGAAATAGAAATTAAAGAACGACTTTTAGAGAACGATCGGATTATTGACATCGTTGCGAAATTGGAAAACGATTGTGCCCATAAGTACAAGTAAAATGTGACATTTATATATATATACATATATGCCCGGACGAGATTAAAACAATTAAAAAACATCCCTAGTGAACTGGGGAAGATTTTAATAATGATAAAAAGTTACGTGAGTTTTTTTTAAAAATGGTGTCTTTTCTTATTGTTATTTAATTTTTGCGATAAAGGGAACAAAGAAGTAATTGAGTGAATAAAGTTATTGAACGTATCGTTTTCATACAACAATGATTAAAATTAAAAAGCATTTAATAGGAATGACATTTTCGAATATAATTCTAGAAAAGTCACTTCCAACGATACTCTGTGTTTTATCCAAGTGTTGGGAAGTTCATCATATATTACAAGAACATTTATAAATCTATATAACGATATTTTAAGAATAAATTAATAATATATATATATGTATAATAAATAGGTGACGATTATTTTAAATACTTATATACGAAATCGGCTGTTTAGTAAATTTAAGAAAAATCGAATTTTATAATTATTATTGTTTGTAAGAACAAGACAGACAGTGATTTTACGGGAATTTCTAGTGTGTACAACGTGAAATTCAAACAAAAGAAAAGAACATCTGATCTAGTCATCCAAAATAACCACCCACATGTATATAGATTCGTTTGGCTTCTGTGGCGGCATGGGAATAAAAACAATGAAAGCATTTAGCAGGCAGAAAGGTGAGTCCGAGACATACGTTTTTTTTTATTTGCGCAAGATACAACATTTCCGTCGATGCAATTACTTATTTCTCGATAGTAGATGATTATATATTATATTATGTAATCCATAAATATTTTACTCGTATAACTGATATAGGTATGTTGTAAAAAAAAGTACTTTCTTTCTTTCGAATTTAAGATATTTAGAATTTCCAGTGGTAAAAAGTGAATGATTGTAATGCTTGTGTTGCATATTACGTTCAGATTATTATATTTACATTTGATTTGCATGTTATTCAAACATAAAGTGTTAATGTTTATATTGTGATTTATACCTATAGATAGGTATATTACACGTTCGGTATTGAAAATATTAAATGTACAAGTACCTACATCTAAAAAAATGGCAAACTTTTTAATTTCAGCTTGATAGGGACGGAAAAACGTAAAAGATGTGATAGTTCTTGCCCACAATGAACGTTAAATGAAACATAAACGTAAGACATTCCCATAGGGTGAAATTTAACTATATACCGTCCACAACGAACGTAGGCAAACACCAGAACGCTCTTGTGGTATATTATTTATTTTAATATTTTTTGACTTTTGAGGTTAAATCCTAAAATTTCTATAGTATTACTTTGAAACTCATGTTATGTTGAATGGATTTTACCGATGACAGTAACAATGGTTAAAGTTATTGTTCTTAAGAAAAAAAAAAATAAAGCGAAAAGTAATAACAAACATTGGCGTGTGAAGCTGGTAAATAAATATCGAAACGTACGGGTAGAATTTAATTTATTTTTGTACTAGATACTTTGTTATTCGAAGGGTCGTCGCTGCTAAATGCACATTTATAAGTGGCATTGTGACCTGTCAAGCAAAATATCATTACGTATTTCTCTCAACTTGACTAACTTTGTCTTACCCGTATTTAATTTATTAAAAAGTGATATCCTCGCTAGTCGACAGGCATAATTGACACGAAATATCATGAATGCCAATTGTAAAATACCGACTGCTAACGGTAACACATGCGAATCATACCAATCTACCTAACTAATTTATCGAATTAATATAACATATTTTCCTTTGACGTGTTTTTAAAATTGTCTATACCACAGTTCTTCGATTCAAATATAACCGAAAATCACATTTAAACTCTGTATGTTTCACAATCATTTCGAGTTTACTAGGAATGTTTCTAGTTCTTGGTGAAATCCTGATCTGTATGAATACTGATGGATTGCTCCCCCCCCTCTGTGCCTTGCAACAGTTTGTATGTGAACTTTGCTGTCAGAAAGGAACAGCGTATAGGAAGGAGTCTAAAGTATTTTGCATTTTTATGCCCGTATTTTTTTTGCAAAAATGTTGATGCCTACTTGGTACCACTTAATTTCTTTGGGTCTTTGTTAATATTTATATATTCTTATTACACTTTGATCCTACGATAAAGATATGATTCCTTTTAGTACTCTGTTGACTTAAAATTCACTTGATTAACCGTAGATATATACAGATTTATGCTTAGTAAAAATGCAACATCGCATGCTGCTTAGGAAAAACGTGGCATTGCTTCTAAGCATGGGTGAGTTACTGCGTTCTTAGTAAGCACGTGTCATATGGTTTGTCTCTCAAAACATGAAAAAAAGATTTTTTGAGCCGTTGAAAATAAAGCCCAGTACCATTTACAGTTCTTTGGCTTGAGGGCATAAGAGGAACATATCATATCATATATATATACAGATAGTATAAATGTATTTTGTACTTTTCTGAAAAAATATTATTAAATAAGTGGCGAGCAAATTGTCTGTTGTTCACTAGCTATTTTGAAGCAGGTGGACTTTATCAGAAATTACCAGAGCAGAAAAGTGCAGACCTCCCTCTTACATTAGAGAAAAAGAAAATTATTCTAAAAAATGAGAAGGGTGATGGCATAGGATAGAAAAGTTATTTGGAACAACATACCAAAGAGGAATGATAATATTAAAAATAAAGCTTGAAAGGTTATTTCACTTTATTTTTCCAAGCTCTTCATTTAATAAACGCATTATTGCATTTTTCTCAAACAAATTTCGTTACTGGTTATGTTTTTGGCATAAGAAAAACGCAATTTCTGATATAAAAACAGTATTTTTGATTTTTATTTTAAATTGTGATTTTTCCAGTACAAAACAATGTTTGCTGGATAAATCATTTGTGGTATAAAAGTCGCACTGCAACCGTTTGACTTACTGCATCTGTAAAGAAAATGAAAAACTTCTCTTGTTACTTTTCTTACTAATCACGGCATTGTAGTCTCATATAAAGATATAGCAAAAATATGGCTGGTATCTTCTGGATATTCTTCTGTCGTATTTTAAAATTATACATTGTTCTGCATTATTTTACCCAAAAGTTAATATTATATTTCAATTAGTAAATGTGTGTTGACGTTTAAAAAAGGCGATCTGTTTTGGTTAAAGGCATTTTGTGAGAATATTTTGATTTATGCATAAATTACCTTTCTTACTTGGTGATAACTTACATTTGTGCAACTTTTTCTAATACAATTATATTGACAAAATATAGGATTAAAGCTACTTACTCCAGTCAAACGGTGAATCCTTTTCTCTTAATAATTAGATTTTCTATCTTTTTTATTTGAAACATTTTATTTTGTCATCAATATTTTCTGAGTTATTTCGTTAGAAATACACAAACTTCCCTATTTTTTTCTTCTTTTCGTCTTTCTCTCCCTAATTTTTTCAAATTTTACCTATTATCGAACTATGAATCATTTCATTGTCTACATCTTTAATCTGAAGCTGTTTTTGCTCTATTGACATTTTTTCTTCACAGTTGTTTAAATATTATATTTTTCCGATTTTTTATTGCATTCAACTAAATAATAATATAATTAAGGATCAGAAAAATAATTAAAATTGTTCGGTACATTCATTAATAAGAAATCCGACAATTATATTTAAAATTAATCGCATGAGGTGGATGGATGAGATTCATCTATATGAGTATTCTCCACAATTTCTTCGGTTATCGAGGCATCTATGCTTGTGCATCATCTTTGTCCATAGTATCAACAACATTCGGTACATTACATCAATTTTCGTTACAGTTAATACAAATAACCGAGCAGTATAAACCGGCTTTTCTGCACCCATGATGGGGTTCCTTGTTAGCTAGCCTAACACGTGTAACGACGATAGCGCGGCTTCGGTCGGTAAACTAAGCAATACCTACCAAAGTATTGTTGCGTTTTCGGGTTCCAATAAACAACTCGTGCAATTATTTATTTAAAAACAGTTTGTATATTTATATACTTAAAATTATATAACAATATAAAAATATAAAACTAACGTAACACACTTAAACTACTACAATTTAATTATCACAGGTATTTATTTACATAACTAATATCTCTGTCCGTATTTATTTATTTGGCTACCACTATTTATTTCCACTGTTCCCACGAGACCACTTCTTTATCCCGAATTACTCCGCGATTACTCTCCGTAATTCCGTAATGAATGAATCGGTGACACAGTCGCCTTATATACACGTGCGAAGATTAATAGAGCATTCCTGTAAATTCCATACTTCTCCCGATGTTTTCAAGAATATTCCATAGACATTTGTCTCCGCTTCCGATACAGTACCATGCGTAAGTGTATGACTCACCGCTTTACGATGTTTACCAGCCGCGCCGAATATGATTTATTGCTCGCCCGGTCTGTCTCTTTTTTTGCGTGTGACAATTTCGTTTTTATCAGTAGAGAGAAAAATTTCAGACAAAAGATTTAGATAATGAAATGATTCGTAAGTTTGATAGTGGGATAAATTCGAAAAAAAAGGTAACGGTTAGGGTGATAAAGGTGAAAAAAAGAGGAAAATAGGGAAGTTTTTGCATTTCTAATGAAATAACTCGGAAAATATTGATGCTAGAATAAAAAGTTTCGAACAAAAAAGTTGAAAATTTAAAATTTATAATGGAAAAGATCTCTAATGTTTTTGCGATCTCGAGATGATGTCGAATTAAACGCGATACTCCCCGATAGTAGTACCAGTGACACTTGGGGAACCCCCAAATCCGGAATTTTGCTGGGAACAAATTATACTATCGCGAAAATTACTTAATTTTATGTAGTTTTCCCCTTTATTAGCGACGCTTTGACTGGACTACTATATAAACTTATACTTATTTATTATTATTATTTAATTATTCAAAATAGTAAATTCATAATTATTAGAAAAGTGCTCAATTCTACTTTACTAAACTAACACTAAATTGACCACTGCTCTCTGTAAATGAGATCGTACAATACAATAATTGTAAATGTTTTGGCGGTTCTTTAGTTTGTCCATCTTCTAAACCGATCTTAGATCTTCATATGAAGATTTAAAACTTTATCCTTTCAATAGGTATGTACGCTTGTATGCTGTTAACGTAATCACTTACACATTTTAAGATACATCAATTCACATTCATTTAATGAGTGCATACAAGAAACTTGACACTTCTTGCAGCTGCTCGCATAAACGAACAGCATGGGATGTCACGGTCTCCCGTTGATTTATTCTCATCAAATATTATAGAAATATTCCCGCTTAGAAATTTATGAATGAATTTAGCGATAGGTATGTAGCGAGATTTATTTTGATATCTTATGTTATCTGTCATTGTTTACCATATTACGCGATCCAAATAAAATGAGTGAAATCAATTCAGACTGGTTTTTTTTTATTTCGCGTAATTTCCCTGAGATAAGTGAAATCTCTAGAGATACTTCAACATCTGGACTCATCTACCGATTTTTTTTTAATTCTCATTCTTGAACTGCGTTATGGAGATACCCATCCAAAATTCCCACTTCCGAACACACTATGTTCTGTGTTTACTGCACGATAAGGGGAATTTGATTGAAGAAACAGGTTCAAATTACTGAAAATCCTTCATACAATATGTATACTTAAATACATACGAAGAGGTATTACCTTTGATGACATTTAACGTTTGACGCTTAATTTAACTAATTGTTTTGTTAATCAGAATCAAATAGATAGGAGAGAGAGAGATACATACCATTTTGAAAAATTCATATTGATAATAAATAAACAGTATGTTTCAAAAGTATCAAATAGAGGCTGTAACTTTTAAGTTGCGAAGAAATGTGTTGTGTTTCACAAATGTTGTTTTATTTATTATTGTGCATGTTTGGATATTTTCTTTTCTGTTCATGTCGTTTATTGTTTTGTGGCTATGGGCGATCTACTTGATTTCTTTTAAATTTAAATGGTATACCAATTTTATATAAAAATTAAATGCAAAAAAAAGATTTTGAGAAAAATAACTAGACTCTATCATCAATGTAGATACAAAGTGACGTCGAAATGTGACAAATTAAGTTATCGGATAAAAGCGATTTTTAGTTTAGAACAATTATTAGATATTATTACGAATATTAAAAATTAGTAAGTTACATGGAAGTATTGATTACTAAGTGAGAAGCAACGCATTGAAAAATTAATTATGCATTGACAGTATACGTGGTATTTAACACATCTATCTTTATACCCTTCTTTTCCAAGAAATTGTCTTAGCTTATTAAAAAATATCGAAAAAGTGGTAGTCTCAAGAATATCCCAGTATCCAAACACATGGTCCAAGGCAGCCATTTAATTCGATATCTTGAGAACGGGTTCGTTTTACACTGAAAACCATAGACACCTTTTCTCTTATTTATTAGATTTCTTATGTAACTTTTTTATTCGAAACTTTTTATTTTTATGCGTATAAAGTTTTAGATGTATTATTATTGCAGCACGTTTGAAAATTAGTCATGGACTTTTTGCCTTCCGATTTCTTATACGCAAATTAAGTTTTAATTTTGAGATTTTTTCTATACAAAAAAATTAGGTGTGGCCACCACACGACTTTCTTATACGTATATGAGTGTTCCAAATTATACAATTTTAGGATTTTTTTTTTATACAAAAATTATTCAAAATAATTTTAGTTAGTTATAACAAATATGTAACTTTTGTTTTCCTATTTTTTAAACACTGCCTTATGGGGTCGGTTAACGTTCTGATGTAACACTTGCGGAGAAGTGCACTGCCTACTTTACATAATATCTATCGCACTTAAATGTAACAGACTCGCCTCGCCGCCTGTTTTCTATCCGACTTCAACCTCCGTCATATTTTTATAATTACTGCGCGTGACACACCGAAAAAAAGTGTTTATTTCCTTAAGGCGCAGGGCTTCCTTTTCGAAAAGAGCCACATCCTCTAGTTCTGCCACCGGTTTTTCAAATAAACCGATATCGTAGCACTTGTTCAGTAATTTATTGTATATTATTATGTATAGGGTGATAAAGGTGAAAAAAAGAGGAAAATAGGGAAGTTTTTGCATTTCTAATGAAATAACTCGGAAAATATTGATGCTAGAATAAAAAGTTTCGAACAAAAAAGTTGAAAATTTAAAATTTATAATGGAAAAGATCTCTAATGTTTTTGCGATCTCGAGATGATGTCGAATTAAACGCGATACTCCCCGATAGTAGTACCAGTGACACTTGGGGAACCCCCAAATCCGGAATTTTGCTGGGAACAAATTATACTATCGCGAAAATTACTTAATTTTATGTAGTTTTCCCCTTTATTAGCGACGCTTTGACTGGACTACTATATAAACTTATACTTATTTATTATTATTATTTAATTATTCAAAATAGTAAATTCATAATTATTAGAAAAGTGCTCAATTCTACTTTACTAAACTAACACTAAATTGACCACTGCTCTCTGTAAATGAGATCGTACAATACAATAATTGTAAATGTTTTGGCGGTTCTTTAGTTTGTCCATCTTCTAAACCGATCTTAGATCTTCATATGAAGATTTAAAACTTTATCCTTTCAATAGGTATGTACGCTTGTATGCTGTTAACGTAATCACTTACACATTTTAAGATACATCAATTCACATTCATTTAATGAGTGCATACAAGAAACTTGACACTTCTTGCAGCTGCTCGCATAAACGAACAGCATGGGATGTCACGGTCTCCCGTTGATTTATTCTCATCAAATAGTGTCATTCTGGGAACATTGAAAACAGAATCTGCTCAATATCGTCGGCTATAAATACACCAAAAGACTAACAATTCGATCTTATCATCTTTCATAAGAGGCTAGTTTAGTCTCTTAAGTTATTCAAAAAAACTTTTTTTTGATTTCATTATATCATAAAAGGAATTGGATTTGCATGTAAATTCATCATTCGATACTGAAATTAAGAAAAACATATGCTTAGTTAGCTACAGCAAATGGATTATTAGAAATAATAATAAATACGTATCTGCTGCCAGGAATGTTATCTCGTTGATAGAAGAGCTCCTATACGTTATACAATTTGAACATAAAATTAGATAGAATGTATTGTGAAACTAAATGCAAAAGGAAAAAAATCTATATACGTATTTCGGCAAGTAAGCTGTCATCTTCAGTAGATATAGATTTTTTGTGTATGTTTAATTTTTATGGTAAAGAATTTTTTCTTTTGCATTTTGTTTCAGATTTTGAGGCCCAGTCTCCACTCATTATTGGATTAGAATGTATTGTAACAAATGATCTAACAAACTTTTGATATTAACAATATAGGAGTAAGTAATCAATAAATTTGTTTCATTATCAATCAATTTGGTGGCACTCTGGTATTTATTTTACGATGTGAACACAGGAATCCTCGGAGGCTGTATTCACAGAATGAAAGTCGGCAGCTTATTTACTGTAATAAAATTTTTAATCTTTAAAAAAGATGCACAATGTTGAAAATGACGTCAATATTATTAAAACAAAATATACTAATTTAGTCCAAATGTATTAGTAGGTATGTTGCCAGTTTTTGTACAATAACTTCGTATACACTGTTTAGAAAATCGGTGTATTTCTTCGGATTGAAAAACGCGCTGTTAGCAGTGGCGGCTGCTGCAGGGAGGGCAACGGGGCACTGCCCCCCTGTGACAAATTTCCCCGTGACAAATTTCTTTTAACAGATAAATTAATTATACATACCTAATTTGTATGTAATTTTTTCTGATTTGTTTGATAACAAATAATATGGTTTCGCAAGTAACATTCCGTCTTTTCAGCGCGTTTAAAAATCGCAGTCTGACGTAGGCTCCGGGGCATCTCGCGCGACTGCCCCGTGAGACCCCGTCTGTATTGGAAATCGAGCGATGAAACTGGCGCGGGTAGCGCGCAGATATACGTCAGCGGTGGGGCACTCCTCTATGGTGCCGCGTGGCTGTCCAGTATGTAATATATAGCGGTGAGTTCAATGCAAATGCAACTATGAATTGCGTTATTAACTTAATTGAAATGATAGAAAATAACACACTGAGCTATGACATTAAGATAGAAAACTAATAAAACCTTGACGAGAAAATTCAACAGAAGCTCTTACAGTTTATAAGTGGGTGTAATGTGCAAAATGCTCTTGGAAGTGTAAACTTCTTTAGGCGCGTTGCTCTGATTGTAGGCACTGAACAGGACTGACTGCAACGCTCGGATATGTAACGCTCGTTCGGGTAAAGTTGGCTAAGGGAACAAGTTAAATAAATATATCATATAGAGGAATTTAATTTCAATTATATTGAAATTTAAATGAATAAATAAATTCATGTTCCAGAACAGATTCGATCCCGAGCCGCACGTGTATGAAGTACTATGAAGCCGACAATAATAAATGTGCGAATATGTTTTATTTAATACGTTACTGAATATTATACGCGTGTATTTCATATTATTGAAAATTGACGCATGAAAGTGAAATTTTAGATCCGGGGGTGTCTTAGGTCGCCGATCACCATTCCATAGTCAAAATGTCCAAAAAAAAAATGGCGGAAGATTTTTTTGAAAATTGACGTAGGTACGAATGTGAAATTTTAGATACGGGGGTGTCTTAGGTCGCCGATCACGATTGCAAAGTCAAAATGTCAAAAGAAAATGTCGGACGAGTTTTTTGAAAATTGCGTATGGATGTGAAATTTTAGATACGGGGGTTTTGGGGGTCGCCGATTACAATTCCAAAGTCAAAATGTCAAAAAACAAAATGGCGGAAGAATTTTTTTTAAATTGACGTATGAATGTGAAATTTTAGATACGTTGGTATCTTAGGTCGCCGATCACGAATCTAAAGTCAAAGTGTCAAAAAAAAAATGGCGGACAAGTTTTTTGAAAATTGACGTATGAATGTGAAATTTTAGATACGGGGGTGTCTTAGATCGCCGATCACGAATCCAAAGTCAAAATGTCAAAGAAAACCAAATGGCGGAAGAATTTTTTGATAATTGACGTATGAATGTGAAATTTTAGATACGGGGATGGTTGAGGTTTACGTTTTATTTAATACGTTACTGAATATTATACGCGTGTGTACATGTGTAAACGAAATAAATGTGCGAATACTTTTTATTTAATACGTTACTGAATATTATACGCGTGTATTTCGTATTATTAACCTTGCCTTGATGAAGTTTTCACTTTTGCCGTGTGGTTTAAGCACACTCATTCTTCTTGTTTCTATTTCGGTGCTATAAAGTTCACTTTACGACACCCGTTTTGGTTGCAAAAGTATTACTTTATCGCACGCTAATTTTGTTGTTTTGACGTTGGTAACAAAAAAAAAGGAACCAAATTATATTTAAATGTCAACCTATATTCAAATATTTAAAATGTTCGAACGAAACATGTCTCTCATTTTAAGCTTTTTTGAACTTTTAATAACCAAAATAGAAAAAATAGTATAAAATACACGTTTCATAACACATTTTGCACACTTGTTCTTGTTCTTGTTCTCAACTTAAACGCGTTCGCAAAAATCGTGTGTTATGGAACTTGTAGTTTAATATACTATTTTTTGTATGTGTGTTTAATTAGGAATTCTCCACAAAGCGACCCTGTCTGGAGTTCTAATGGTAGTAGGAATTTAAAACACTTTGGTGAGAAAGTAAAAAGACATAAAGTAAGTGAAAAACATCTTAGCAACATGATAGAATATTCAGTTTTGGGAAAGGTAAATACCTATAATGTGCCAGCTGAACAGTGCATATAGATAGATTAAATATAATTCAGTACAATGAAAACGTCAGTAAAAACAGACATACATACTCTTGGAAAATTAATAGACTGCATTAAGTTTTGTGTCATGTTTGAAATCGCTTTAATGGGCCATGACGAAACACAGTGCGAATCCGGGGATTTTTTGTGGAATGGTTAATTTATTGGTAGGAATTGATAGCACCCACAAGTCTAATAATAGAGTTTTTATGGGTTCGTCAAAAACCATTCAAAATAAATTGCTGGACAGTATCTAGGAAGTTTCTCGCACTTTGATTCTAGACGAAATTAACAAAGCCCATTATATCGCTATACAAGCAGACGAGACGACAGATTCGGCTACATTTTCCCAGCTAGCTTTCATAGTTCGATACGAATTGGTAGTTTTGTATAATAGACCAGATTTTGGAACTGCTTCATCTGCTCTAACATTACTGTAATGTTTCTATGAAAATAAATTATCAACTACATTTGCCGAATCTGTGAAGCTATTGAAAATAATTTGCACCATTCCGATGACAACAGCTGAAAGTGAACGGTGTTTTTCTACTTTGAAGAGAATAAAAACATTTTCTAGAAATACCATGCGGGAAAGCAGACTATGTGCCTTAGCAATGTGTTCCATTGATAAACAATTACTGACATCAACACCAAACTTCAATGAATTAGTTATTAATCATTTTGCTGATCGTAAGGAACGGCGGATAGATTTCATTTTCCAACAAGTTAATTAAATAGCATATTGAGTTTATTTTTTGTTTGTACTTAATTTTTGATATTAAACACTCAGACCCCCCGGTGCCCTCCCGTCCCAAAAAATCACGAGCCGCCACTGGCTGTTAGAGATAATCAACGATTAGGATTAATCAATGATTAGTTGACTGAGTATTTGAATCGGTGATGGAAAAACCAGCCATTAATTTGTACGACATTTACTGCACTTGTCTATAAATGAAATAGGCACTGTAATTGTAATCATAGAACAACAGAATATGCACTGAATGAGTCTGCGACCGTCGCCAAACTCTTTCACAAACAAGCCTATGTCGCGACTTTTAGACTCCTTGAAATAAAGCTGGTCAGGTTTGGACATTTAGACTTAAAATTACAACCACATATTTTGAAAGTATCAAGAAAATCATAGCAATTAAAACAGTGTTATACAAACAGCAATCTCCCTTAACAAACTCTCTGCATATGCATTTTAAATTAATTACATTCTTAATTCGTCAGCCTTTCAGAACATAACAGGAAGATGATTTTAGGGCACGAAATACTGCAATGAATCACAGAGAAGAGCTCCCAGAACCATTTATGTCAATTCACCAATTTAATGTCTCATTCAAACTTCATTATGTTTTAATTTGCTGAAGTGTCCACTTAATATAACGTATGTACTTATTATAGTAGATACACAGCACAACGAAAAAATTAATCGTTTATTTCAAGTTAGTTGAGTGCTTTTGTTTGTGAAGAGGGTTGCCACATTACAATCGAAAATGAAAATATACTATGCGTGTACATAGTTGAATATCGAATTATTTTAAATCGAATGACAATGAAGCGCGCTATTTGTTAGAAAAGTACAATTGATGGATTTTTTATGTGCACCATCATCGTGAACCAACATGATTATTACCTCCTGCGATCGAGGAGTCGGTGAAGAGAACATGTCCAGCTCTTCGATCACGTGACCGAGACAGTGTCGGGCTGTCAGTACGCGAGGGTTACCCCAACACCGTGCGCTAAGAAAAAGAGAGAAAGTGTATAATATAGTAGTAGTAGGCACTGTAAAAAAGATGTCTCTCTCCCGTTGTTTTGTTCGAATTTTGTTGTTGGTATTTTTACGACTCCACTTGTTGATACTTTTATGCTCAGGCGACAATTCAGTTCGTAGTT
The DNA here is from genome assembly GCA_963170755.1 of Amphimallon solstitiale. Classification (NCBI taxonomy): domain Eukaryota; kingdom Metazoa; phylum Arthropoda; class Insecta; order Coleoptera; family Scarabaeidae; genus Amphimallon; species Amphimallon solstitiale. The sequence goes on from OY720676.1 coordinate 195,096,405, forward strand.
CTCGAAGCAGTGGCAATGTTGTGGTTGCATGCGTCTCGCTCTCCGCGGCGAAAGAAAAGTGAAATTACTGTTTTATAACTCGCACGATGAAAGATGAGCGTTGACTCGACGCGAAGGCACAGATTAAAAAGAAGGAATTCGTTGTGTATGTCACTGCCTTGCATTTGTATCTATAGTCTATTTTACTGAATGAATAAAGTTTAAAGGAAAAAAAATTAAGAACTTGTCTTAAAACTTGCAAAACTAAGATTGGAAAGTCCGCAACTTAAAATAGAAAATTATATCTGTTATTAAAAGAATTGTTTGTTATAATTCTATCCTCAAGTCCCCCCCGCTCCCCCTTTAAACGAAATGGAATAAAACATTGTAACTAAAATAAAACAAAACCGCTATAAAAATACTAACTTTATGACTATGTATTATCATTTTAAAATTTTGGTAGATGGCGTTGTAGGATATATCAACTTCAAAATTTTAAATGAGTGACTCCTCATTTGAAAGGTATTTGAAAGATCAATTCAATATTTATGTTTCCTTCATTTGTTAAAAAAGCCGAATTTTAGGGTTAGCGAATAAAAAAAACTACTAAAATCGAAAAAAAAAACAAATAAGCCTCAACACATCACTAAGATTTTAAAGTAAATGTTCGAAATGAACACCCTCAACTCTGCGGTTTTTTTTTTGACAAATGAAGAACATAATTTTTAATAGATCTTTCAAATACCTTTCAAAGGGGGGGTTACTCGACCCCCTTTGCCATTTAACATTTTTAATTAGATATTGCCTGCAGCGCCATCTCTCAAAATTTTATAATTTTAAAAACGACAAGTTAGTATTTTTATAGTGGTTCTGTTTTGTTTTTGTTTCAACTTTTTATTCCACTTTGATTAAAAGATAACAGAGGCAAGTATTTTTCAATGTGTTACACAGTGTATTGATATTTTTTAATTTCTTTAAGTTTACAGTAAACTTATTGTTATCTATTGCAATGTTCTCTCTAAGATACATAATATTTATGTAAAGAGTCTTATCGAATGTCGGCACAGACTATTATATTCGTATCGCGTGCATATAAGACTGGTACGCCATCCACAAAACTAGGCAGATCATAAATATATAATAAAGAAAAGCGCACTGGTTCCATAAGAGATCCCTTTGGTACTCCAAATCCGAATATCTTTACTGATTCTTGAGGCTTTGAACATACCATATTGCTGTGATCTTTAAGTTAGGGTACAATATAAATGCCCTACAAGTTGAGCCAAATAAATGTATGCTGTGCCCTTTAATTCTTTTAAATTAGTGAATTTAATTAATTATTTTTAAAGATAAATGATCACAGATATATTGTGAAACTACATGTACATGGGTTTACAGCGATTTACACACATATTTTGTCTCTCTTACCTTTCCAAGAACCAGCTCTCTTTCTCTCAGGGTGTAGTTTTTTCTTATTTCATTTTTATATATATATTTATTTAAATCAATTATAATATTCTAATTTTGATATGGTATGGCAAGGATTAATTTAAAAACAAATAATACATCTCAGAACAAATATATTTATATATAGTTTTATCTGTATTCATAAAAAACTATTATTTTACCGAATATCTATCTATTCAATCGGTGTCAAACTTACTGAAGCACAATTTTTTTTATACAAACAATTACCAATGTTCATCATTTCTGTGTCACAATTACACAGTGTGCACTTTACAGAACTATTTTATCTTTTATATCTATTATTAAACAATTGTAACTTTTACATTAACCTTTCAAAACTAAAATATCAACTTATCTAAACTGCTGCTTTTGTGCGAATCTTATTTTTAACCACTCTTTCGTATTTATCTATTACTTTTTTTAGTCATATGTTTTTTTATTAATATAGAAAAAGTATAAAACACATCCACAATGCGATAAAGTCTGGAACAAAATTAATATTTCTGTTATCTTCGGTTTGATGGAAAAACCCTGAAACAGGTCGATTTTGTTTTTATCCCGTGCACTTTATAACATCGTGAATTTAATTCTGTCGTCATCTGGTTGCGCGCGGGCGTGACGTCATTAGTTTTTTCAAATGGTAACCCTACACATTTATTACCCCTTGTCGTTAGGTATTCCATTGTGCATGCAACGGTATAAAAAGTTTGGTACCTTACATAACAATTTTTGGGAGAAAAATGCTTTCGAATTTCAAAAAATTAAAATTTTATTTCTAATGAAAAACTAATCAAAAATTATTTTAAAAAATCAGATAAATTATAATCCGAGGTTTATCTTAGATTGTCGTCAAACAAGACACCAAAAAAATGTCAACGGAAGTGTTCAAATTGTCCGCCATTGGCCATTTGACACTGGCCGAGACGGACGTACACGCTTTCTACGACACGTCGTATTGTCTCTGCACCAATATTTCGCATTTCCTCGCGGATACGATGTTTCAGATCATCCAAGTTATTTGGCTTATTGGTGTACACCTTTGATTTCACATGACCCCATAGAAAAAAATCAAGTGGTGTGAGATCTGGCGAACGGGCAGGCCATTCAATTGTTCCCCTTCGTCCGATCCATCTCCCGGGGAAAATTTCGTCGAGGTAACTCCGAACACGCCAGCCAAAATGTGGAGGTGCTCCATCTTGTTGAAACCAGATTCTGGGGTGAGGCTTGTCGGGGGTGTTTTCATCCGGAAATAATTCTACCAATGTTGGCACTAGCGTAAATCTTAGGAAATGTAAGTATGTTCCAGCGTTTAAATTTCTGTCCAGAAAGAAAGGCCCCACAATGCGATCTCCCACTATTCCCGCCCATACATTAACTTTTTGCCGGTGTTGGGTGTGCTCCTCTCGAACCCATCGAGGATTTTCGCCCGACCACTACCTACAATTGTGGCGACTCACTTCACCGTTCAAGGTAAAAGTTGCTTCGTCACTAAAAACCACATTGTCGACAAATCCGGGATTCTCATCGCACCGTAGCATGATTTGTTCACAGAACTCGAGTCGGCGGTCGAAGTCATCTTCATTCAGTTCCTGAACCCGATTGATTTTGTACGGATGAAGTTTTTCCTTCTTCAGCAATTTGGCTACTGTGGTAAAATCGACTGCATGATCCCTGGCAATGTTCCTTGTTGAAGTGTGGGGGTTGTCCTGAAGTTCCAAGAGAATATTGACCCTTCTATCTTCCTCAATTCTTGGTCGACCTTGACGAGCCCTGTCTTTTACACTACCAGTTTCAACAAATTTTGCGACAATTTTGCTCACCGTTGACCGCGAAATCGGTGCGCGGTTTGGATTTTCTGCATTGAAAAACTGACACGCTTCTTCATGGCTACGTATTTTATCACCACAACCAACAATAATGAGAATTTGAATCCGCTCTTTTTCGCTCAAATTCGCCATTTTCGCAATGCACGTTCAACACTACCAATGGAGCAAGTATTGTGAATGGATAAGTTCAAACACCAAGTAATGAACTGTCATATGACGTGTCGTAGAAAGCGTGTACTTCCGTCTCGGCCAGTGTCAAATGGCCAATGGCGGACAATTTGAACACTTCCGTTGACATTTTTTTGGTGTCTTGTTTGACGACAATCCAAGATAAACCTCGGATTATAATTTAACTGATTTTTTAAAATAATTTTTGATTAGTTTTTCATTAGAAATAAAATTTTAATTTTTTGAAATTCGAAAGCATTTTTCACCCAAAAATTGTTATGTAAGGTACCAAAATTTTTATACCGTTGTATGCACAATGGAATACCTAACGACAAGGGGTAATAAATGTGGCGGGTTACCATTTGAAAAAACTAATGACGTCACGCCCGCGCGCAACCAGATGACGACAGAATTAAATTCACGATGTTATAAAGTGCACGGGATAAAAACAAAATCGACCTGTTTCAGGGTTTTTCCATCAAACCGAAGATAACAGAAATATTAATTTTGTTCCAGACTTTATCTACACCCTGTATATTTGCTTAAAGTATCGCTTATACGTCTATATATATAACTCGACGAATTATCGGTATTTTTAGTATACTGAGTGTTCTTTGACAACACACTAGCAAAAATTAATAATTATTTTACATAATAATCATAAAGTTAAGATATCAAAAATATCTAGATTTTTAAATTATACTAAATATACAAAACATAAATTTTATAATGTTGCGAACCACAGCAATATGTATGTATTTATACATAATTGCAATAAAATTAAGAAAGAGAAAAGCAATAAAATTTAGTAGCTTCATAAAAGTATTTGATGTTATATATAATTGGCAGTCAAGAGGTTACAGTCGATTGTATTATAAAAAATTTATTTTATTAAGTATTGCTTTAATTTAAGTTTAGAGTTGATGACAGATTCGATTTTTTAATTTTTGCTCCAAGCATTATGAAAATAGAACCTGCGAACTTACAATCATTGTTGATTTTTTTCGAAAGAATAATGAATGATCATCATAAAGGTTTACTAGAAATTTTAATCCTGAACATTGTGCTTCAAGATGTATGTGAAGAGCTTATGCTTAAGAATAATGTTAGAAGTCTATAAAACTTGAATTTGTGTCTTCAGGATCTCCGTATTTTAAATTGAAATTTATCATTATTATTCGTTTTTGCTGAATTTTTTGTATTGGTGAGAAGAAAGACATTTGTCGCCAGATTACTAGATACATTTGCATAATATATGTTTAATAGTAATTCGGTCTAAAACATATTTCTTAAAGTATATGTCTTACAACCTTTCTAGAGGTTTTTTTTTCATAAGAGCGATATGTTTTCAAATTCAACTGGACCAAACATTAAATTTTGTTTCGAAGTGTCATCGCTACAATTAATTCTTGAAAAGAACATCACCACTTTTGCAGAATATAAAGTGGATGGATTTCGTGGCTGTCTTGTTAATTATTTCTACACAAATAACTACAATTGTACCCTGGCACACCGTTCCCAAGAGGTGAAAATAACATTTATTTAATAGCATTACTTTCCAGTGGTTCCAAGACGAAATCAGCACGTGCACGGCATTTGGTCCAAACCTTGCTTCAGAACAATTTTGTAAGGATGCAAGCATAATTCTTACGTAAAATACACCAAGTAGACGTTAATACCTGATTGTGTTCTATATTTGCTATTGAATTCGGCAATAAATATGTATTGCTAGCGACACCCGGCGCGCGTTGTTACGCTCAAAGAAAACAATTTTTATCGACTCCAAACTTCACAGGAACTCTACGAGAATGTGCTAGCGTTCTCCTGAAAATTGTATCCATTTTTAATCTAACTACCGAATAATCACAGGTGATCTAATGTAAATAAGATCATCAGTGCATCTTGATGGGTTAGTACTAATCTAACCACAGAATAATCACAGGTGATCCGATATCAATAAGATTAAATGATGGAAAATGTTTTCATTTTTAGTCCGATCGGCACCAAACTTCACAGGAACACGCTCTAGACTATGTTAGAGTTTACTTGAAAATTTCATCAAAATTAGTTCAGGGGTTTCGGAGTCTGTAGAGAACACACACACACCGCTACATACACACATCCAATTTTATTCATCATATCCATAATAGAGTATTTATCGGCCTATGATCAAAACTTATGTTAGAGGTACTCTCGGCCAAATCGTTGATATGTAACAAAAAGGTCAGGCGTCCAAAGCTGCTTTCCTGAGGTGTACTAACACCGAAATTATATTTAAGTATTCAAATGTATTTCGATATTGGTGACCCGCTTGAAAGATACGCGTAAAACGCATAAATTCTCAACAACTACGGAACATTCCGTACATATGCACAGATCATATGACGCAGCCTGGTGGATGATCATTGTCGGACAGGAAGTAACATTTAATGCCATCAAATTATTCTATTAAAATTATTCTCGTAATTATGAAACTTGTTAGGTTCCAATTTTAGAACTTGCGGCTTAATAGGATCTCTCTCTCCTTGTCGCGCGCGTGTGTGTGTGCATGTCGTACATGCATATATTCCGTACAGAGTCTCAGCTGTGGAGAGCAGACGGGCGGGCACGAGATGATACCAAAGTGAATACCTAACATCATTACCATCATCTTCTCTTCTCTGATGTGCTCATTCTTTTCGTGCACACAAACGCACCACGTATCCTATGTACGAGGGCGAGCGTGTGTGCCTGTGTGTGTGTATGATGTGTAAGTCTTCCCTCTGATTGGTGTGAATTACTTAATTCGATTAGGAGGACAAATTAGACCGAGGCTGGAGAAATCTTATGCGCGAGTCCATCTCTCGCAACAGAAAATCGTGTGGGCCTTACAATTATAAAGGCACTTGTTTTCTAAATAACGACATTTATTAAACAATTACCGGGTCAAATGTTATAGCAGTTATTACACGCTGCTAATGTCAACTCGACAGCTCGTTAAATGAACTTACTCGCACATCTGTATTGTATGTCTGGATGTATGTGCGTATTTACGTGAGTGTGCTGTGTATCCTATAAATAATATAATGACATGCCCTGGAAAGGTCAGATGCCAATAGACATTCGTTTCGTTTGCAATTCTACAGGCACATAGATAAAACGTGGTGATTTATTTTATGCTCTTTTTTCCTAATTAAGTTGAACCATAAGGAAAGAGCAACAGAGAAAATGTTTCGTAAAGTAACATTTATTCAAAACCATGAAGAATGGAATTTTTAGGTAGATGGTATAGAAAATCGTTATACAAAGCAAATGGAAATTTTATTATTGAATCTTTTTCCAAGCTTAATTGTTTTTTATGTTGTCATTTTGTCTGTGTTAGAGACATTTGTTATATAAATGTACGACCATTACTTGTGACTTGACGTTTTGCTGTTTTGGACTGGCTCTCATATCAAATTGACAAACACGTTTGGTTACACTTGATGCACCAGCTAATCCACACATACAAACACGAGCGATAATATTGTTAGAGAGAGTTTGCTTTCCTTTCCGATCGTGTCATGGTTTCGAAGCTAATTCCTTTCGTGGAGCAGTATCATTGTATTAAACAATATTTATTTTATGACAGATTATATGCTTCTCCAATATTGAAGTGGTGAATTTGGATTTGTTACCGTCGAAACTAATGATTCATCGTCAATAAAAATATACCGTTGTAAAGATTCCAGAGACCCTATACAAAACCTGACTGAATATTAGTCGTTCATGCCATATTTGTAGATCATTGGTCGCAGATGCCGAGCAGTTATGGCTTGCAGGATATTACTGCGAGCTCTTTCCTTCATATAATTTCTCATAGTTAGTAATGTAAATCACATTTTTTGACATTTTGGTTTCATCAGCACCATTACAGTTGAGTATGATATAATTTAGCGGCCACTCATTTTTCGTATATCACACTTTAGAATGAAATTAATTCCGTACAAAAATTTTGTACAAGTAAGTGGTAAGACGGTTTAATTGACTACTACACTATCATTCTAAATAGCATTGGCAAATTTATGGTTTTTCGAAGCACTACCAAAAACCACGTTTACACTATGCTGTTTGAGACGTTCTTTTTTTTTTTGAAATTTATGTAATACTATATTCTGTGTTAATAGTTTTTGTGTATTCAGAACTGATGTACTTTTAAATGTACCTGTTCCGTAGAATCTACTCAAATATGTTATTCTGTATTGAACATGTATCGATTTACGTACATGTAAAAAAATATAAGTATAATGTATTTCTAAATAGCACAGGTAAAAAAATAATATATGTCTAATTGAGTCAGTGGCATATGTCCACTGGCTTATATAAAATAAGTTTATAAATGAAACTAATCTTTGGTCTTGTGTGCCTAATTTAGAAGATAATTCATTTATTTGAAGTTATTGGGGCATTTCAAATGTATAGTGGCTTAAAGGGAAAGGTTCACATGTATACAACTACGAGTATATAATTTGAAATTAGGAATATTAAGATTCAACGTAAAATAAAACAACAAATTTGTTTAAATCTTCACTATATTTGTTTACAAAAATGTAAATGCTGTGACGCGTTTCGCTAACACTGTAGCTTTCTCAAACAGCGATGGTATAATAACTACTCTACAAGTGAAATACGTATATGCGTTTTTTGTTCTGTGAGTCATATATACGACTCACAGAACAAAAAAGAGAAAAGAAGACAGGGGTGGGAAAGACATACGAGGAACTTCATCACAATAGGCACACGGAAAAAACCCTAAACAGTAAACGAATAAGTTTAGTAATGGAGAACGGTTAATATCTAGTTGGTCATTAAGTAAATTCCCAGAATTTTTGTTTTTATTTATTTCAAGGGCTTCTAAGAGATTTAATTTATGGGATTTATTTTGTACATGTAAAATTTCAAACTCCGGATCAAACAAATGGTTTTCTGATATTAAGTGATTTGAGTAATTAGAATCTAGTTTTTTGTTATCATAACTACGTTTATGTTCTGAAATTCTAGTTTTGAAATTTCTGACAATTTGTGACAAAATTTATATTGGGAGAACGTTCAGAAATTTCAAAATTAGAATTTCAGAACATAAACGTAGTTATGATAACAAAAAACTAGATTCTAATTACTCAAATCACTTAATATCAGAAAACCATTCGTTTGATCCGGAGTTTGAAATTTTACATGTACAAAAAAAATCCCATAAATTAAATCTCTTAGAAGCCCTTGAAATAAATAAAAACAAAAATTCTGGGAATTTACTTAATGACCAACTAGATATTAACCGTTCTCCATTACTAAACTTATTCGTTTACTGTTTAGGGTTTTTTCCGTGTGCCTATTGTGATGAAGTGCCTCGTATGTCTTTCCCACCCCCTGTCTTCTTTTCTCTTTTTTGTTCTGTGAGTCATATATACTTGCAATTGCCAAACATATACGTATTTCACTTGTAGAGTAGTTATTATACCATCGCTGTTTGGGAAAGCTACAGTGTTAGCGAAACGCGTCACAGCATTTACATTTTTGTAAACAAATATAGTGAAGATTTAAACAAATTTGTTGTTTTATTTTACGTTGAGTTCAATGGATCTTCACCAAGTAAAAGCCACATCTATCCAATATTAAGATTATCCACACGTTTAGAGGTATTCTGCGGTAGACATTTCCATTTGCATTATCAGTTTCTGACGCTTGAAAAACCAAGACATTTAGAGGGTACGTATTGATTCAACATTGTGTATCTCATAGTTTTCATCGGAGGAGTACCTGGCGCTGTTACTTTAGTAGAGCCGGATCATCATTTATCTAACAAGTTACTATATGGACTAATAGAAAGTACTAAATAGGTTACTGCAGAAGCAGCGATTTTTCGACATAATTATGGCTAAATGTCGTGTAATTAATTAAAAAATATTTTGTCACCCCGCACAAGCAAAACGCGTTTCGAGTTATTTGACTCTTTTTTTATCTTGACATGTGTATGTAATTAAGATTTTCGAAAATGAAAAAGATTTTGTACACACATCGTGTGTATCCGAGAATTATATGAAATGCTATTGCAGAGCCATCAACTTGAAGAGAGTCAAGTAGTGCTGCATTTTATCTTAGAATCCATTCAATTATTGACCAGTCTATATGTACAGAATACTCAAATTCAGGGGCTGGGAACTGTCTTGTTGATTTGCCACTAGTATCCGGCAGAGAGGTAACCTAAACCGGTTTTATCATCGCTAGAGGAAGGTAACTAGCAGCGTCTTGTTCAGAAATGAGTTTCAGCGGAAGAAAGTAAAAACTGAGATGTAAATAAAATGCAATAAAATTTTGTTGAAAGCCCTATTATATTCTTTTGGGATTTCCCACGCCCGAAGAATGTTTTCAGACTTCGTGATAAAATTCATAGCTCCGATGACGAATTTACCGATCGTCATATTTACTTTGTTTTTCAGTAAAAGATTTTGTTGATATCACCCCAACCCTAAAATTAAGTAAAAAAATGAGGTGTGGCCACCACACGACTTTCTTATACGTATGAAAGTGTTACTTCCGGTCCGAATTTTGAAATTTCATTTATACAAAAAATATTCCAAATCCAACTCTAAATACTTTTGTACTCTTCATAAATATATATAGAATGCATAATTTACGACATATTTGCAAAAAATCGTTATTCGGTAAGAGTAAAAGTGATACTTTCGGTCCGAATTTTGAATTTTTTTTTATACAAAAGATATTGGAAATTAAGTTCTAAATACTTATGAATTCCTTATAAATTAGTCTAAACTTAGTAGTTGACGAAATATTGGCAAAATTCGATTTTTTTACTGAAGTAAACTACTACTTCCGGTCTGCCGATTTTACTGAAAATCTAATCATTTCTCTAGAAGGAGATTATACTACTAAATACAATATTTGGAATAGATATATACAGCGGTTTGACCGCTATCGTGGTCACAGACAGACAGACACACGGACATTTTTTAAAAACCACTTTTTTGGTTTCAGGGGACTTCAAAACGTGGATATCTGAAAAAATCTCGAGGTCGAAAATTTTCATCATCACAATACTTCCTTATACTACGTATAAGAAAGTAAAATGTAAATCATATTTATGTGTACATAATCAAACACAAAAAACTCACAATGCCGATGTTCAGTAAGTTTTATTGTAATAATTAATAAGTAAAAATTATCAGCTTATCAGTCCATGATCCACAAATTAATTAACATTCCCATGAGTCAAGAAAACTTCGAATTAGAAAAGAATAGAATATTTACGATAGCGGTCAATAATGGGTATTCGATGGACACGATAAAAGGCATTTTAACAAAACAACTAGAGTCAAAAACACTCTCCTTAATTTACCCCAAAACAAAAACCATACCTTCTAATTACAATCTTATCACATACTTGGGAAACATTTCAAATAAAGTAGGGACTATTATTAAGAAAGCGAACAATGAATCAATCTCTTTCAGAACGAATAACTCAATACAAAGAACTCTTAACAATAAGAAAGATAAAACAAACAAAAAATTGAACTCAGGAGTTTATAAGTTAACATGTGAAGATTGTGATAAAGTTTACATCGGACAGACAGGGAGGACTTTTGAAGCCAGGATAAAAGAACATGAAAGAAGCTATAACGATAAAAAAACAGATTCGACTTTTGCTAACCACTGCCTGGAATTGAATCATAAATTTAACAAACAATTTGAAATTTTACATATTTAAGAAAAAAGTAAAAAACCTAACTTACTGGAAAGTCTAGAAATAAATAAATTTAGTAAATTAGGTATAATATTAAACGATCAGTTGGACCTAAATAGCTCCCCCCTACTAAATTTAAAACTGTAATAGAATACCCCTACCTAACAACAATAATTGTGTCATCTATTTTCTGTATTTATAAGTGACATTGTAACAGAAATTGAATTTGTATATTTTCATCACCTGATGAAGCCACAGTGTGGTGAAACATATGTAGTGTCTACATTAAATATTTTTGAAACTAAAATTTGTGTTTTTTACTTATTAATTATTAAAATGAAGTTTCAACAAGTAACTCTCCAATCAATCAGTTATTTAAGTTTTATTGTCTTGAGAAATACTTTTAATAATTAATTATATGAACACGAAAATAAATAACATGCGCGCGAAAAGACCAGTATTAACTCACAAATAACAAGCGTATTTTGAGAAGTGTTTTGCTAAATAATTCATTTTACAATAATAATAACCCGTGATTGAATCCTAGTAAGGTTGATGTCGGTGATGCTGTACACAACCAGTCTTATCTGGTCACTCTGTCATTGAAATTCATGTTTAATACAGATTCATTATGGGATCGTGGCTTTACATTAGCTGTCTGCTAGGGTGATATCGGGTTTGTTATTATTATAAAGAAAAACTGTTCTAATTTCCTTATTGTTTCGAAATTGAAAGACTTTTCTACATAAATATTAAATGAGATTTTCAGTGGTCATTATGAACAAGCGCTTTCTAACAATAGCAGTATGTAATAATAAGTTGAAAATGTTGCATGTTCACAATTCGCAATGGTTTACGGCGAATGTGCATTCCAATGGATCTCGTAACACCCGATGTACGAGACGTGTAACTAGACGTGCCCGCATGTAATGCTCTTGAATTTTACGAGTACCACACGCACGCACCTGAAAACATTTCTATTTCCCGCGCCCGTTCCCGAATTGATTCCACGCTAATTATCATCTACATAACCAAAATAATCTTCCGAGAAGCGCGGCCGCTCGTTCTACCGACCGATGTGAATCGATTTCTTCACGTGCACCGTGTGCATGTATATATGCACTACATAACTGATCAACTTATTGAATTAATGAATGTCCCTTGCTGTTGTCACAGTGCGTAAAGTTTCAGATAAATAGTGTACCACATAAATAGCAAATTTTGTAATAGTCATTCTTTTATACACCTGTGTATAAAAAGCATAAATGTATTCCTTTTTATTGTGATGTTTGATTTATTCAACTGCTATATAAAACAATCTACACCACCTATCACATTGCTGGACAGCTCAGTTGCAACGTTGCCTGTTGTCATCTACTGCCCTGTATTTGTTTATGTAAAACGGATGAATACAGAGTATTGCGATACTATAAGAACGTTTATTTACTCTTTATGGCGTCTTGCTTTATAGAACTAGTGAACAAATGTTTGAGAATTTGTAGAAATAAGAAAAGAGTAAGACCTCAACTCTCAACAGAAACAGAATAAGGTAAACGGAAAGTAATTTAAGAGAAAGAGAAAATAAATTAGATAAACTTTGATTGAAAAAAATTAACAACTCATAATTTCTGATTTTTGAAAGAACAACAAATGATCAATTCAGTAAAATTGCAGCTCCAGTGCTTCCATGATTTTCTCTCTTTTTTTTTTTTTTTTGAGAATTTCGTTGATTATTAAAATGTCGTGCTAGCAGAACAGATAAGATATTTTTTGTTTGAACAGCACTATCTCAATTCCGCATCACATCCAGGGATTATTTACATCGAAAATACTTACGCTTAAGAGACTGAATTCTCCAAGTACCAGCTAGTGGCCAACATTTCGAACAGCTTCCAAGTAGCTATATTTTTATAAGACTTGAACAAAGTTGATTTTGAATGAAATGAATTGAATTGTTTCTTCAAAGATTCGATTGATCGACGCATTTCAAATTCAAAAGTGTTAGGTCCACTTGACACGACGCAAAGTTCTGTATAAGATTCCCGCACGGTTTTTGGTACAGAAATTATTTTGCCTACTTGCAACATATACCGAATTGCTGGAACCCAAAATTCAATTGCGACTACTGGAACAAGAATGAAATATTATATAATTCGGGTTCGTTTTGCGAACAATACGCATTTATATTTAATTTTAGATGCATTTGAAATGGTTTATTAAGAGTTTTTATTAATAACTAGTTGGGCCCGCAGATGTTCTGCCCTTTCCGGTAGAGTGGCGCGATGGGTTTGATTTGGTTAAAATCTCTGTATAAGAAAGTCTGGATAGTAGAGGTCATTCATGCGATTGCAGGCTAGGTATTAGGACCGAAAAGTGGTCTATGTCGAAAAAAGAAAAGAAAAATCATGTTTATGTATCAAAATTCAATTCTATCAACAACAGAATAGCACCATTTATCGAACGGCAGCATAAATCAAAACAATTTTGTTGACAATGCAAACATATTGGTTAGTTCGGGACAGTAGCCACCAGAAGGATGTGCACATTCATTAGATTTATTGATATGTTGATTAGATTTAGGTCAGATATACACAATGTGACCACCAGATTTCGTGGATTAATCTCTCCCACGCCCCATAAGACTTCCCTATATGAACGATCTTTTACATATCAGGTATACTGTAATTACAATCCTCTACTATCTTGAGTTTAAGTCTCTCACAGGATCCAAGTTTAAATCCAGACTCAAGTCACACCTTTTATTGCGGTAGTGGGTTGACGCATGCTACTTTCTGATTATCGTTATGAATGTTCACTTGCAAGTGATGTTCAGTTTATGGTGCCCATCATCGAATTTTAGGCTAATTTAGTTTTAAGCAGTATTTTTTGTTACATATTGTTCTTATTTATTACCAAGGTCAAATAAACAGTTTCTACTGGGGTTCGCCTTGCGATTATGTTTCCACCTATTATTGTATTTTTGTTTTATTTTTGTTATTTGTACTTTGTACTTTTCTTTATACGTAATAAAGACATTTATTATTATTATTATTATTATCATAACTTTTTCATTAATTTTTCCCGCTAATATAATAGTGTAGTAAAAGTTAAAGTTACTACGAAGAAACCGAATACAATCGGCTTTCATCAGAGTACAGAGTCCACTATTGTATGACCACATCCCTTCGCCCTTTTGTAGGTCGTATAACTATAGTATTAATAAACAAGGATATTGGCAGGTACATATAAATCATTTCTGTTTATAAATATAAAATTTATTAATAGGTCGACCACAGCGCCACCTATCGTGTCCAGATTTTGTGTTTGTCTTGTTTGTCACTAAACCTACATTTATTGTGAATATGAGTCATGGTGGGTCCATAAATATAGAATTTGTTAATAACTTGACTCAGCGACACCTATCGAATGTTTTGATAGTCTGTTTTACGCGTATTGACGATATAAATATGGTCTGAAAATATCAAGAAAATTGATTGAGCCATTACAGACGCACCAACGATTATTCGATAAAGATTTTATGACAAACATCATGAAATACTGATGGTTCATGATGATCGTGTCCCAGGTTGGTAGCTCGATCTTATTTCGATCGATTCGTTTATTTTTTGCAGTTCCGTTTTAATCATGAAACATCTCTCTTAGTGTGTAATTTTTCTTTAAAAATGTAATAAGAATCGCAAAATGATCAAACAGTTAGAAATTATAGAATGCTCTTTTTGCAATGTATGTATGCAAAATGTTGACACAGATATTCCCACATTTCTGGTTGTTGTTTTTAGTTCTATTACCGGCGTCGCTTCGAAATATTTCAATTATAGTAGAATCGAATAGAATATAAATGTTTATATAATTTCATTCCCCTAGAATCCAGCCTATGAAAGACTGATTTAGATTTTCATTGCAATAAGAAATACTTCATTTTCGGACCTTGGTATTAAGCTTGCATCAAGAAGTTGTTGAGTTTTGATAATCCATCCGGGGTTTCTTGTTTTTACCATGAATTAATTCCACGCATACAAATAATAAAGAACAATGTCAGCGCACAAATATTTATCTAACAATGTAGAGGTGATAACAGTTTGAAAAAACAACATTACTAATGTATTTTATCTTCAGTGAATGTAATTATTATATACTGACATACATAATGCAATGATAATGTCGTGTTATATTTAGCCGATTGCTCAGCAGGATGTTGCAGCATCACATATCGTCCTGATAAAACAGACCGATATTCGATGGAATCTGTGAAAAAGAATTAGGAAGGAATTACATAAATAGCTCTGCTGGAATGAGTACAAGTTCTTGCCGAAAAGTATTCAAAACTTTCCTGACGTTTTCTTCCAGTTGTCATATAAAACCAATTGGTAGACATTCCGTCGCGACTTGTTACTAAACTAACCCCTCCATGCACTGTCAGAAATGGGAAAAATAAAAAAAGCGTCATAAGAAAATCGATTTAAATACAATTCCTTTGATGAGCGATAAGAATCTCGCATGTCATAACTTTCGCGTTCCTTTGCAGTACCATTGGGTATTGTTTCCATGTCTTGCAATAGTATCTGTACATATTAGTGAATAATAATATACCGTTCGTCCAACACCATTGCGGTCTGATAGTTGACGCAAATGCAATTACATATATGTATACATATGCGATATGCAAAAAGAAAAATGAATTGTTGGTCGTATGTACTGAAATTATTATGTTTGCATTTTAATTAACACAAATTGTTTTAGCACCCTATTCATCACACTAGAGAAATCGTTTAAAAATCGTATGCGCCTACTACTATAACAGTAGAACTGCAGTTCAAAGACTGATTGAAGATTATTTAAAATTAGCAATATGGTTACAGAATTTGAAACATCCTGTATTCCTACGTATGTATCATGCATTTAACAACTAAATGAATTACATATAAAAACATTTAACCTCTCTCAGGAACACACAACAATACAATTGGACAGAGCTGTGCATTTAATAAATAACCGCGAAGTAGTGGTGACAACTTCAGCAGGTGAGACATTATTGATTTTGACAAGATAAAAAGGAGACACTGACTTTTACCTTCTAACACGTGATCATAAATTAAATTCAAAAGGGTCACTTGTTATAACCGTAACTACTTTATATTTAATAAAAAAAAATCCTTAAAGAAAATAAGAAACGAAGATTTATAATTTTTTTTCCTAATTTGAAAATATTTCAATGGTCTAAAAAGACAAAAAATTTAGGAAACTGGAATTATTAGAAGAAAGCGACGGCATTTTGCTAATTTTACGAGATAATCTTGGAATGTTGAAAACCGTTTCAGACCGGCAGAGAATATCAACCCCTGATGAAGATATGCGTTTAGTTAATTTTCTGAGAGAGCACCCTTTTAGTACCGCAATAACAGCAAAAGTAGAAACCGATATTCCCGGTTCTATAAGAACCAGTCGAAAAAAAAATAAAAGAGAGTGCACTACGAAATCGAAGTGCTGCCAATACCATATTTTTCTCGGAAGGACTGCATTTCGCCTTTCGATATATAAACTTTATTCTCAACTTTTGGGAAAATGTAGTCTTTTCACGATGAAAAAACTTTTAAATAATGCAGTAATGTTAATAGACCAGTTGGTCAACGATTTTCTGAACAATATGTTCATAAAACTATGCACAGTGGACGTATTGACAGCTTTAGTTTATAGAGATATTCTGGAGCAAGCACTGTTATGTTACCTTCAGTTCTACCCGTTTTTGGAAATAATGTATTCCAACAGGATAATTTAATTGTCCATTACATACAGTGCATCTAATAAGAGATTTTTACAAGTTAATGAAGTAACCACATTAGAATGGTCGGGAGAAGCCCAGACCTCAACCCCATCGAAAATATGTGTGGTATCATGGCCAAAGAAATAAATAATAATATCTTGCCTCAAAATCATCAAGAATTGATTCAAAGTATCTCGGATACTTTGAATCAATGGAATATTGTTTTCACTGCTACACCTGACGCTCTTACTAATTATGCACAGCCCTCCCTCGTTTGCTACGGTTTTGGCCTGGGAGTTTTTAGTTGCCATATCTATTGCTCAAAGTCAAATTCGATCTCTGTTTTTTTATTAATTAATTTATGGAGGATTTTAATCGACACCAAGTTCTCGGAAGGTTTTATTAATCGGCTATATGATAATGCACTTGCAGAGGAATTTTTCAACGAGAGCATTTGGCTCAATAGACATCACTATTATTCATTAATTTAATTTTTCGCACACGGAGAACACTATCACTACAATGACACCTGACACCATTAAAAAACGCGATAGTATAGGTAGTCAAGTTTGTGTCAACATAGCCTCTCAGAATTTGGCAAACACTTTTGAAAGCAAAGCTTGAATTGAAACTAGGGGGCAACATTTTCAAGATTTGCTTTCGCGTGTAATAATACTGTTTTAAACAGTTTCACTAACTGTGACTGACTTTATACATTTTGTACTACATAAGATCCAACTGTAACGCAACAATTGACAACTGTCAGAATGTTGTATTGTACCTCAAAACTGTATCATTTACGTTTCAGTTACCAGTTGCTCTTACAGCAATTGGAAAAAAGTATAACTTTTGGATTTGTTATTAGGATTAAATTGATATACTCTATAGCAGGGACAGGCTGTATGTAGTAACAAAATATGTGGAATTTGATGAATAAAAAATTTTACTTTCCATAATCAAGTAACAATAGTAATGCTGCTATACGTGTGTGTTATCCTGGTGTTAACTATTAACGAATTCAGTTGAAGAGCACAAGAAAAGTAGACGCTTTAAAAAATATTGTTCTCCTATAACTGCCATGTGGGGCCACAGTTAAAATTACCAAATATAAAACACTAAAAGTTAGAAGAGTGCACCTGCAGACCAAAGGCACGTGCCATCTGCTGTATTCGCTGTGATGTGACCACCTGATCAACACAGGCGGACACATTATAAACCTGAGTTCTTCTTATAGAAAAAAACGTTTTTCATTTAGTATTTTAAGAAAACACAATCGTAAGGAGTGTTAATTAAATTAGCGTTATTTTGTTTTTTCTTTGCGTACATTAAATTCCAAATATAAAAAATTCAATTATATATTACTGTATATTATCAAATTTTGACAATATTTCGATAACTTAGTTAGTTTAGACAGACTTCTGAAGAATGAAAATGTTTTTGCATGTAAATGAATATTATTATTTCCACAGTGCGCTAATAATACAAGGATATTATTCTACTTGCTTGCTAATACATTTAATTCGAAAAATTGAATAAAAATTTTGCGTAGGTAGGTATGCTAGACCCATGTTTTGCCATCTCAGCTACCAAGCGATGTATGATCAAATATTTTAGATCATTTAGCGTACATACGTCCGGAATTACCTACATAATGGAAACAGATTGCTATAATTTGTCTTCAGTTAGGTGTCATATAAATATCTTTTTTCTATTTCGGTGCTATAAAGTTCACTTTCGACACCCGTTTTGGTTGCATAAAGTATTACCTTATCGCACGCTAATTTTATTTTTTTGAGGTTGGTAACAAAAAAAATGGAACTAAATCATATTTAAATGTCAAATATAAGCCTTTAATGTAACAAACATGTGCGATAGAAGTTGTACAAAGAATAAAATACACACATGCTAACATTTTATTTACTAATTAACAATATAAATTATTAAACAGAGTTGGATGATAGGTTTTCTGATGCTACTGTTGAAATTTACTTCTCATGTTGAATAGTAGAACTGTTATAAAAGTTTACTATAACACTAGAAGATTCGTGTGCATTAATCGATATTCCAGGCCGATTTTGGGAACAGACTACGTTTTGTCTGAATTATTGTTACTACGCAATGACTGACACGTACGGTAATATTCGCTATATTATTTTCTTTACGCCAACTTAAAAGTGCTGGTATTGTTTTTGACAAATATGTCGAGCCTTCGTTGGCAAAAGATTTTGTAAATTGTCTTCTGCTATTTTGCGAATCTCTGGAGGAGTGCTACTAATATTAGTTCGTCCTTTTGTTGATAATTTGAAATAATTGATTGCATAAATCAGTCAAATTTTAAACTAAATGACATATAACATCGCCGATATACAAATATTGAAAATGTTTTACTTAAAAATCCGAGTAACCAACTGCAAAAAGCGAAGTTTCTTAAATGTTCGATGAAAACATGTTTTTCGTTTTAAGCTTTTTTCCACTTTTAATAACCAAAATAGAAAAAATAGTATAAAATACACGTTTCATGAGACATTTTGCGCACTTGTTCTTTAGGCCTGGAGGCTCGTTTTCTAAACTTGAACGCGTGCGCAGAAATCATGTCTTATGAAACGTGTGTTTTAATATACTATTATGTAAATGAGAATTATTATTGTCTCACTCCTAAAAATAATACTTCTTGTTTACATGAAAGATATTTATACAGCTACTTACTGTATTCGGGGTTTTTTGGAAATACATAGTTATGGGGTCCAATATAATTTTAATAATACAGTGGGTTTGGTGCATCGTTTGCCAAATTAAATTGGATGATAGAAGGTCATTTGCTGTTGCTTAAGGCCCAATAGCTCAACATTAGGCCCACGGCTTTTTTCCGATTTTTATTTGGCAACATTCCAAAATTCTGCTTTTAAGCTTAAATTTAAAAATAAGTTATAAGTACAGCCTCCAAATTTAAGTTTAATTTTAATGTGTGCTGTTGTGTGGTTCGACCAAATTCAAAATTACATGCAAATAACATGTAGTGTCACTTTATTAATTAATAAAGTTTTTGGAAGAGGTAAAAATAAACTTTAAACGCAACTTTACATTGGAGTACAAAAATAACTAAAATCGATCGTGATCTTCTAATTCTATTAAAAACCTTCTCTAGTGCATTGCCTTTCCAACGGTATGCAGTGCGCCGTAAAAGACTTGATTACAACTTGACTAATTCCCTAAATTTGTGTATCGGGAAACATGATGACATCTTGCTCGAATTGCTGACCTCTGTTGCGTTACAGTAGTTGTATGTAAATGCATTTCTTTTTTTAATGGTGTCCAAAGCCGCCTCAAGCGTTGGACTAAATCCTCCTTTATTCCAATTTCTGTTATGTGCACGAGTCCTTTGGCTCGTCTCCAGACTTAAAAATCTAACGGAGTTAGGTCTGGGGAACTTGGAGGCCATGAAATAGGACCATCTCGCCCATTTCATGAATTTTACAACACCTTATTAAGGTGCTCACTGACGGTTAATCTCTAGTATGCGGACAACCACCATTTTAAAAAAGAATAGACCTGATTGAAGATTGCCAACTCACCCAACATTTCGGGCAAGTCATTTTGCAAAAAGTCAAGGTAATTATCCCTGTTGAGATTATGACAGATTATAATAGAATGAGAATAACGGCACAGTCAAATCTCGACTAAAAAAAAGTTAATCCGTGGTGCGTGCTTGCCGAGTCAGTTTGGGGAATACCCTGTGGAAAAAAGAGACAGATGTTGATTTCTGCTGTCCAGGAATGAGCTAAATCTTTTCATCTCGAATTACGAATATCAGTCTGATTTGTGTCCCGATACACACATTTAGTGAATTAGTAAAGTTGTCATCATGGTTTTCATGGCATATTGCATACTCTTGGAAAGGGAATTCACTGGAGAAGTTGTTTTTGAAAAAATGAGAAAATCACGATCGTTTTTGCAATGTAAAGTTCAGTTTAAAGTTTATTAAATGAAAACTCCATATTATTTGCAAATAATTTTGAATTTTGTTGAGCCGCACAAGAGTATACGTTAAAATTAAACTTAAATTTGGAGACTGTACCTATAACTTTTTTTTTTAATTTAAGCTTAAATGCTGAATTTGGGGATGTTGCAAAATAAAAATTAAAAGTCGAAGAAAGAAAAAGTGAGACTAATATTGAGTTACTGGATGTTATACGAGATAGCAAATGACCTCTTCCATCGACCAATTTAATTTGGCAAACGATGCACCAAAACACCCTGTAGTTTAATCCAATACATTTCTTTTTTACCTGTTATGATTTCAAACTGTTCACGATGATCCAGTCGATAAAATCCGGTATATTTATGGACACCATCTATAATAAAAAGTTATTATACACACATATTCTAGGTACACTGTGCATTCATTCATTCCGCCTGTCTATCTGTATTTGTATATCTTAATTTCTTTCGTTCCGCCGCATGTACGTAATATCAGTGAGTAGTTACCTGCAATAGAAATTACAATGTTTTGTGTTGTATTGTCGATTCGTGTATGTGTGTCTATCTATAGAATAGGCGAGGGGACAAGATAGTATAGTTGTTCGTTTTAATATGCGTAAATACAAACGATGAAGGAATTTTATTGGAATTGGCTTGTGCCGCATTAAAAATTCAATGAGCGTACGCATTCACTGTCTGTGCATACGTTTTTAACCAACCACTCGCATAATTTCCTCGACACTTGTATTGTTCTTGTATACCTGTCCTGTTCTCTGTGTACGTTTCGATTGCACTTGGGAATTACTTTCAACAGTTAATGTCTTGATGAATTTTACTATTGAAATGGTGCGGTTGCATCCCATAAGATTAACAATTTAATATTATAATAATAGTAATAAGTAGGGATCGACAGTTAGGAGTGCATTGTAGGACTGGATTTAAATAATTTGTTTAATTCGAAATTGGGCACAGTAATAGTGACATCATCGTTATTACTGTGGTCAATTTCGAATTAAAAAATATATTTGAATCCAGTCCTGCAATGTACATACCTCTGACTATCGATCCCTACAAGACGAATTTTAGCATAGGTTATTTATCTTAACCTTATTAGTAACACTCAGTGCGTACAAACAAAATATAAAAAATATTCTAATTCTAACAAAAGCTTAGTCTTACCGGAAAAATCACAATCGGGATTCTGCAGTATTAGTCGCTAAATGGAGATCTTTTATAAGCTGGTGTAAGGGGTAGGTAACCGGTTCAAATATTCACAAAATTTATAAAGGGTAGTAGGAACATTGTAAGAGAATGGGCGTTGTCACATTGTTGTGACATAGCTCGGAACAAGAATACCACCCAATATTCTAATCTTGTGGAAATCATAATGCTTTAAGTGGCTGGTTGTGACGGTTCTCCGTATTGAGAATGGTCTCAGAACTTCAAATTAAATATTTACTTCAAACAACTGTTCTAACCTCTCTGGATAGGGAATGGGGATCAAGACTGGAACAGGGCTATGTTTATGGGAGTAAAATATTTTTAAATCTGATTGATATTAAGGTTAAACCTTAAAAAGTATAAAATACAGTCCAAATTTTTTTGCAAAGTCTGCAAGCCCTCATATCAAAACATTAATCTCTAATAGTAAAAATCTCTGAAAATGTAATAGACTGTTTATTGCCAAAAAACTATCAATGAAGATTTTGAAGGGTAATAATAATAGTCTTTCCAAATTCTCAATAATTCAGCGATACCCCTCCATAGAGGTAGCATTCAGTTACAGTTAGTAAGCTGTCATTCGAAGTCAGCTGTGTACAATATTATATTATTATGTTTTCACATTATATATATCATATATATATATATATATAATATGTACAAAAAGATGGTCCCAGAACACCACCTTGCGAGACGTCTTTTTGCACGGCAATTGTAAATTTCTACTTACCATCAGACGGATATGAAGAGAAATATTTAAACTAATTGTATCAATGCATAATACTATTTCTATTTAGATACTATAATAACTTACGGTATCTAAATTGCATTTTGCAAAAAAAAAGGCCATGCAACTGTTATCAAAAATGTCGCCAAGTCTATGAAGTAATCGACAGCGTGTTGTACATTCAGTGCGAGCCGGAAATGTGGACGCTTAGATGTAAATGGTAACATTATTTGTTAAACGGAAGACCCTGTGAAGTCGCGTAGTACGTATATATACACACATCAACATAATCTTAAGGATATTTCTTATTTGCTTAAAAAAAAGAATTTAGTGCATCTTTTTACCCATTTTTGTATCGAAAGTTAAATGTGAATAAGCTATGAATGAAATTAACTTAAATTAATATTTAACATAATTTTAATAATAATTTATTAATTATAAATTAGAAATTCTACAAAATGGAACTAAACAACAATTCAAAATTAATCTTATATTGAATTAAAAAATTTGAAGATTAAGGAATTAATAAAGAGTGGGACCTCCTCTGGAGTTTAAAACCACCCTACATCTTCTTGGCATAGACAGAATAAGATTGTCCAAGTCTTGTGGAAGAAGATTCCACTGTTCTGAAAAAAGTTCTTGCAGTTGGCGTCGATTTTGTATAGCGTCCATATGTGGCAGGCATCTTCTCTGAAGCATATCCCATGCATGCTCAATGGGATTGAGGTCTGGGGATTGAGCTGGCCATGGCAAAACTTCAATTCTTGCTTCATTGAGCCAATCGGTAACAACTCTTGCCACATGTGGTCGTGCATTATCATGCATAAGGGTTAAATTTCGGCCCAACGCTTCTGCAAATGGCTGAACAACAGGTTCAAGAATATTCAGGATATATTGCTCAGCATTTAAGAATTTATCTAGAAAAACGAGATCAGTTTTTCTACCCAGCATAATTCCCGCCCATATCATTACAGTACCACCTTTGTAGCTGTGCACTTCTTGGGCATGCTGTAGCCTTGCTGCATTACCAGGCTGACGCCAGACTCTTAATCTGCGAGTATCTGGTCTTAATCCGAATCGCGACTCGTCAGAAAAAAGTATAGTCGACCATTGTTCTCGAGTCCAGTTTAAGTGTTCTCGAGCCCAGTTTACTCGATGTTCTCGATTTCCCCTGGTTAATGGTTGAACCCTAAGGGGGCGTCGGGAGTGAAGATTGACTTCTCTTAAACGACGCCTGATTGTTTGGCTGTGGATTGTCACGTTATGCACTGCCTGGAGACGCGATTTTAACTCAGTAGCAGTTAGTGAACTCTGTCGGCGAACCTGACGAGTAATGTACCGGTCCTGAATAGCAGTGGTGGCACGTCTTCTTCCAAGATGTTGTTCCCTGGGATTACCTGTATCTCTGTAACGTTGCCATAGTCGGCTAATTACGCTCTGTGTTGTACCTAGCCGCTCCGCTACGTCAACTTGTCTTACTCCAACTTCCAGCATTCCAACTGCCCTATTCATTTCGTCAGGATGCAAATGACGACGTCTATTTTGTTCATTCATGTTTGCTTTTAACGCAATTTATGCTTGCACTTATCAATGGGTACTAATTTTTGTGTAACAACGCAGAAATGGTGGCAGAAGCAACACACTAAAGTTAAAATTTAAATATTTTAAGATTTAGCATTAACTGTACTTGTTTAATGGATACTTTTGACAGATAGTTGCTTATAGGTTACCTAGCAACCAAACTAAACAACAAAAGACAATATTAACGGAAGTAAAATCAAGCAAATAAAATAAAAATTGATATCCTTAGATTATGTTGATGTTGATTATATATATATATATGTATATGTATGTGTGTGGATAATATTATTAATATGTAAACTGTCATGTTTCTTGTACATACTCGTAACTTCAGAAACCTAAAAGATAACAATTTGGTTCGTTAGAGACATATATGTAGTTTTAGGAAAAATACTGGTCATTTGACATACCTATTATTTACAAGTAAAAAATTGAAATAAATTCAAATTGAGTTCAAAACAGTTTTATTCACTTCACTACAATTGTTTCACCCTACTAGGGCTTCATCAGGTGATGAATATTATAATATTCATCACCTGATGAAGTGAATAAAACTGTTTTGAACTCAATTTGAATTTATTTCAATTTTTTACTTGTAAATTATGGAGTTTCAACACGTATCTCCGTCTTCAATCAATTATACCAATTATTTCCTTAAAAGAATAAGTAACCAAATCTCTAAGTTTACGATATTAATATTTAACTACAGTTCTTCAAACTCGAAGAATTCAGGTAAATTATCTTTCGTAATAACATTTCAATGTAACGCTTTCGGTAGTAAATTAGTAAATTAATTTCAATGATCAGCATTTCCGCAAACTTCGTTAACATTGTAATTAATAGTAATTTGCTCTACAACGTGCTTTTTATGTTTTGTATTTAACCAAATCCTGGAATTTTTTTATCAGCAATGGTTTTCTGTAGTTTTTAACATTAGCTTAAGCCAGACGACATCTGACATCTGGAGATTTTTTAATGTAAATGTGCATTTTCTTAACATTATTTTCATAAAATTTAACACAATATTGTTTTGTCATGATGTAAGTTAATACGTACATACATACTTCTCCTCTGAATCACTTTTCTACTCTAATACATAGAGATACTGGGAATTGTAATTCATTTGACTATGTATTCAGTTATTAACATCGATTAAGAAATATCTATAATTTTGTCCAACAAAAGTGAATTGCAAGCACCGATTAAGTATTATTCCACATACCTATATACAACATCGATTTTCCACATGCACGAATCCCACGAAAGACAAACGGTGCTGAATCTGTCGCATCGCAGGGTACCTACCTCGACTCAACTCGATTGCCGCCAACCAACTGTATTTCATGTAACAGGTGTTTATGTGTGCATTATTTACGAGGGCCTTTCTACCAACAGCTGCCCATAACCTACATTAAATCCACTTAATAACAGGATTATGCGGACACCGACAACCACGTTTCTGATCATTCATTTGCGAACATGAAAAAGAAACACTCGAAAGCAAAAGTTTTCTGCTCACGTTCATAATAATTGTCCGAAACGAACTTGCTTATGCTAACAAGAAACGAATTAATTCATTCTCTTTTGTCTCGAATTAAAAAACTGTTGTGTTGAATTGAAAGCTGAAACATTACACCAAGAAACTAACATGTAGTAGAGTTATTTGAAGAGCAAACATCTTGGAATTTGCCGACCATGTTTGGGTTTTTTCCACTCCTGTTCGACTTCACCTTTCTGCCAATAATAGCCTGTTTACATACTCTCCATAATCAGTGGTTTTATTTTCATAGTTTGTGAACAGTACTCTAATATTTTTGTGATGTACTTTTGAAACTTAATTCAAAATGGTCTTAAAAAAGTTACTTATTAAAATATTAGAGTTTTGTTCATAAGCTATTAAACACAGAATTTTGTTCTTTTAACGTAGGAAAGTATATTTTTCCTGTTTTTGGTATTCTGGTACTAACCAAAGCGGCCCTCCTTTCTCAAATTGCATACTAATAACACAGATCCACGAAATGTTTTGATAACTGATACTAATATTATTCACATAATAGGTTTTCGATAAAACAATCGCATATTTTGAGGGAAACTACTTAAATCAATAATAATTTGATATTTTTATTTTAGTTTAATTATAAATAAATGCGTTTCTTTGATGTCTGCATTTTAAATTTCAATTGGTTTTTGTTTTCAGATATCCCGACGCAGGTACCGCCACTGACGCCGGGTACTAACAAAACCATGACAGAGGCGCTTAAGGCGTCCTTTGCATCCTGGGAAAAAGAACAGATCAGACTAAATATTACCAAAGGTAGGAATTATATTTTTATTATCACTTCTTCGTCCAAACGAAGTACACATCAACTCTGCCAGTAATAAAAAATAAGTCTTCACAATAAAAATTAACATTTGTTTGTTTTTATCTATCTAAAATAAGGTGGAAGGGTATCGTACACTGACACAAAGCATTAACATTCGCTGCATTGCCACTAAATGCCGCTCAATGTATTTTTGATAATACCTCGTATGTATACAGGGTGTCCAAAGTTATCGGTGCACTATTGCTATCTCCGTTATTTCTTGAGCTACGATTTCGGTTAAATTAGCAAATTACTAGTGTTTTTAACGCTGATTATTATGCAGTTCATGAAAAAACAATTGAATTACGTATTTCTGAGATATTTGAAAATTTATAATTTTTTTAAATGGAACACCCTGTATATTTGTACGTATTTTGAAAAAGCATAATATTTTGAACAAATAATATCAAATACATAACTATCTTTAACTAAAAAATAAACAAATGGCAAGCGTTTAAAGCTTAAGAAATTTGTTAACATTTAATTATAAGTAGGTCATGGAAAATAATAATGAAATATAATGTTCACGGTACAAACAAACATAATAATGAAATAAATTTAATTTTTAATAACCTATTCAACATTTTGCCTAACTTAGTAAATGTTCATTGCCTTGTTCTTCAATGCATTTTTCGGCTCTCACAATAACGTTATCTGTAGCTTTTCTAATAGTTCTACCAGAAATATTATTTAGCGTTTGCCTAATACTATTTTCAAGTTCCATCACATTTCGATATCGCTGCTTGTACACCTCATTCTTTACAAAACCCCAAAGATAGTAATCCAGAGGTGTCAAGTCAGGAGAGCGTGCAGGCCAACGAATGGGGGCGTTGGTTCCTATCCATCTTTGGTTAAACGTTTCGCTTAACAAATTGGTAGTGTTGACGTAATTATGAGGAGGTGCTCCATCCTGTTGAAAATAAATACGGAGCCTATCAAGCACTGGCATATTATCTAAGAGACCATCCAGAATTTCTGTTAATAACCGCACATAGCGGTCTCCAGTTAAGGTACCTTGATAGAAAACTGGACCAACAATACTGTTGCCCATTAATCCGCACCACACATTTAAACTAAATCGGTGCTGGGGATTGCGTGGATCAACTCTCAGAGGATTTTCTCTACTCCAATAATGTTGATTTTTTTTATAGCACATACCTGAATTAGAAAAATTTGATTCGTCAGACCATAGAATATAATTTAAATTATCTGGACGTTCATTATAAAAATTTCTTAGCCAATTACAGAAAACTATTCTTCTGTCTGCATCGCCGGGAAGTAATGTCTGAACTTTGTGGTGTTTGTATGGACGCAACTTATGCTTTTTTAAAATACCATGCACTGTACTCTTTTTCAAATCTAATTCTCTGGTACAACTTCGAATGGTTTTTTCTGGATTAGTTTCAAAATAAGCTAATACATTTACTTCCGTTTCTTCGTCTATTACAAAATCCTTTTTCCTTCTTCGTATCTTAAATGTTTCTTCGTTACTTCGAAATTTTCTATACAGTCTTAGAAAATAAAACTGATTTGGTAATTGACGATTCACATATGTGTTTTGATAGTAACGAAGCGCACTTCTTGCATTTTTTCTACAAATAAGATATGCCTCTAGCATATCACATTTTTCTAAATGCGTAAACGGCATTGTTTTTAATAAATATGGAAGAATAAACCAACTGCTTTAAATAACTTTTCGTGCGAGAGAGAATCAAACACAGTACGTGACTGACAACTTTAGTTGGCATACTATTTTTTTGGGGTTAAAGTGAAATAAGCCTACTATTAATAATATTTCATTGACATCAACTAAAATCCAACACAACTGCTTTATTATTGGTTTAAGGACAATAGTGTATTGGAGCTTTTATATCACAAATAAAATTATCTTTCTAAATATGTACAAATATACAGGGTGTTCCATTTAAAAAAATTATAAATTTTCAAATATCTCAGAAATACGTAATTCAATTGTTTTTTCATGAACTGCATAATAATCAGCGTTAAAAACACTAGTAATTTGCTAATTTAACCGAAATCGTAGCTCAAGAAATAACGGAGATAGCAATAGTGCACCGA
Organism: Amphimallon solstitiale; assembly: GCA_963170755.1. Taxonomy (NCBI): domain Eukaryota; kingdom Metazoa; phylum Arthropoda; class Insecta; order Coleoptera; family Scarabaeidae; genus Amphimallon; species Amphimallon solstitiale. Next base: position 195,125,293 of record OY720676.1, read on the forward strand.
TAACTTTGGACACGGTGTATATGTATGTATATATTACAAAATGAAATTTATTTCATGTTTGCATAGGAAGCCACTGATTTTAAATATGCGTTTTACAGAATCATTATTATGGACTAACATACCTATGTACTACTGTATTTACTAAGCAGTTAAAAGAGCGTTTGCACGAATATACCGGGTGGTACAATAGTGTGTCGGCGGAGCTTAGTGTGAAAACTAATAACGCTGCAGCAATGAGACTTTACGTATGTATGTAGTATGCGACTGTGCATTTTCTAATTTTATTTACAAATATACAGGGTGTTCCAAATTTTCGCAACCACATTCAACTTTTTTATTTTAAATACATTTCTATACTTTCTAGATATTATAATGATAGCCATTCAAATTATCTTTGCAATGATATATGGATATGTGCACTTTAGACTGTTCGTTTTGATTTTATTGATAATATTGTTAAAATCTTGACAGTTGCAGCATCTAACATTTTAAGCTGTAGTCTGTAAATGGGTAGAATGCCTCACGTAACTCTTGTGTTACTAATTTATGGACTAACACGTTATTTGTTTTGAGGTTGAACAAAGTGAATAAATATACAGGGTGTTAAATATGTCGTGTCTAAGTTATCGATCTTTATTGGTTATTTTCTCGTTTTTTTTTTAAATCTAACCTATAATATTTTTATAAGTCAGCATATTCCTTGTAAAATCGCCTTTAAAATGGTACCAATAACATAGTACTTATTTCTAGTATTTTCAAAGTTATAACCCTTTAATGGGATATACTCATGTTTATAACATGCAAAATGCGGGGCATCTAATAGTTGGTTGGCCATGAAAATAAAACAAAGTAATTTTAACAAACACCTGTTTTTTAAATGCTTTATCATTAGTTTTAGAAATACATTTTGAAAATTTTCGATAATAAAACAATATTAATTTAAAATGTGTTCAAATATATTTCCATTCTGCTCTACACATGCTCTCAACCGTCTCTGTATCGACAGACTTACATTCTCAGCTAAGTTATTCTCACTTAATTGAAGAAAAGCGTTTCTTATTCGTTGCTGCATGTACTCTGCCGTTGTAGGAGGTGTTGCGTAAACAATGTTTTTTACAGTTGGCCACAGAAAGAAATCACAAGGTGTGAGATCTGGTGATCGTGGTGGCCAGCTTATCAAACTTCCTCTCCCAATCCACTTATTGGTGAATACCCTATCTAAATGTGCTCTTGCAGCAGCACCATAATGTGCTGGTGCACCATCATGTTGGTACCACAATCTCCTGATGACGTTATCTGGGAGGCCTTCTAATAGCAATGGTAAATTATTTTGTAGGAAATTTGTGTAGATTGCACAATTTAAAGTATTATCAAAAAAGAATGGACCAATAATAAATAGTGTTTCCTATGATGCCTCCCCATGTGTTAACACTCCATTTTTGTTGATATAAAATGGGCTGAACAAAATGTGGGTTTGTAGTGTCATAATAATGGGTATTTTTTCTGTTTGTGGTTCCACAATTAGCAAATGTTGCTTCATCTGTGAAAAGCACATGATCTAGAAAAGTTATATCGTGTCGTAATTGTAAAAGTAGCCATTCACAGTACACTAGTCTCCTTTCAAAGTCCGTTTGTAATAAGCCTTGATGATTTTGAATTTTGTAAGGGTGAAACTTATGTTTTTTTAAAATCCTTTTTACAGCAGTGACTTCTATCCCGTGTTGTTTCGAAATTATCCTTGTAGATACGTGCGGATTTCCACAATGGACTGGACGACTATCACTTAATTTTCTGTAATCATAGTCTTACTTCTTTCATGTTCGACGTAATTCACTGAACCCATTCGAAGAAACCTTATTAACAAATTTTCAATCGTTTTACATCCGGTGCTCTTCGGTCGGGATATTCCATCGCATATGTTCTTGATGCTAAAAATGGATTTCTGTTGCTAGCGCCAAGAGCAAATACCATGTCTATGAGCTCCTCTTTCGAAAAATTCATTTTAAAGCAAAAACAACAATAAACTATTATGGTATCTAAATGAGAAATAATGTCAATAAAGCGATATAACTGATAACAAGGTAAATACAACACGTAACAACTACTAACAAACAAACGGAAAATAATAATTCACTAGCCGAACTTAATTTATAACAACAAAACGCAATTACAGAAAAGAGAAAATACAGAAAACGACTTTTTATGGACTTTTGAAGTAGAGATTTGACGTTTGGTTGTACAGCCATTTTTCTTTTAAAGCAAGGCCAACCAACTATTAGATGCCCCACATATTGCATATTATAAACATGAGTATATCCCATTAAAGGGTTATAACTTTGAAAATACTAGAAATAAGTACTATGTTATTGGTACCATTTTAAAGGCGATTTTACAAGGAATATGCTGACTTATAAAAATATTATAGGTTAGATTTAAAAAAAACGAGAAAATAACCAATAAAGATCGATAACTTAGACACGACATATTTAACACCCTGTATATTTATTCACTTTGTTCAACCTCAAAACAAATAACGTGTTAGTCCATAAATTAGTAACACAAGAGTTACGTGAGGCATTCTACCCATTTACAGACTACAGCTTAAAATGTTAGATGCTGCAACTGTCAAGATTTTAACAATATTATCAATAAAATCAAAACGAACAGTCTAAAGTGCACATATCCATATATCATTGCAAAGATAATTTGAATAAATAGGATATGAAATACTTGAATGTGTGACGTACATTAACGGATAATAATTATCACAAATATACATATATCCATTTATACGTAAACGTATATGAATATATGTACGTGTAGAGATACACAGCATACACTTAGGTGTCATTACCAACAGCACTTCTGCGATTCAACGGACATAGGGCACGGTCTTAGTTGTGGATCATTACCAGCAGCACCACGTACACTGAAGAGGCCTCAAAGGCCGAAACACCGGTGTCTGTGCGTTCGCTGTTGGTAATGACACCTAAGTGTATGCTGTGTATCTCTACACGTACATATATTCATATACGTTTACGTATAAATGGATATATGTATATTTGTGATAATGATAATTTGAATGGCTATCATTATAATATCTAGAAAGTATAGCAATGTATTTAAAATAAAAAAGTTGAATGTGGTTGCGAAAATTTGGAACACCCTGTATATTTGTAAATAAAATTAGAAAATGCACAGTCGCATACTACATACGTACGTAAAGTCTCATTGCTGCAGCGTTATTAGTTTTCACACTAAGCTCCGCCGACACACTATTGCACCACCCGGTATATGGCTATGTAATTTTCTCTAAATTATACACACACAGCGGTTTTTTTTTTTAATTTTCGTGCTGATTGCTTCTACCGTTGATTGAACTTTTTTTTTTTGTAAGGACATGAGACTCCAAAAACCGGAAACTGCCGGATAGATAGGCTTGGGGTCAGCGAAAGTTGCGTTTTTATTCGAAACCAGCAATGTGTAACAATGCAGCATCCGCTTTGATCTTGAGCTTATTATCATTATCGTCATGTAATTAATTCTTGTGTGATTCGTTTGTGCTTCGGCTCGAAACTGTTTTGAAAAAGTAAATGGTTAATAATAATTTATTACGTAGGAAAAGAACTTAATTTTATCGTTGGTATGGTTACAGCAAACTAAAATATTGACATCGGAACCGAGTCGAATTGGGAGGGAAGTTGGTGGAAAAAATGGGCCTCTGTTGACCATACAGTTAGTTGTTGTGTTTATTATTATCATTGTAGTAAAACGTCAGAATCGTCTTCAATACAAATATATCAGAGAATAAATCGTTAAGAAGATAAAGAAGAACCATTACTCGAATATACGTATCAATCTATTTCGATAAATAATTTGTCACCTTGAGGGCTAAAAAACTTATTGGTGCATTTAAGAATCACTGGGAAGAACTGAACCAAAATAAAGAGCTTTTCACTTCTCTACACCAAGAGAACAATTTATTTGTCAATAAGTAGGCTACTTGTGATGAAATATATTCTATATTTGGATAGGGCCTATACAAACATTTATTTCACATTACTAAATCATTTATTCAAATTTTTCAAGGAAGCCATGTTTTACAATACTATACTATTTCTTTTCTTGAACACTATTGCAGGATTGCAGGGAACATCTCTTATACAACGTGAACATATTTTTTTATATACTAGCAAAAAAATTTGTTCACAACAAAGAAACATTTTATTCTTACCCCCTAATATTTTTCCAGCCAAGGAACTATTTTATTAAACCATAAGAAATAAATGTGTGTCAAACTTAACAGTTCTATCATAAAGTTATTATATTTTGGACTTTAAGGAATTTTTATAATCTCAAGTGCCTGAATTAGGTGGTGTAAATAAAGTTAATGTAAAATAACAAATAGTATTCTTGGGGGTATTCAAGGTATTTTTGCTACAAAAATACTTTTTACTATCTATGTTAACTGGTAATATACTAATTTATTTATTACTAATAAAGTAAATATTTTTAAAGTCTCCCGGGTTGTCCGGTTTTCAAATATTCAGAAAAAGAAACTACAATATAGTACACAACATTTATTTAATAAAAATTAAAAATGAATCAAAAGTCAGCTAAAATATATACGTACTACATTTAGACTTAAGAAGAACAATATAGTCATCAAAAGGAAACATTATGATGACGACATTGTATAAAAACCAGTGACGTTATTAAAAAAAAAATGTTGTCAAAAGACAGCATTTTAAAAACAAAAATCGAACGGTTCGAGCGGTTTTCGTAAAAACATTATTGACCGCTTTTTTGAATTTTGTTCCAAACTTTATCACCACACCGTATATTCAGTAAGATTATGTTCCGGTTACATAACGGCAGACAAAATTCTCGTGACTTCACTTTTTGACAAGCTCTTCCCCTGTATTCAATTGGAGACGTACACTTTATTTTTGATCATACCTTGTATAATTACAACAGGTATTAATCCTGCTTCTGAAAACAGTGCCTGAAAGCCTATCCCCATGGTAATATCTGTGGTAATATGTTTGGGTGTTCGGCTATCTGATGTAAGTAATCGAACCTCAAACAAAAATCAATGTGTTCTCGTGCCAAAACGAGTCCGAATATATATGTTTGCATGTTAATATACACACACGCACACGCACACACACATATAAATATATCTTAATTGTTTACCGTGTGGATATGCGGGTCCGAAAACTTCAAACAAATCAGTTTCACTGCCGTCGAGATTTGTTAGCAGAGCCGCGCTGTGCACATCAAAAAAAAGCCGACGGCCTTATTGCTTGTTTTATTTACTGTTTACCGGTCTCTTTTGGGTCAATCTCTCCATCGACTTTGCGGATTTATCACCTCACGAAGGATATATCTTCGCATTGCCGGCACAGTCTCCACTTTGTTTCTGCGCCACGTTAAATCCGGCAAATGTAATAATTGTTTTTCGGGAATTCGTCCGCATGGAAGCACTTGATATACGCTCTGCAGAGTGTATTTACGGCACGCACGTGTTTAATACACACACACACACACAAAACATCAAATCGACAAGCAGCGTTTTCGCTTATTACATAAAATGCTGTTTGCTTATTGCACATCTGGAACGTTGTTCTTGGGAAAGATGTCGTCAGGAAATTACCTTTTCCCCTCCAATGTAACGAAGTTTTCGGTTCGGGAAAATTGGCGAAGACAAATTCCCACTCTTACACATCACATAAAATTCATTGCTACTCGATTTATTTCCTGATTTGGAACGGGTTGCTCAAGTGACGCGCGTCTGCAATATTTGACGGTAGAAATCCGATTCAATTATGCTCCATTTACACCATTTCTGTCGGCTGCCTAGACAGGACACGAAAAAATATAATTTTGTCTTGAAGAATCAAGGATTATAGTTATAAAAGGTATATATGAGGACTTTCAAAATGTATTATTAAGCAAAACAGGATAGGGTTTCTAATAGTCGCTCATTATAAAGATTCAGAAAAGAAAGCTTTCACAGCTTTTTAATTTTTGACAGTCACTGATGTTTTGTCAACTGTCGAATTGGATGTAAGCAGCCGTGATGAATGTATTCGTAATTGTGTTGGATATGCAACACAGTATACACCACAGTGGTTGATATTGCTTTGTGTTGGATATGCAACACAATATACACCACAGTGGTTGATATTGCTTTTTTCTCTGTGTGTAATGAAATTTTGTATCTATCTATCATTGTTCAGCACGGGAATGTAATGTACTAGGTCGGCCTAGATCGATAGTAACTTATATACATAGTTATGTTCTCTTTACATAGTAAAGGACGGAAAAAATATTTACATAAACATAAAGATAGATAGCTTGTTCGCGAAGCTTTGTCCGCGCCGCTCATGAGATGTAAGACGTCAAGCGTGGACCTATGGTGGTTGCTTCGTATACGAATCGACAGATTTTTCATAATCTTTCTTCACTCCTCAGACTTTTTTCTTCAAAAAGTGTTTCATAAAAAAGTCCAAATTGGCCGAGATAATTGAAAAAAACGACTTTATCACCCAGTTTTCACACCCTTTTGTCGAAAATTGAAATTCTGAATGTTTTCCAAGTTGTTCGAAACATTAACACAATTACATGTCAAAATTAAGCAATTCAAAAAGAAAACAATGCAACTGAAGATTAAGAAAAGTACAATATTTAAAAATTAGCCAAGTAAATTTATACACACAAGGACGAACAATAAAGAATTAAATAAGGAAATACAGATATAACGCAGAAATCTACTATACCGTATGTGTCTATTTTCATTAGCTATAGGGATTCAATGTTTACATGCGATTTATACGTATACAAATAATACGTGGCAACGTGTGTCTCCCGGCAACAATCGACATCACAGCGACTTCCTCCGATCTTGCCACTTCTACATTAACTGTTTAGCTGCGAACACGTTCCGAGATATAGTCTGCAATAAAATCCGTCATCATCAAATGGCCGGCGCGATCTAGTTGTTTATTATTATTTTCAGAATCCTTTTTTATTTACCTTATTTTTAATTTTATTAGAATTACGCTTTTGTTTGTGTCATGCTTAATAATTCTTTGCATTTACTGAAAGGAAAAAGAAAAATCCTTGCAAGACGTAAATATTATTTCTAAGCGCAGTACAAACATCCAAGTCAATAGTCCAACAGCTACTGCTAACTTGAGCTTCTTGTATCGGTCGCGCTCGCATTGAAGAGAAAAGTAGGGGGTGCCATGTTGTCACGTATTGCATGAATTAATCGCCTATGGCTAATGAAAATTGACACGTGCTGTATGTCGATAAGAAGGAAGATCAACTCAGGGGTATTCCGAAAAATGGTGTGATATGTCCTGAAAGATAAATAAACAAAAATTCAATGAAGTATGGAATTCTAAATTGAAATTAATACACACGGGCTTTTAAAAATAAAAGGACAACAAAAAAATACGCCTTGAAAATAACAAATCAAAATTTAAAACGTAGCGATATGTGGACTGCCAATTTTAATTATTGTTAATTTTTAAGTCAGGTCATTTGTAACATCTTATTCATATTATACAGGTTGGATTTTGTAGGGATGATAATCTTCGCGTGTCATTATATTGTGTATAGATCTTCTACTCATATTATGATTTAGAGCCAACTAGCCAACTGGTGTAAAGAGGTTTTTGGATTTTCTTCCACATCTAATATAACATTCAAAGAATCTTCTTCGTTTGTAACAGCTTTCAGTCGTCCGGGTTTTACACGATATTTTGTTCTTCCAGTTTCATTGAATCTTCTTAAGGTTTTTGAAACCGTTGTTCTAGAGATCGACTGTCGATTGGGATATATTTCATTAAAACTAGTTACGACCTCAGCACAACTTCATCTTCTATCGCCATATCGAACCATCATCAGGATTTCCATACGCTCCCTTTCACTTAAATGCACCATTGTTAAACAATTATATGACAAGCATATTTTTTGAATATAATGCAAATGACAGGAGGCTAATGGCAGCATTTTCAAAGATAACTTACTTTTACTTTTCGTCAAATTCGAATTCGTAAAAACAAAAGAAAAGCGGTTTTTATGCAAATTAAGGCAGGCATGTGTTATATTGCTGAATTGAGAAAAGAGCACTCTTTTCAAAAATGTTACCCCCCCCCCCCGTGCTATTTAAAGAACATCAAGTAAGCCTTGTATCTACAAAACGAATGACGATGTAAAACCGTTTTCAAAATATTTAGCTGTATTCATACATAGTCGCAACCCTGTATATCATCTACCGCGCGATCATTTAAATTCTAAATTAGAGCAGGCTGTGAAATTTAAATTAAGTTGGTATATAAGTACTAATTTACAATTTGAATTGTCAAAGTGACGTTTCAAAATGTTAATTAATCAATAATTGACATTCTGGACAACCTAATAAAAAAAATCCCGCCTGCCATAATTTAGAATTTAAATGATCGCGTGGTACCTTTATTAGTATACTGAAATGTTTACTTCTAAAAAGCCATTAAATAAGTTTTCTCAATATACATTACAGGTTACTATCTATTTTCAATAGCATGACCATAAATTGTTTATTTATTACTTGTGCTTAGCATTGTAATTTTAAAGTTAATACTATCGGCATGCAATATCATTTTTTTCGTATAATATTAGCTGGGAAATGATTAACGAAAAATACCAAAAAGAAAGGTCCTCAGATTGAAACCTGCGGTATACCAAATTTAACGTTCGAAAATTTCCATGAACAGAGTGTTTATGATAATGTTAACTAACTGAATTAGTTGTGTCGACATTGCTGCTACGTACGCAAATGTGACTTAAAAATATATAAAACATTACAGATGAAAATTCTTTATTATTATTGCAATTTGCAACAGGAGTTATTGCAATTATTGCAATAACTCCTGTTTACTGTGTTTTTCATAATTTTTTTGTTGAACAGTTTTGCGATTGCGCAATATTAAAGTTATAGACCTAAAAGAAAGTATATGTTCGATCATTGAAATATTAAAACATTTATGTCGCAGCTTTTATAAATCCGAACACTCATCTGTTACATTTTATTGGAACACACGCGCGCATGTGTTGAGGCTTTCGTGTTATTCGCTCGTGTACTTTACAACATTTCTTTGTTCTTTGTCGTCATCACCATGACTCCCATTATTTACAAATTCATCGTTTTGTTTCTTCGAAAGTTCGAACGATTCTTCTATTGACTTTCCGTTTCGGCCCATGTTTACATAGATTTACACTTATTTGATCGGTCCGTGTTGTATGTATGTACATTCCGAAACAATGAACAACAATTTCCAAACGTCTTACATGCATACAACCAAACACACGACCAATCTCGATCGTGTATGCATGTATGTGCGGCGTTCACATTTATTCTAACGCCGCGCCGTCCGTATTTGAAATGTCTCGCGTTAAAAAAACATGTTTTCTTCAAATTCTTGGGCGCACGTATCTACCACAAAGTACATACATATTTGAATAGAAGAAGTCGATGTATTAGGAGCTCCCTCCTTTCTGCATAATATGCTCGGAACTCGACTAAAAGGACATTAGATATTCAAAGTATGAAAGAGTGAATGATTGGTGACGGCAACCGTTCAGTAGTAATAACAAGCTGCGGCCTTATTAGAAGCTAACGTATACATACGCATACGAGCAGACACGTCTTTGTATCGTTTTGTATTTCGTGGGTGTCGTGATTTTGATAGTCATTAAAGGAATGCCAATGCCACGTGCGACCGATGACCAACTGGTTGCTACATTGCCGAATAAATTTTTGCTCGTCAATGCAGGGTTTATCGACATTTCTCGATGAACTAATGTTATGTGTCTCTTATATATCTTATAGGGCAATAGTTTGTCGTCTAACAGTGAAATCATTTTGTCATACACATAACACAATATTCGCACATTCGATAAATAGGTACCTACCTAACCCGATATTACCGACAGCCATAGCAACACATTATAATGTTACTATCGTGAGCAAATGAAAGTGAACAGTTTATTATGTTGGTAGGCTGACATTTCAAAAATTATCTAATGTTAACTGTACTTTTGGAGTGTTATTGTTTTTAATTGGGTTACATTTTCACATAATGCAATATAATAAATGTTGTAAGTTTTATATAATTTTAATTTACATATTTTAAGCTTTGTAATATTTTGTCCAAGAACCATTGCTGTCGATAACGGATTGTAAACGATCCTAATTGTTGCCAGGTATTTGTGTAACAGATGGTTGCATAACATTATTTAATATATCACAGTAGTAGGCACTAGTGAATCTCTCATCCAATTTTCAACATACACCAACTCCTTCAAAACTAATCCAGCTCCATACAGGTATGGAAAAACGACCACTGTTGTAAGTAGATTTAACATAACGCTCACTCAATGTATATACTGTTTAGAGGTCTGTATACGCGAACACTCCCATTATGAGTTGACTGGAAAACATTCTCGTCTGAGAAAATTACGCGTCTCCAAATATCTTCTTGATTGATGTAGTTATTCTCAAAATTTAGTCTATTTATCTTATGGGCTTCAGTCAAAGCACACTTTTTTAGCAGCATTATAATTTCGAATATCTGTTGATTTTATTCTTCTGTAGGCAGTCCAGCACGATCCAGGAAAGTCACTCTCATGAATAGTATTTTTAGTACTTTCGAAGGGGTCGTTTATCAGAATATTTATTAACTGTTGGTTCTGCTGTTCATTAGATACCCTTTGTCTACCACCACCATGAATATAAGTAACCGTATGTGTTTCAATATAGTAAGTTTTAATTTAGTACTTTTACTAACTCCCAAATCATTTGCTACCGTTTGTAAAGTCCATCCGTTTTCAATGAGAGTAATTGGTCGCATTTTCTGCGAATCAGTCATATGTGGCATTTCAACTTGACATTAATGACATTTTAATCATAACATTAATGTGACGTTAGCTTGACAATTTGAAATCCTAAGTAGTAAAATTTACTTTCATTTGCTCACGATAGTACATTGCCGTGTATGGAGGTAAATATACTTTATGAATATTCATGTAAATGTATTACCAACAGATAGCAGTGGAAAGAATCATACAATACGATGTATATAAACAACAATACTGGAGAGGCTCCATGTCATATACCTACAATTCGCCATTGTTCGGCCGAACTGTAATTAGAGATTTTTACTTTGATACACTGCTCTATGCTCCACTGCTTTTCAATTGTGCCTGGATGGTCTATTAACGCCCACGCGCGAAATCAACTGACTTTTTCCACTGAGAGACCATCCACGTCCACGGCACGCATGACTGGCGCGACCGTTCTCTGTCTATTGAACGTGTGTTGTTGATCGTCGCATCTATCCTATCTGTGCTTGCTGGATGGATAAAATAATGATGATGACGATTTTGATGAGATCATGTCGAAAAATACGTGCGAAAAATAGAAGAACGCGTGGCGCGCGATCAACCCCAATTTGCGCGTGTACATGACCTCCCCTCCCTCGGGTATCGCCAGGGTGACGGGCGTTTTATCCGCGTTTCACTTTTGGAATACGTCGAGCTCGAACAATGATGGTGCAAATCTCTCAGCACGGGTGTATATATTAACGTGAAATTAAAAGGGTGACAGTATGTTTATTAAAATCATGGATGGACGAATTCATTCGAAATATGTAGTTGCGCGAAACGAATTTTTTCGTCGTCTTCAAATCGCGTTTTACATTTATATATTCCACGTTGTAAAATCTCCATTTATAATAATGATTGTGGAATCTGAATAGTAATGCTTGTTTTTAAAGTGAGCGCGGAATATTCATGCTTTACGGGCGCTTTCGGATCAATTAGTTACGTAAACACTTTTTATTTACTTTTAGCGCTTGTTTCCCACATAAATTAACTTTAGCTCTAATGCTTTATTGTTGTTAATCTTGTTACAGAAACTGACGCGCCAGTAGTTACACTCATACATTACATATGTATATAACAATTTATTCTTGTAGTTACTCATCTGTTTTGGCCTTGAATGTATAAACAGTACCATTTTCATGGTTCTTATTTATAATTAATTATTTCGACAGGTGTCTTTTTTTTTATACTGCGTATATTTAACTTTGAAATTTTTTATTATTAATTTTAACATACAACATACAACAGGATTCTGTACAGAGGATTCTTTGATCAGCAGATATCTCAGTAAATACACAAATCTTCGACCACATAATCGTGCTAGCCAGTCTAGCTACTAACCCACAATGTGGTTGTGAACATACTTATATATTTGAGAAACCATCCAAAATTATTAGTCGTATACAAAATGGTTGGTGCGGTTTAGTAGCTTTGTGTAGTGTGTTTGTGAAAATAACTTTAATTTTCAATATTTATTAAACAGTGTAATGAAATTAAATTACCGGCCCACTATTTTAACAAAATTCTTTACAATCTTCAATAATCGTACAGCCAAAATAGTAGTTTTGTCAGTAAGAATAAATTATTAAAATAAAATGCAAATGCAACCCACGAAAAAAAAATATTAAAAAGGAAAATGTATAAATTGACAATGTATCAATACACACTAGTCGAAGAATAACACTGTTTTATGCAAATGATGGATAAAAATTATATCCATAAGTGCAATACTCTGCTACAAGATGAAATTCTTAGAGTGAACAGAAAGAAAGTCAAGACCCCTGTGATCTACCAGAAATTGATGAATATTGGATTTACTTCTTTTGCGATTAAAATCCGTTATAAACTCTTGAGCTCGACTTCCTTTATAGCAGTCATAGGTGATATTGCCCAACACAAATAGCAATTGCTTCTGGGATATTATCCATAGATATCCTTTTTTATTCTACGTGCATCATATGATGCATTGTCCATGAATATTACAGCATTATTTGGCAACTTATGTAATACTTGTTCAAACCATTCTTCAAAAATAACTAAAGTAAATTTATTTCATCGTGGTAGTTAGCTGTTTTCATCCCTTCATTTTTAAAAGAGACCGCACACCATATATATCGTATAGTTTTTTTGACATATTCAAATTAGAAGATTATAATTCACCTTTTCCTATTCTTTAATTTTTCGATATACACTTGATTTTGTCAGTTCTACAATAGATATGTACATATTTAATTGGAGTAATATTTATATCTTACTTGTTGTCTTGATGAGTTTATTATATATACTGTTATCCGCATTTTTTGGAGTTTGTAGCGTTAACATTTCGTACATTTTTAACTGTTTTTCGTCGTTTTAAGTGTTTGCTTAGACCTGCTTGATCTCTAATGTCCGTGGCATAATAACACAGTAAAATATTATAAACCAAAGCAAAGGATCGCATATTAAGACTTTGTTATGTTATAACTTAATGCGGATATCACATACCTACTTATTTTTCAATATTAAATTTGCCTACCTAAGAACCATTGAAATCTCTTAAAAATATGTACCAGTTTAGACCGATATTTGAATCACTTCTTCTTATTCTGAGACAAGGTATACATATATATTTTTCTGTACATTACCGTACTGATGTTTTTCACTTTGTACTACTTATTGTGTTCTCGTCTTCAACTATTTATTTTTATACTTCTGTTAGGCAATTCTTGTACAATAAAGAACTATTATTATTACATGTTCTAGGTATATGTATAGATGTCTGTTCACTTTAGATATAAAGAGGAAATTTGTAGTTTGCAGTTTAAATATTCAAGTACAAACTAGAAATTGAAATAATTCTAGCAGAGAATTTAACGTTATAATAAATATTCATTATAGTTTTAAAGACATTCTGCTTGGTAGAAATTCCAGAAAAGAGAAGCATGGAAATGAATGTATCCACGTTTTTCAAGCGAAAATGCTTCCTCTGCTATGTTTTACCATTTTTCAATAAAGTTTGGTTTTTTCAATTTTTTTTTGTCATTTTGTTAATGACTTTATTAATGAATAACTAAAGAGAAATAATTTCATTTAAAAATCACAAAGAAAGTTAAACAAGCATTCATTTAATAACAACTGAGTAGGTTGTTATAGCATAAAAATAAAAGTAAATGTGAATAGACAAAAGACGTCAAATTGTGAACAATAATAAAAGGTTTCTTCATAATTTTTCCAACTACATTCTTTGATATTTTGTGACACACCGAGTTCGTTTTACTCTTTGAATTCATCACTGTGATGTCCTAATGTGAAATTGCTAGAATTTAAGAATGTTTCGTTTTTATTTCAGATCCACGCCAATGGACAGAGAGTCACGTTGCCCATTGGCTGCAATGGGCGACAAAGGAATTCTCTTTGGAGGGCATAGTTTTGAATCAGTTCCACATGAAGGGCAAGGACATTTGTGCAATGGGAAAAGATGCGTTTCAAGCGAGAGCCCCCGCCTTCGTCGGCGACATACTATGGGAACATCTAGAACTATTACAGAAAGGTGAGTGTCTCGGCGTACGTTTGCGTCCGCTTGTTCACCTCTCCCTCCTTCTGATCCTGACCTGTGTTGAAACAGTAGATATATTATTTACATGTCATCATTGTATGTATTAATATGTTTCGTTCCCTTTACGTTCTCTCGCCCCCATTGTCTGACGTATTGTTTGCCATCAGAACAATTTTACTCGCTCGCTCCTCTGGGCATAGAGCAGCGTTTGAATAGCGCTCGGCGGCGGCCGCTGCTGTTCACAATCGGGTCGACAATTATTGTGGCCAGCACAGCGTGCAGAAACACGCAATCAAGATAAGCCCTGTATTACTCAGAAAGAGTTTCATTATCTTTACTGCGTATTACGAAAAAGATAAAACCAGTAAAAAATAGTCCCAGTTCCGAGATGTGAAAATAATATATATAGATTGCTGCTGGTTTAGTTTTTTTCGAGTTATCCGTAACCGGCTTAAAGTTGTTGAGGGATGGTTAATGCTTGAATTTAATTGTTATTCCTTATTTTATATTTAATATAATTTTAATTATATTTTAATTACACAATATCTAGTGTGTGTACGTCTAAATAATTATTCCATCAATTAAATTAAATAGAAGATATTTGTATATAAAAAAAATCATCTTTCAGTCAATTTAGTGCTTAAATTTTGTGACTAATCAATTTTTTCTTTATAAGGACGAATCTATTGAAAAACAGTTAGGAACAAGAATTTTTTTTATCGTAATACATACGTATTTATGTCATTCACTGCTTGATTGTGGTTAGTCTCACACATTCATGATTTTTTTGTTAAACAGTGATGTAAAATATATCTTTCGGAAGCAGTAATATCATCTCTCAAATTAGATGATGCAAGAGTAGCAATTAATTAGATAATATTTTTTTCTTCAAAAGCATTTGACAAGTTTTCGGGAAATAATCATAATCATCAGTGTTCTTCAGCAGCAACACTGCAGAGTTGCTGTTGCCAGTCCAATAAAATGAAAAATGGCTACGGATATCTCATGATCCACAGTGTGAACAGCTTTGCTGAAGTCGAGTAAAATTAAAATACGATAGAAAATTTCTTGGTGTACTATTTGATACACTAGAAGACGAAGAAATATCGAAAACAAACTTTCCAATCTATTATCTGTTAGTGAAAAAATGGACCTCACCTTCGAGTTTGAAGTCCCATAAGGCTCTGTCTTAACACCGATTTTATTTATACTTTATATGAATGACTTTATATGAATGACATATAAAAGAATATCATGTATAAAAATATTGAATATGGACTCTTTGGTGAGTCAAAGGGTTAGGCTCTGAACTAGTTCCCTAACATTATGCTGTGTTTCAATGTTGTGAAGATGCAGATACTGGGGTTATCTTTAAACAGTTTAACGGGGCTTTTGCATGATACTCCAATGAAATGTTCCGGTTTAACGTGCTAACACAATAGCACGTTAAAATACAAGTTTCATAAGACATGATTTTTGCGCAAGTTTTCTAAAGAATGAGTGCGCAAATGTCTTATGAAACGTGTATTTCATATAATTTTTCCTATTTCGGATATTAAAAGTTCATACGCACTTAAAATAAAACACATGTTTGATTCGAAAATTTTAGAAAATTGTTTTTTTTTATTTATTCAATATTTCAATATCGGCGGTATTCAGAAGAAATTTTACCATCCATCTCTTTTATATTGTCATTTATTCTAAATATGTCTTTTTTTATTCTTTGTACACTTTCTATTGCATGTGGCTGTAACATTTAAAACTTTTATATTTAACATTTAAATATGGTTAGGTCCTATATTTTACTTATTTAACAAAGCGTACGATAAAGTATAAAGCTTTATACATACACTTTATAGCACCGAAATTAAAGAAATACATACATTATTATTAAAAAACTGTCAAGTATTTCGTCAAATAGATATTATATTATAATTATAGATGGCTGTTGTCACGCTACGCTGTTTAAGCATAGCCAACTTTGGTTGAATCGATTGGTGATTTTTGCCTGTGAGATATTGTGTAAAACATCGTTTTCTTCAGAAATAAAAGCTGTTACTATTGATCAATTAAAGTTATTAATTGAGAATGCCTTTGAACATGTCGACAAAGAATTATTTCGACGCATTTGCAACTCTGTTAAACACGTGACTACTATTTTTTCATTTATTTTTTAAATAAGCACTTGATTTGCGACGTATTTCTTGTTTGTTGTTAGAAATACAAATCGGCAAACATACTGTTGGGCAAGCCCTGTATATTTTTATTTGATGACATTCCCTATTCGCGGCCGAACGTTGTTTCATCTCTGCAATTTGTTAATAGGGGGCGCGCAGTGTCCGTAACACAAGTGTAATTCCACCGACGAAACGCCCAAGTACACAAAGAGCGAAAAAAGGAGAGTGGCTCGTTGCGCTGTTAACTGCTGCGATGCCTCTTCCAATGGAATTCAAAATATAAATTTTACGATACGAAGAGATTTTATCACATCCGGTCGGTGCACCGGAAGTGGTCCCCAACGTTCTGTGTATTATTAAGTTAACGCTCGTTCAAATCTGTATGGACGCACTGACTGATAACAGCACAGCGTTTTTGACTCTTTTTTTTTAAAAATATTTTATTGTTTTCTGTTCCCATGTACGGGGTGATAATTAAATGTGAAAATTATTATTAGTTCTGTTGAATGGGAACTGGGAACTTTCGGAAATTTATTACTCGGCATTTTTTACTATTTGACTGACTAGGTACTTTGTTTGTTTATTACTTAACTGACTGTTCTATGTTTTTACGTATGTCGTACGTGTATATACATATATACAGCAGGGAGTGCTTGTCTTGAATGACAATTAGAGGTTCTGAGACTGTTTTTCTCCTATGAGTAGTGCGTGTATTATTTATATATATTTATATATATTTTACTTTCAACTGCTTTGAAGTACTCTGAATGACGCAGGTTTGGGAAGAAATACTTTTTTACAATTGTTTTATTTTTGATAACTGATTTTTATATTAATCATAATTATGATTCTAAAAATTAAATCCGTTTTTTTCTAACAAGCTCTTTCACAAAACCGTTCATATGTTAGAGAAGATAAG
Source organism: Amphimallon solstitiale (assembly GCA_963170755.1). NCBI lineage: Eukaryota > Metazoa > Arthropoda > Insecta > Coleoptera > Scarabaeidae > Amphimallon > Amphimallon solstitiale. Next base: position 195,142,856 of record OY720676.1, read on the forward strand.
ACTGATTATAACATTTTTGACATTACATATTATTTATAATTCATCTTTTCAAAAATAAAATGTACATACATATATATTTATATATTACATATCTTAGCTGTATTCAATATTATTGTGAAAAATTTAAATTTTATGAAAAAGAAATACAAATGCTTATAGCAGTGTGTCTTTTCTACTCCCAAATTTTATTTTTGCTCTTTATCTCTGGTGAAGTTGTCATGTTGTCAAGTTGTTATTCTTTCTTGATATCACCTTTGTATTTCCTTTATATCTTTCACCTTGTTCCTTGCTGCTACTTTGTTTATTGTATAGCATTTACATCTGCTTAGAAGCTACAAATGGCAGTATGTCTTTTGGTGTATAACGTTTACTGCTTCCGTCTCGAAAGATATTCCACTTTACTCGTTGGTTCCACCGTACTGATGAGAACCAACGAGCCTAAAAACACTAGTCTACGGTTGCACTACATTTAAATTTTTTTATTATTAATTTTTTTTATATTTATACGTATCAACGTTACTGTCTTTCTATGAATTCTCACTCCTGGATCAGATGAAACGCATATTGACGGCCTATGCAAGAGACTGGGATCGGTGTGTTTTGCATTAGAACAATTGAAGCAGTCAATGTTTTAAAAAAAGTACTACTAAGTAAGTTTTCATTCTTTAATATCGTGCGTTTTCGCCGCAATCAGAAAACCTGGATCCAGCATTACACTCCGGAAACCAAACAACAATCTAAACAATGGACAAGAAAAGGTTCTCCGCCACCAAAGAAGACGAAAAGGATTGGCGACTGTTTATTTGGGATTTTCATGGTATTAATCTTGGTCGGCTACTTAGAAAAGAGGAAAACAATAAATGGAGAGTATTATGCCAATTTGTTGCAACAATTAAGCAACAAAATCAAAAAGAAGCGCAAGACTGGAATTGAAATGGTAAAAATTTATGAATTGGGATTTGAATTAGTACCTCCCTCATTCGTCTTATTTCCCAGATTTGGCTTTGGCGACCGATTTTATATTCTATGTTGTCATAATACCAACAGCTCTACTCGTAATTCTTTTAATTACATAGTTGCATCGTTATTATTTATATAATTACATTAATTGAACAGTTTAAGGTAGACCTAAACCATTTAATGGAATTGTATAAGTAACACCGATTGTCCTATGCTTATTGTTTACATTTTCATTCATACATATTTGATTTACATTCAACATTTGTCGATGTATTCTAAATGACAACCAGTTGTCATATTGTTATTACTTTTGCTCATCATTTGCCACTACTACCAAGAAGATATTCAAATCTAGTAGTCCTGAGTAGGTTATTATATTACTTGACAGATACCAACAGGGTACCCACATAATGACTGTTTTCGTATACATTGATTTTCTATCTCGTGTCATCACTCTTATTATAAAGGTACTCTAAGACTACTGACACTTATTTTTAAAATGCGAATTGAAACGACCTTGTATGCGCAAGGCTATGAATGTAATTCAGCATTTCTTGATCCTATTGTACCCGTTAGTGATTACATATCGCGTTTGTTATCATAAAAAGGCTTTCTTCATGCACTGTCCATAACATTTACGACTTGACAACATCGCAAACTATAACCGCAAGATTTATGTTACATCGTGGACCTCTTGGAACCGTATAGTTCTGGGAATATGGACGCCAATGGTTTCAGAATAACTATATATGTACTTGGAAATCATAGCGTTGCTGGTGTTTGTGTTAATTGTAATTGCGATAAACAACATTTAGAGATATTCGTTATCGGTCTCTCCCTGTGTGTGTGCGTGCTTTTGTATATATATTTGTGTGTGTATGTGTTACTCGTAATTAATCATTATATTAAACTTTTTTTTTAATATGTAATTAACGGACGATTGTTAAATTGCGACCGACAGGCAGGCAGGCAGTTAGCATTTCCACGCCCTCTACTCTCCAACAAACACAGCTAATTAGTCTTGTGTATGTCGACGCTGATCATATGCGATATTATTAATACGATTTCGATATTTTTCCAGACGTCGAAAAGGAAAGGACGCTTTCGGCTGGCGGCGTTCCTGCCAACATGTACGAAAACATATGCGTGCCGGATCTGGGCGCCTACTTAGATTACAATCAACCACCGCCACTGATACCGGCCGATGACAGAAAGATCCTGACCGCCACACCAGCACCGCCGCATACACCCTCGCCAGCGACACCCGCCTCCAACAACAACAATTTCCTTGAAGGTAGGGTTAATTATTTATTTATTTATTTATTTAATCTACGATTAGCGGTGTCATAATAATTAAATCGCCATTAATGCTGGAATTTTGAAGAAATCAAACGTACTGAGAGTTCTTTCAATAATTGTTGATGAAGAATATGCTTTACCTACCTACGTACTAATATTCAAATCAAAAAAAACCTGTTAAACGACCATTTAAAAATAAACTAGAATTGGAGAAAAATAAAACTAATAAAATAAAGTAAGAAATTTCGAAGGATTTAGTAACATTAAATCTTTGCTGGTATCCTGATCATTGAAAACCAACTTCTTCCATTAATCACCTCAGATGAAATAGACAATAAATTGTAATGACTTACATTGACTTCATCTCTCTGTATATTATTGATCTGTTTAAGTGAATGGATCCGTATAAATTGTCCATAACTTAACTTCATTAAACGAATAAAACAATTGAAAATCTAAATAATTAGGTAAATATATTTAAGCGCAAGCAAAAGTACAATAAAATTATTTATTCAGTAAGAAGCTAAACTTAACATGAAATAAAAAAAGACTACTATTTAAACCAACCATTGTTATTATGTTCATATAATATTGTGCAAATCATTTATAGCGTTTACGATGTTATGACCTCTATAATTAAATTATTAACCTATCCAAAACTGAATTTTTACTACAATAAAATAAAAATCATTTAGCTGATTTACCGCCATTTTTGACAAGGCAATTTAAAACCGTTTACCGAGCCAAGCCAGAGGGACAAAGAGACTGAGAGAGAGTGGGTGAGAGAGTCGTGTTAAACTGATCTAGAATTAGATATAAATTATGCTTAAACTAAATCTACACTTGCAGATTCTTATGTAACTTGAATAAATTAAATACAGGACGATATTACAACATTAAGTCAGGCAGCTTTAACAATTTTAAGTATTATAAATAATCAAAAAGGACAATAATAGTGTAGGAATAGAAAAAACTAGACGCGCAATTATTCTGCTGAGAGAAAAGAAGTAAATATAAACCAACGTAAAGTGCGTGCAGCAAAATAGTAAAACTAATATATTGCACTGGAGGAGAATTAAAGTACTTCGTTTTCTGGGGAATTGTTATGGTAGGTACCATATTTAGCTTCCTATATACATACACTGTTCAATCCTACACGCTCAATTGAGGCCAGTAATTTGAATGTACACTGTTCCGGTACTTTGTTTGTAGTGTAAGAAATTATACTGTAAAAAATGGAAACACCTCCTGTTTTATTTTTGTTACAAGGTATCAGGTCTTAGCGTTTGTAAAGTAAATGGGAAAAAAATGTCAAGATATTTTAACATTAATTTCGTTGTACGTAATTAATCGTAAAAATCAAAAAAAGGAATACTGCGGATGCTTAAAAAGTAAGAATAGTGGATACGTTCCGTTGTAGAGACGTGTTCAGACTCGTTGATACTCGTCAGTACGGTATAGCCAAGGAATAAGATAAAATTTAATTTGAGATAGATGTAATAAACGGAAGACCATCAGTAATTTAGACCTTCTATACGTTTCTATAATATAGAATATCTTTATCAATGAATCAAAATACCGGGAGATCAAAAATTATATTGATAAAGGTTTGCCATGAAATGTAAAAAGTTTGTGTTAAGTTATATCATTAAGTAGTTGTAGTTTTTCAATGATGGTTTACACCACAGCACACAAAACTTACTTGATTGAAGCGTATTTTAGAACATATGTGCTAGTTAATGGTGTTTGGGAATACAGTAAGCGTTTATGTTTGGATAATTTTCGTGAACGCTTCCCAAATTTCGAAGTAGTAGAGTGCCTCGCACATGGTGTTGGTGTATTTCGTGAAACTGGATATTACTCATAAGAATGGCGCTGATAGGCCAACTATTCGTACAGAAGAAGTGATTATTGACGTTCGTAATCGTAGGGAACAGGACCCCACAAAATCTTTGAGACGCCCGTCCCAAGAAATTGGAGTTTCTTATGGAACTTGCCGAACCATAGTATGGGAGAACTTGAACATGTATCCACATAAGATCATATCAAGCTCTCTTGCCAACAGACCACCCCAAACGTCTTGCGTACTGCCAGTGATTCGTCAAGAATTTAATGAATAACGACCTGTTAAAATTAACATTTTAATAAACTGCATTTTTTTTGAATCTCCACTGCATCCTCAAAAAAAAAAAATTGGAGTTTGGATGGCAGTCTCCCGTAAAAGGATAATTGGGCCGTTTTTCTTCAATTTCACCATCAATGCAGATAGGTACAGAAATAACATTTTGAATGAATTTGTTCTACAACTACACGACGATGATCTTCATAATGGTTATTTCCAACATGACGGCGCAACAGCACATACGTCACGAGAAACTATAGTCTTTCTCCGTGAGTTTTTTGATGATCGACGTATAAGTTTGCATACGCAGGTTGAGTTTCCTCCGAGGTTACCTGGTTTGACTATAATGAACTATTTTGTGTTCCCTTACTGCAAAAATAGAATTTTCAGAAGTCCCGTACATAATTTCCAAGAACTGCAACAAAAGATTATTGAAGTATGTGAAACCATAACGCCACAAACGTTGCAAAATGCTTTTGATAGCATGAAAAAGCGCGTAAGCTTGTGTATCGAACAAGGCATAGTCATTTTGAACATTCATTGTTTATTAATTTTTAATAACATGTTATTCAAACATGTAAATCTAAATAAACATATATGACAGTGAACCTGATAATTTAATCAAAATTATCTCAAAGGAATGATACCTAGGACGGACGTTTGACGTTCCATGGCAAACCTTTATCAATATAATTTTTGATTTCGCGTTATATTAGACAAATATTGTTAACACTTTATGAATATTTTAATGCTTTAATTAATCGAAAACAACTATAAATTTACATTATATTCTACCTATATTTTTCGTTCTCACAGAAAACAAAGAAAGTGAAGGCTTTACCGAAATAAAAATAAAATGCACCTAAATACATGATATAGGAGGACACGTATGTAGATGTGTTTGTGTGTGTGCGTGTATGCTTAATGTATGTAACAACGTTACGAAAATGTAGAATAATAGCTGTAGTTTACAAAACCATATAATTTTAGGCATACAGCATATTAACCTAGATGAAGTAATAGACGACTTTCGGTTGCTGGCTGTGTTGCGGTGGCCGCATCGAATGACTGAGCCGAGCTGTTCTCGCTGCTCATCACTGTGACGGCCGGTCAGAATCAGCCAACCAGCTAACTAACGCACCACACCACGTTTTGTTGTTTCGTTTGTTTATTTATCCTATATTGGATGTGTGTATGCACGTATGCGTTCTTATTATGTGTGTGTGTGTGTGGACGTTTTAGTTGATGGCTGTTGTGACGCAAGCTAATGATATACCAGGTGATAAATATCTTCTCCACTGGCCGTGCACGTTTATAATATTGCTGTGCGTTTTGCAAAATAGTAGAAAGAAAAGCACTACATTACACATATTATATTGCGTACCTCGCCGAAAGAACAAAGATAATGTTTAGATTTAACGCAAGCTTAAGAAACGAGCTTTCAAAACGTCTCGTCCATGTTAATTCGACGGTGAACTAACTGAGTTTGAAATGTATACCGCGAATTAGGAAATATTCTGGCTGATATAAAGAAGCGTTAAGGTAATCTCGTTACATTTTAAACGATCTTTCTGCATTCTCACTCGAGTTGAGCAAAGTCAATCAAAGAAATCACGATTGAAACGTTCTTTTCTATTATTTGGCCCCACTATTTTCGGAAATACTGAAGATACAAACCTGTTAAATACATACATATATATATTGATGTATTTAAATGTGATGCATATAATGTAGCCTAAGCTTCAAGTTACTGAAACTTTTCCTGCCCACAAAAAAGGCAGTCAATAATTCCAAACAACCATCTGTCATATCAAAAATATTTCAGAAACTATTTTTATCATGTCTCATCAAGCGCAGGATAATAACTTGTCAGCAACATAGATTTCGATCAAGAATTTTATACGGTGAATCATAGAATGTGACAAATTGGAACCTCAGAAACTTAAAAATGTGCAAAGGAATGAGAGCCACTAATCAAAACTAATTCAGTGCGTTTGCAAAATGAAATAAACAAACTCATGGCATATTTATGAAATAACTATATTTTAGCATCATCATCAAGAGAGAATACGGAAAGATTCTGCATCGCCCGATAGTGGATACTTATCTCGACCTTTTGGTCTAGTCAACGCCACTTTAAGGAACAGTTACCTTGCTCAAAGTTTCGGTCGGGGTTTTAATTTATTTGTACATCTCTGTCAATTATTTTAAAATGTTCTCAAATATGTAAAATTTTGAAAAGTTAAAAAATCTTCAAATATTAAAACACTTCTCTGATACATACAAAGTTCACAGGTATTTCTTTATAGTTTTTTTTTCACATGGCCAATCCATTCTAGATATAAACTCAAAAATATGAAGGCAAATTGTTTTTTGGGAAAATCTTGTATGTTATACATACTGTACATATTTATTATGTTTGTAATCCAAAAATTAAATTCTCTTAATCGTGTCAATGATAGATTTTCGTTTTGTGCAGATTTTAACGCAGATTTGTCGTACAAATTAGAAGTAAATCTAAATAATTTAGCAGCTGCTTCTCGCATGAAATTTGACACTTATTTTTCTACATGGTTGCTTAATGAAATATAAAAAACAAAAAAAAATAATTTCAAAAATTTCTCATAAATAGTGTTGAAGAGTTATTACCTCGCTCTAATGGGATGTACAAATACTTCCAAGTGCATTTTTATTATAGATATATGTACCTATGTATATGTGATGTTAATTCGGCAAATCGAAATTATATAAACAAGTTTGTCACTAGTATGGCGCCAGTCAATAAATATTACAGTATTGTTACGTGTAAAACATTTCATTTGAAATGTTGCACGCAACCTTTGACCACATCCTCATCAATAGTAAAGCAGTTATATACCGTTAGTGTGAGAATGTGTACGGACATGTTACGAATTGTTAAATACACTTGACACGGTGCTAGGAGTGTTTTTTAAGGAAAAAATGCGCATTTAAATCTGTTATGTAAAAATAAGATTTACTGAGAAAATCTGCTCTATAGTATCTACGTAATGCATCTTACAGTGTTTGTAGTTGAGTCCTTTACTTTGCGATGTTTTCCTGGAATAATGAACGTTTCTATCTTGTTAATCTAGATTTAAAAGAACAAGGTATTACATATTTGTCCCTATAGAAGATGTAATTTTGTTATTGTGATATCTGAAGAGCTGCTTTTGATTATTTAAACCCCTATCGATGAGCACTTCATTAAAATGTTTTTACAATTTTAACACGTAGTCAAATAATAAATTAAACAAGTCGAAATTTCTTGTAGATATCGGTTCTGATTCAGTTATCATTCGGAGCAGCTCAGCCTTGATTTTACCTAATGCATTCTGTCTGTTTTGATGTGCATTCGCTTAAAAAAAATTACGCAAATACGAGCACACAAATGTAGACTAAGTAATGTACTTATTGTAAAACGAAATTACTCAATCTTAACCTCCAATTTCAGGTTTCGTCAGTTTAAATTGTATTACTTCATAATAACTACTCAATTCGGTCTCTATTGCCTCAATAAATATATATATTGTGTAGAATAAATAATAAACGTAAAGATAGTTTCAAATAATTTTTATTGTTTCACTCACAACTATATTGTTTCGCCAAACTTTGGCTTCATCAAGGAATGACAGAATAATGTTTACAAAATCATTACAGCGTTATATATACTTATTTTACATAAATGTCGGGGTTCAAAGAGGGGGTGTTTTAACAGATTTAGAAAGACAGTAGAGGGGAGGGGAGTGATTTAAATCTGTTTGTTTCTTTAGCTGCAAATAAATTAAGTTTTTTCCTTTACTTTGTACATGTAAAATTTCAAATTCTTTATTAAATTTATGGTTTAGTTCTATGAAATGGTTGGCAAATGTTGAATCCGTCTTTGCCAGCCATTGCATAGAACTAAACCATAAATTTAATAAAGAATTTCAAATTTTACATGTACAAGATAAAGGAAAAAAACTTAATTTATTTGAAGCTTTAGAAATCAATAGAAATAAGAAAATAGGTCAGGCACTAAACGAACAAACAGATTTAAATCACTCCCCTCTGCTGTCTTTCTAAATTTGTAAAAACACCCCCTCTTTGAGCCCCGACATTTATGTAAAATAAGTATATATAACGCTGTAATGATTTTGTCAACATTATTCCGTCATCACCTGATGAAGTCAAAGTTTGGCGAAACAATAAAAATTATTTGAAACTATCTTTACGTTTATTATTTATTCTAACATGGAGTTTCAACAAGTAACATCTCGTTCAATTAGTTATATATTGTATATGTATTTTATTATTTAAAATAGTCAGAGATTTCCGAAATTATTCAACAGTTTTAAAAAAAATGGCAACATAATTTGTTGTTGGTGTGAAATTTTCTTTGTATTATTATATCATTTCAAGTGCAAACTTCTTTCTTTATTAGGAAATTCGAAATAACATAATATTATAAGAATACATCGTATGAACTAGTAAAAAAAACAATGGGTAAATGATTTGTAAACAAAAGTGGGCCTAGAACAGAACCCAACGGCACACCGATTGAAATTTGAAATCAAATCTGAACGTTAAATCGAATTCGTTAACTTGATTTATTTCAAAATCGATAAAAATAGTGTCGCAACGTTTTCGTTTTTTGTTATTGGCCAGTATCTTTACAACGAATTGAATATACGAAGATATATTGATGGACGAAACGTCACTGCTAACTCAGCGCAAGTATTATAGTTGTTTTTGATTGGAAGCGAAAGCTTAATAATAGAAAGGACAATAAAGGAACAACAGACTAGAATTATTTTTGGGAAAATTGAAAAGTATAGTTTTTTTTTTAAGATGTGATTTAAGATTTGTAAATACAAGTATTGTGGAATAACATTGGTTTAAAGCAGCTAATATAACTAAGATAGGCGTCTCATTTTTTTTACGAGACAATAAAAGAAGACAACATTTAAAATTATAGAGGTCAACAAAGAAAAGATACCAAAACAAATAAAGAAGAAGTAAAAAGTATGTATACATTTTAGGAAATATACACCAGGAATTGAATTTTTATATAAAATATTGACATGTGCTACCAATAAAGACAATTGGAAATAAATTAATTAGAGATGGTTTTGCCCCAACAGGAGATTTCCAAATTGACATTGCAGATATACCGATGTTCCGTTATATGTTTGATGGCAATGATCAGAAAGAAAATTGGTAATCTGACTGCAAGGTTTTATTTAATGTTTCAGTCGCATTGACATTACATTTGCATTAATGTTTTATCGTAATTCATCTTTACTATTTTACGTTCATTTAAACTTAAATGATATCATGACAATGATTAAAACCAACTAAATGAAAAATAGTTGACTTTTAAGGTTTTTTAAAGGCTTGTAACACGGTTTAACCACTATAATTCTTGTAAAACGTAATTAAAATTCAGAAAACAATGAGTATAAACATTATCGACAACTCTTGCTACATATTTCCATTTGAGGCTCCTTAATGCAGTTATTAAAGAACTTATGCGATTTACGCATAATTATATTATTGTGGCACAAGTCGTGTGTAAGAAGTCGGAAAGAATATAGGCGGACGGCGACGCAACAAGTGAGGATGATGCGCTTACCTCTCTGCTGATAGTGAAAGTCAGATAAGAACACCAAGAAGCGAAAAAATAAAAACGGTATTGCACATATTTGATGCAGCAATGTTGCCTGTCTATTTCGTTTTCTGTTTCTTTGATATGCTTCGTTTCCAACAATACGCGCGTATTCGCGCTCTCTACTTTTGCTTATTGCCAACTTGTGAGTTGCTCTGTAGCCTTTTGAAGCAACAGCTAGACCAAAACAACACACACACACACACATTATCATCATCATCATTATGATATGTACGATTGTTGAGTGCATACGCATTTTGATATTATTTTGTCAGTTTTCGTGTAGTGCTTTTGAACATTAACCGTCTCTCTAAGAACCATCCATAGTTAGTGTTAAACCGCTTGTTTTCAGCGGACTTACTGGATCAATTAAAGAGAACAGAAATATCGTGTAATATTATTCATTTATCATTTAATATATACATACATTATAAAAGGATTGTTTTAAAAGGCGTAAATAAATATTGAAGGTGTGTTGGATTTTTAGTGATTCTATCAGCTACTTGTTAGTGATTCAGGGTTCCAAGTGTTTTTATGCATTGTTTTTTACTGTAATGGCAATTGTGTTTAAAGGTCAGTCTTATTTATAATTATTATACATTAAAACATATTATGTCCTCTAGAGTTTCTTCATTTTTTATAACTATTTAACTATAATTTTTACACAGTTTCGATTTTCAGCATAATTTATGTTAAAAAAACCATTCTTCCTCTATACAAGATGTCATTAAAGGATCAAATATTGGTTGTAACTTCTTACTTGGAAAAGTTATGAAGAAATGGTTTAGACAAAAGTTGTTTGGTGTATTATTTATTGTGCGTATTTTGCCTGTTCATAACTTCTTTTGTTTTGCTACTATAACAACCGACTGATTTTTTAAATGGTATCCCTAAGTCTCTTGTGCGCTTTTGAAATAACCGTATTTGTCTTTATCCAGTACTGATATTTTGTCATTATGAAAATTTAAAAATAATATAATAAACAATGATTGACGAACTCAAAATGAAGATGTAATATACAGAACGAATTAGATCTATCCGGATAGATTTCCCAAAAACAGCGTCTTGTGACATTAAAAAGAATTTGAGAACCTGCACTCGAAGGCAAAAAGATTTACATAGCAAGTTATCCTCTTATAAGAGACTTTTTACTGATCTACTGAGATTCTGTATTGAGCTCCACGGTTGAATTCTATTACTATTTCTGGTGCTATTTTCCTACTATTACTTATGCTTATATTAGTTGTATTTGCCATAAGGTCATTACTTGCTTCGCAGTTTAATTGTTCCGTTCTATACGTATAACCAATGTTATGAAATTGAATGGTAAAACCTAAATTAAATCACGTCATCCATCGACTTTATCGCAAACTATACAGCAGAGTAAATGCGGTTTTTCAGTTGATAAGGAACGCGGAAGCCATGTTGTCTGTTGGTTTTAATTTAAGTGTATGATTAGTTCCTTATTTAAAAAAATAATTTCGAAATATCATAGGTGAGTGCTAATACATTGTCTGCCTGCTAAAAGAATGTTGTAATATAGAATTCGATCGTATTTTTTGTTATTTAAAGTGACTCCGCCACAACTATATACGCAGCTTATTTGGCAATCACTTTGATATTTAGCGCCATCGTCGCGTGCGATCTGCTAATGGAATTAATTCGTGAGATCAGGAGATCGAGGAAACTGAGCTTCACAATAAATTTAAAACATAAAGGAGCCACAGAAAGTGTTAGAATACCCCGACGAGCAGTTAAACATGTTTTAAGATTAAATATCAGTGAATCAATGATGTTTCGAGCTTACATAAGGATTTAGGTTTTCACGCTTATTAAATTGAAACTGTTCAGGAATTAAAAGATGCTTCAATGAATTTTTGTCAAGAAATGTTGCAACGTTTGGAAGGTGATGAAAATGACGCCCATTTTTGCCTCAATAGACACGCGATAAGCAAAATCGTCCACATTAGAGTACTGGAAACTCACTTGAGCTAGATGAGAAGCCATTGTATAGTCCAAAGGAGACAATGTGGTTGTACAGTGTAGACATTTATCATTATTGGATCATTGCTTTTGCAAAACGATTGAGGAAACGCTGCAACCGTTACTTCAGCTCGTTCGTCTAAAACATTTTTGAGACAATAATTTCTTCGATTTCCACAAATTACGTGCTTCTAGAGAAACGGTGCCACAACCGTACTACTCCTTTGGGAGAACTTTTTCCAAGCCGTGGCATATCCAGAAATGGGAGCATTCTCTGTCTGTCTGGGTCACCGGATTTATCTGCTAGCGCCTTTTTTTGTTTTGTTTTTCTCATAAAGTGCATGTCTAGCGACCATATATTCAATTCAAAGATTCAAGAAGAAGTTAACACATGTTTCAGCGGAGTCTTTCGATGAGATTAGGTCGCAGTGTAATTTTTATTAAATTAATTGAGTGTTAAATTTTGTCTCTTCATTAGAGTGCACTCTATATATATGTATATAATCTAACTGTGCAAAATAAATTTTTTAAATTCTAACGAGCATAGACTTGAAATTGACTCGAAACAAGTTTTTTTAAACTATTCAATGAAGGTATTAAAGTGAATGTAACTTGTTAAAATACGTGACCCACCTAACATTTCGAATATTTCACTTACCACATACCTGTAGCACTCAAGGTATCCAAAAAAAATCTCATTTTTGTTTTGTCAGAATGAAATAATCGATACTCGAATTAATTATCTACACAATAATTCCACGTTCAACAGGATGTCATTAACTTCCTTTCTATTAAGTATCGGTTGTCTTGATGCCTGCGTATCACCATTCAAGATCTTTAAGCTTATATCAACATACTAATCTCGTTAATATTAGAGTTATTAATTTGAACTGCAATTAATTTTGTCGCTGCTACCTAATTTGTGTTAATGTAATTTTCGGTTTTTATTTTTTGTTGTTGACTATCTATGTTGACATAATTTGCTTGATGATGATTTTATGTGATTGATAATAATGCCTTCTCCAAAATTAAATAATCCCTTTCTAAGAACTGCTACGATTTTCCTATTTCCAGTATCATGTAAATATGTCCAACACAAAACTTTTAAAAGCTTCTTTGTAGGTGTGATCACTGGTATAATTATTATAATAGGAATTTATACTTTCAAATCCTCTAGCAATTTGCAGTTTTAGGACAATTACAGCGAGCTTCAACTGCTATAAGTTATTATTGCGCTTGTTCCTATGGCGCGACTTAGGTTTCTACATTCATCCAACCCTTGGGAAACTTGCCTTGTCTGCAATAAATATGGCAATTAGAATAAATGTATACAATTATACTTACAGTGGGAGTATGTAATGATTGTGCAAGACTAGTCCGAATATACAAAAGTAAAGAATATTGCTAGTATGACTATACATACGTATATCAATTTGAGTATTTGTAAATGTAATATTACTTAGAAATTGCATCCCTACTCTTTATTACTGTGAAAAGTATCCTGTATGCAGCACAAGCACACTTTTCAATAAAGCTTAGGGCGTTAATTTCATATCATCGAGAAAAAAAGCCAGCTTTTCATAGAAACCTTCTAAAATTACATCATTAAAGAAAATAAAAAAATGTAAAGGCTATAGAGATTATCCCTGAGATACGCCAAGCTGTGATACGGAGAAAAGGACTTTTTTTAAATCATAGAAATTTGTGTTAGAGTTTAAGAAAGGCCCATTTACTATTATTTATTTGGATTCAATAGGCCATGGCCGTTAGTAGTGACTACATTTCTTTACGCTGGTGTGCACAAGAGTCAATTTTAGGTCCCCTTTTTTCTTTTATATATCTTTATTAATGATTTACCAGCTAATGTGAGGGATGTTACGATATTGTATGTTGATGACGCCACAATAGAGTTACGAGAAAAACAAATTAGTAACCTCATTAGTAAATGGTGCATGAATAAGAAAACATAAATTCAATTATTATTATAACTATAGATGGAGTGATTTCCATGATAGGGATATAGAATTTAAAAAGGAGTTGCTTTTTTTTTATATCAGTGATTTTACTTTGAATGTTAAAGTTTTGAAATGCTTTCTTTTCAATGCACATATTTCAACAAGCTTGTGTGCACAACGTTTATGATGTGGTTATCAATTACAGACATCTACTGCTTTTTAATGGCATCTGGTCTTTTCAGCAAATTTAGAAAAAAGCTTTCCTTATTTTAGGTGAGTGTCACTTGGCAGTTGTTGGTTTTCTTGGTAGAGACTATTTTCACAGCTTTAAACAATTTTGTCATTGGCTTGGTTTACTTGACCTTGCAGAACTCTCAGTTATATTATTCGAATTCAGATCAATTTCATGTAAGACTGAGTCGTCACCATCCGCTTAAGAACAAACATCTGTCGGTACTTGTGAAATATTAAGATGTCGATTGCCACAATACGAGTGGTTGAATGAAGCAAAGCTACGTTTAGTGCTCTCAATATTTCTGTTACTTCATCAGCACCATCAGTTAATTTATTATACAAGTTATTATTATACCGAATAATCCAAGTTGAGGATTTGCTTTTTTTTAGAATCTTGGTAGTTTTATTGTCATAAACACCTTCTATTATATAGTGCCCGTTTAAAAAGAATAATAGGGTTAGATCGTAAAACTTAGATGGTCAATCGGTGTCACCTTTCTGAAAGATAGTACGGACATTAAATTCAATTTAAAATATATTTCCGTGTAACACGAGGCTCCTATCTATTAACATCATAACATAAGATTTAATGTTATTCAACTTGAAATCGTTGACTTCATTTACTCGTCAAAGTAAAGATTAATAATTCTTCCACGACACAGGCACAGCAAACAGTGCATAACTTTAACTTTCTTATACGTAGTAGGTTATAAGGAAATATTGTGATGACAAAAATTTTCGACCTCGAAATTTTTGCAGATGTCCACGTTTTGAAGTCCCCTGATACTAAAAAAGTGATCTCTCTCTCTTTCTTTCTCTCTCTCTATGTGTGCATGTGTGTAACCACGATAGCGCTCAAACGGTTACAGCTATCAATTCCAAATTTTGTATTTACATGTATAATCTCCCTCTCGAGATCTGATTAGATTTTCAGTAAACTCGGTAGACCGGAAGTAGTAGTTTACTTCAGTAAAAAAATCGAATTTTACCAATATTTCGTCAACTAAGTTTTAAACAAACTTACGAAGAATTCAAATGTACTCAAAATTAAATTTGAGAGCAATTTTTTTAAAAAGAATCAGATTATAATAGATATTTTTCAATACCTTTTGTGCAAAAAGAATTTAAAATTCGGACTGGAAGTACCACTTTTACTCTTATCGAATAGCGATTTTTGCAAATATGCCGTAAATTATGCATTCTATATATATTTATCACACACTACAAAAGTATTTAAAATTGGATTTTCAATATTTTTTGAATACATGAATTTTAAAATTCGGACCGGAAGTAACACTTTTACCATTTACTCTTAGCGAGTAGCACCTTTTCTTCGAATATCTTGCTTAGTATGCATTCTATAGGGATTTATTAAGCGAAAAGAAGTACTTATAATAGGATTTTCAATAATTACTGTATAAAAAAATTCAGAAAATTGTATAATTTGAAACGCTCATA
Source organism: Amphimallon solstitiale (assembly GCA_963170755.1). Lineage (NCBI taxonomy): Eukaryota > Metazoa > Arthropoda > Insecta > Coleoptera > Scarabaeidae > Amphimallon > Amphimallon solstitiale. Next base: position 195,158,532 of record OY720676.1, read on the forward strand.
CGGAAAGTCGTATGGTGGCCACACCTATTTTTTTTTAATTACATATAGGTTTTAAGTGTACTTAGATGCGACAATTTCGAAGATTCGCAATACTATTTTAAAAAATTACTCCCTCAATATGAAGTTTTAAACAAATCAAAGATTTTTGAGGGACTCAAACGTTTTAAATTAAAGAGAGATGTATACTGTATGACATGGAAACTGCAACACCAAGAAGGGGTGCGGATTTTTTGACCAAACTTGGTAGAAACGTATAACTAGTCAAAGGCAATAATTGATTAAAATTTCAAAGAAAAAAAATAAAAGACTAACACAATTTAACATAATTTTTATTAATAATGTGTTGAACCGCCCCTATTAGTGTCACACTCCCTCACTCTTCGTGGCATTGATTCGACTAGGTGGTCGATATCCTCTTGGGGTATGGTGTCCCAAGCAACCTGTAATTCATGCCGGAGAGCTATTAGTGTCTGCGGGGGATTGGCTAAATTCATAAATTTTCGTCCCATAATGTCCCACACATGTTCTATTGGCGAGAGGTCGGGGGATTTGGGTGGCCATGGCAAGATATTGACATGAGCCTCTTCCAAGCGATTTATAGAAATTCTCGCTTCGTGGGGAGGGGCATTATCCTGCTGGAAAAGTGGGTCTTCGAGCGTTTGAAGATATGGTAGAATATGGGGTTCTACCACCTCATCAATGTAACGCTGGGCGTTCATGGTGGTTTGGATGAACACCAATTGAGACCTACTCCCATATGCTATAGCACCCCATACCATAACACCCACTGCTCGATGCACATGCCTTTCAACGGAAAACTGAATATCACGTCGTTCCCCACGTCTTCGTCTGACCCTCATACGGCCATCATGCATCCCTAGACAAAATCGAGATTCATCACTGAATACCACCCTGTGCCACTCCACGTTCCAGTGCAGTAGCAATCTACACCACTCCAAACGTTGTTGTCGGTGTTGAGCCGTAAGTGGTAACACAAGATGTGGACGATAAGATTGTAAGCCGAAACCCCTAATTCGACGATAAACGGTTCGAAGGGTTACAGGACGACCAATATTACCTAACCACACGTCAGCAATTGATCTGGTACTGGAAAACCTGTCTCTTAGTGCCATTAAGCGAAGGCGGCGGTCCTGTGTCTCATTAGTTCTTCTTCGGCCTCCGGTTCCTCTTTGGCGTCTTTCCTGACCTTCCCTAGTCCATGATTGATAACAGCGCATAATGGTGGATTGGTTCCGGTTAAGGCGATTTGCAATTTCCCTGTATGAAAACCAACAATTCGACCTCTGTCGAATTCGCTTAATTGGCGATAATTTCCACGTTGCCGCACTCTAGGCATAATAAAACTCTTTAAACACGTTAAACAAAGGTATAATAAGACAAAACCGTTGAAATTAATTTCAAACAAACAATTAATACACCACACATTAATGTCAGCGAAAACTGAATGAAGTGTCAGATGTGTCATGACCACTTGATCTATCGCAACAAAATTTTAATCAATTATTGCTTTTGACTAGTTATACGTTTCTACCAAGTTTGGTCAAAAAATTCGCACCCATTCTTGGTGTTGCACTTTCCATGTCATGCAGCATATATCAGAGGCGCTGTAGTGATACAAACTGTGAGAAATTCACTAGAAATTAGAAGTCTTAGATAGCACTCATCATATTTTTCATTTCGCAAATTCACTAATGTATATATGATAACTTGTTTCTTTAAGGCTTCAAGTCACGTGGATTTTATTCCCCTTTTTTTTTTGAAAAATCGCTTATGCATTTCCTCATGAAGGATTCAATAGCTGCGAGGTGCGACTACTTGAGGTGAGGTGAGATGTTTTTTGCACTAAAGTTGCTCAGGCAATATTGTCTCCTGGATTACTGATTACAACTGCTTTAAATTAAATATTCAGTGTCAGCGACAAAATACTCCATGGCACTATCAATACATCCGTGTGTATAATAAACTTGACACAGGACAATAAATTAAATAAACATTGATATTTATGTGAATATTTAATCAATTCTTCTCAAACGTCCTGAATCTAGTCTTGACAGAAGGAGCACATGCATGCATATTAGTAATGAGTTCTAGCACTTGCAGTCGAGTTGGTCGTATTAATTAAAATGAATAATACTTCCTAACTGAAATTAGTAATAATAAATCAATTCACTTATCTGAGTGTATACGTACTTTCAAGTATTAAATACTTCCAGGAAGGATTCGGTTTTTTTCTTTCTACTGTACTGCTGACGTTTAACGAAAATTCTTCTATATTTAGATCGATGCCTAACTCCATCTATCTTGCACTTATAGATTATATGTATCTATTATAGTACATAATATGTACCTATGTGGAGATGTACAGTTAGATTGGCGTTATACGTTCATTAGAGATTCAAATGAACTTATATACACGTTTTACGTGTATATATACAAAATAAGCGCTATGCTATAATGACTAATAAAATAATGGAAATTAATTCAACCATCCGGCAGTTTACCTATAATAAGTATGATATATTATTTTTTCGCTCTATCTGCGCCAACTGTAAGTACACTTGCTTGGATTTTTTTCTCCTCTTCTTGGTGTCGTTTTGTTGTACCTGAGATCGACCGGCGTTCATCATATTATACGGACAACGCGCGATCGAACAGGAAACTTGAATTACAATTTCCTCGCTGGATTGCCGCATCATGATTGTTGGTCGGTCTGTTTAATTAGATTCTTCTGTTCTTCTTCTTTCTAGTTTGCTGCTCTATTACGTGTGCGCGGCGCGCACTTCTTCTTGCGTTGACAAATTGGATTTGTCGGAGGCGAATGAATAATACGTGTAAATGATTTATTTCCTTCTTGCATAGAGATGGACGCGTAAGTCGCTCCTAATATCCCCTATCTTTTTTTCCGTTTGTTAATGCCCGATAATGATCCGGTTCCAACACTAGAACGAGATGATGCAGAATTTATAGCGAATATTTATCATTTTACCCACTTTTTAAGAAAACCTTGAAGGAATAGGAATTATAGCTGCCGTGCAGCTCTGAATGATCCAGTTCACGATTCACGATATCAGCTCAGCTATTAATATGACTTACTAGACTATATCAAAACTTTAGACACTGTTAATCGCGTTTTCTATCTGCTAATTATAAAGTTAGTTGGATTACCTCATTTTCTATTGTTATTTAGTGGTGAGATATCATTAAATTAAATTTATGAATCGAATATAACTAAGATTGGACGTATTTTGATACAGGTATACCGCAGGGCTCAATTGTTGATCCTTTATTTTTAGACGATATGAACTTCCTTTACTATATCATTATCTTTTCTTCTTCTATCTTCTCTTAAAACATGCCAATATCATTCATTCTTTACAAATGAAATGGGTACTGCCGTCTGTTTCGTTAACTAAGTTTAATTAGTTCAATTATGTATTTTATAATAGCTACAAGTCCTTTAATTGTTCTTCTTTTTGTAATATGCCTTAATAACAGATGAGGCTAAAAAGTTGAACTATGTAAAGGATTCTCACTAGCGCTTTAAGACACATATAAGCTAAATATGCTCAAAGGTCTACTTTTTCCACCTTAAACCTTCTATATCCACATAGAATAGCTATAAACACAAAAAAAAAAAATTTATGCTAAACCTTGGTTCCGTGTCATTTTAACTAATGCATTTCTAAAAAAAAAATATATTTATACATCTTCGTTTGTAATTCTATAAGACCTTGAATTTTTTGTCCGAGTTTTCACTTCCGGCTGTAAATTAATCCGTTTAATGCATTTCCTTGAATCTGATCGAAGAGAGATTACATTCATGTCTCTGAAGCATGTCTTGCTATTGCCACTATCTCTAGATCTACGAAGAAGTCAAATAACTTCACAGAATTGGTTTAACTACATATATTAAAAATAGCTATCCTTAATAGGTTTTGAGTTAGAAATTGATATTCCTGCTTCCAAGATTATATTTCTTTGTTAGTGGAAAGGGATTTGGTTTATGTTTTTTTTCTTTTTTGCCTGTAATTTAATCGATAATATGACGGCTTTTAAAAAAAATAAGCATCAGTTTGATGTGTTTTTTTCTGGGTATAAATTAATTTCTTACGATTCAGTACTGATTACACTCTTGTAGAATATTTGAATAATATAGTATTACGTGATCCTAAACAAATGAAAACCCCTAATAAGTTTTGAATACCTTTTGTCAAATTCAATCAACATACTGAAAAATGCAATTTTTGAAAGAGTTATGCATATATTGATAAAAAAGTCTTCAAAATACTGTCGTCTTTCAATATCATCCATTCAATTCAATGAAAATACAGAGATTTTTCATCTGTCTCATCAAATAAGAAGAAAATAATTCGTGGTGCCGGTCACTATATTATCGAAGTACTACGTTTGTGTGTGCGTGTACTATTGTAAATCGTTCAACAACAAGAAATTAACGGTCATCAAAGCTAACGTGGCAAAACAAGTCCGTCAAATATTTACCTTGAAGAGCCGCCATCGCGCTGTGTATTTCCAGTGTCTTTTGTGCATATTTGGGAAGACACTCAAGCCCAGCCTATTTCCGTTCTTTAGGTGCGTCTAAATACAACATAACAACACATACGCGCACACTACCCGTAATATGAAAAGGGAAAATCAAGAGTACACTCACACACACACACCTATATCTTTCTTCTCTTGTTCTTCTCCCCCTTGGCTCTGACATGACAGCCATACCTCCTCCCCCCTTAATAGAAACTCACGTGCTGCTGCTTTGAAGTAATTCGAGACGCAAGAACAAGAAGACGAACATACGACGACTCCAGAAGGTATCCCTGTATATAGGCCGTGACACAATGGAACACGGGGTAGTAGTACGCATTTTGATATGCAGGAACACCCCTTCTTGAAAGCAGAGGAAGCGGCCTAAGTGGTCGTCGTTTCTTGCACACACACACACACACGATGGTTGGTCGCTTTTTAACCGTACATACATGTGTATGTGCTTTAACTGGTGAAGAAGAACTGGAAGGAAACAAAAAAAAGGAACACGTGCTGAGATTAGTTTTACCTACATACTTCTTGCGCCCCTGCATATTCAAGGTGTAGATATGGTTATAAGTAGATAAGTAATCAGTTGTGTTGCTATACAATTAGTTAAACGTAATATATGCATTTAAGATGAGATCATGGCCTGTATGTTAAATGACTACTTTTTCGTATGAAAGCACATTCCTCGTAAAAATGTTCAACTTTACAAAAAATATTCTTTTATATACAGGGTGAGTCATCTCCGCGGGTAAGGCCGATTATGCTGTTATGAGTAAAGATATTTTGAAGCGATTTTTTTCTTGTCTCATTAGGAGCACATTCTAAAAATATTTTGTATTATACAGTGTGTTCCATAACTTGGTGGCTAGCCATAGTTATAGTTTTTTAAATGGAACATTCCCGTATAATATTGCATTTTTATATTCCCCGTATAATTTATAGTCAAAAAGCAATAAGATAGTATAGACCTAAAATCTAAAGTTTTTGACTTATTTCCATTTCTCTGAAAAATTCAATGTTTGTATAAAATTATATTTCTCGAAAACGACGTATTAGATGGACAATATTTTTTGCAGTATTGTTTACAATAAGAGGTCCTAATAGAAGCATGTTGTATTTCTTTACAGTTACTAACTGCAAGTGCAGAAAACTGGATTAAAATTACGTGACACGTTTTTGTATAAAAGTCAATTTTTTAAAATAGAACAGCCTATATATTGGTTCATTTTTGAATTGTTTATTAAATTTTATGTCAGAAACATGTAAGACCTTAATACTTTAAAAGTGACTATTACTGAGCTATTGTCTCTTTTTGATGTAATTTTGTCAGTACTATTATTATTATTAATGAAAACCACAAAACTGACAAAATTATTCATGTTAATTGTACGCAATAAGGCACCTGAGAGATAATAACTATCTAAGATTAAATTTGAAATATCTAAAACTGAAGAGTCTTAATGTCTAATTAATTGTTGGTCTGTTGAAAGTGGGAGTGTTTAACTTTTTAAATTATACCTTTGATAATTAATCGCACCGATAATATGTATATCTCTTTTATATTCCATAAAAATAATTTCCCTTTTTTATTACTTACGTCTTAGCATTTAAATTTCTTTGTATCTGGAATGAGGTGAATTTTCTCGGGAGTGAAACACATTTCCCCAGGATTTATTATATTTATAATGCACAGAAGTTCGTTTGATCTTTCGCGATAAAGATATTGGCATGCTCCAATTCGTTTCTTTTTTTTGACATTTAAGAATTTATTATGATTAAAGTGCTCCACAATTCTAACGTTTCTTTTGATCCTCAGCTAAGTAAATAAATACCATGAACATACCTTAGCTATGTATAAGCGTACATACTATTTAAAAATACTTAATTCGACCGATTGATTTATTAATTGCTCAGTATTCTTTTCTTTTACTGTTGCTACTACTTAGAAAATTGGTTTTTATTTCACTTGAAATTTGTCCTCTTTTTAAAGATATTTCCAGTAATAGTTGCAGTAATTTGATTTTTAAGTATTGTATATAGTATTCATCGACGGGTTTAAGACACCCTGCTGATCTTTTGTTGAAACCTAAAATTTGCAAACCAGCTTACTTACTTCATCGTATGGTCTCAGCCCATCATTATTGGGATTGTTGCTGTGTCACTTGATGTGACAATGGCTAAAAATCAACTACGTTCTATCCTATACTTGGTGTGCCGCAGAAATCAAACCTAAGTCCAGTGCTATACGTATTATTTATTGATAACTCTCTAGGAATATCTTTGATTTGTTCGATTCTTGCTTACGTTGCTTTTTTTCAACTTTTGCTTTTAGTTGTGTAAATAAAATAGTTACTGTTGTCAAGAAGCAAAGATGTTTGTTACTGATAGGTATTTCAAATTCGTTAATACGTACAGAAATTAAAAACTTAAACAAAGTCTTTTTTTAAATATTATATAGGTAAATATTATTTTAGAACTTAAGTATTTTTTCAAATGTAATTGCTGATAAGCTTTTGAAAGCGAATTATACGTTATGTGTATCTAAAATATTACAAGTAACACTCCCATTGTTACTTGTAATATATCTTCTATAAAAAAAGGTCAAATCTAATTACTGCATTTCAAAGCTATGAAGATTTTATATAGGACTTACGGCCGTCGAAGGTTATATGGCTTGGTTTATTAAAATTCAAAGCATTATCAAACCGCCTTAGAAAATAGACACTGCAAATCCATTCCAGAAAGAAACATTTTGTAGGAAACTTGCAGCACTGATTATTTTTGTGCTATATTAAGATTCGGAATCTTGAATATATGGTGTTTAGGTATTATAACAAATATAGAAAGATATATTCCTTAAATAAAAGAATAATTAGCGTATATACCTACTTATTAGGAAACATTAACTAAGAAAAATTTATATGTATTTATATATATTTAATTAATTAAATTTATGGGGATGTACTAGAAATTTACATGAAAAGTGATGACATAAATAAATTTCATTACAGTAAGAATATTTTTCATTCGTTTCTCGATTGAGATTTTAAAAATCTTACAGAAATATTAAAACGTAATTTGTGTACTACCAGAATACTCTAGCAGAATGTTACCAAATTAGGTTATTTTTTTGTAATGATATATTTGCCCAATATTGAACTTTCATTTATTAACCAGTGTAGTTTTGACATTGTTTTTATCACTAAAATAGCGTACATCAAGTTAAAAAGAAAGCAATAGCCATAGCGAATGATCTAATTTGGGAACTTGCTCGCATCGCAGCCTGCTGATCGGAGAAAAGCTCGCTCTTGCTTTTAAAGGTATTTAATTCGTTTATATGCGAAGAATGCAATTATTTCCCGAGGAAAGCGTCTTCTGTGGACAATAACATAATGGAAATAATAAAATAATATGACATGATATGGAGGAGCTCCTTGTCGGTTTTCTTTTACTATTCCTTCCTCCCATATTACTTTTTTATTATATAAATGTCATATACATGTATATACAGACTAAAAATCGGATATCTATTAAAGCGTTCACATGTTACGAGTGGAATATATTAAGAAAGATAAACTGTTCGGACCATTTAGACAATTACTTTAGACGGAAAGTAGGCCGCGGACAGGATACAAAAATCCGGTTTCGTAAATCGTCTATTTCAGTTTTTTTGCTCTTCATTTTTTTAAAGAACACTAACTGATTGAGGAAACGATCTTCGACGGGAGGGAGGGACTTATTTATTTGAATGTGGAATATATAAAAGAAATAATTAGGTGTATTAAGTTTTAATCGATTCTCGGTGTCGTTTTTTCTTCTTCCTTCGATCGCCAAGCATATTAACCGGAAATCGTAAATAGACTAACGCCGGAAAAGTACACATGTTCGAGCCGCTACATCTTTTCCGGAATGATCGATTACTGAGACCGCTGAGGTTACTCGTTTTTTGTGAGTGCGTGAGTATAGTGAATTCACGAATTTTGCGTGGGTAAAATTTGAGGTTTTTGTCAAGCAAAGGAAGGAAGCATATTTCTTCCAGTTTAGACACATCCTCTGTGACGTATAAATGCGCTTCAATAAAAACAAATTGTTATACCATAGTTTCACCATATCAAAGCAATTGCTTAAGCACCATATGCTCCTTTCAGCAACAAGGCTAATTTCTTCGTAATTTTATATGTATATAAGACATCAATAAAAGCGAAAAGAAACATACTTATGTGTTATACTCCAATTCACCATGACTAGTGATGTAAAGTGAAATATTTCATAAATTTCATAAAATATTTTTGAATTTCGCGTATAATGATGTTGTGTTAAGACAATTAGTAGGTATAATGTGAAGACCACTGCAATAAATCACATCGTAATCGCTACATGTGTCTGACGAGACGAAACCCCTAACTACGAGAGAACAGAAAAAAAACATTTTTCTTCAGCAGCAGCTTGTTCTTTTTCTGTCGAATTTGGCAAAGCAATAACTACAAGCAATATCTCCACTGGTAAGCCTATCGACATTTTCCACTCCAGTTAAAGAAGGTAAATGGACTTCTGGTGCCGACAACTCGTAATTTCCGAAGACAGTTTTTAGTGTAATGTATATAGGCTTTTGGACAAAAATGCAGTGTCATATGCACAATGCTTCTGTTCCGTCTGTCAAAATATGGACTCCGTATCTGCCACTTATTTTACATGCATCAAATACAGCTACCATCTTTGGAGTACTGATGTTACAGTTCCGTAGAATCTTTGTTTTGTCGGTTATGATGGACCAGTCTATTCTTGCAAGACGTCTTCTTGGAATTCAACACCCTGATTTTAATTGTTACTAGATTCGATACCACTACTTGACGAATAGGTAACTGTTTCCAGTAATCTGGATTGTTTTGAACACTTTGCTTTAGTCGCCGAGATAGTTTTTCACATCTTTCTTTACCCGCCTTCTCTTGAAAAGTGAGATGGCAATCGATATCTTGAATATAGCCAAGTTGCTCTCTCTTTATTTGATTAACTAAAAACTGTATTCATCTATTTGCAACAGAACCTTGACATTTGCGTATATCACCCGCAAATGCTTTGGTTCTGTTTAAATAAGTCAAGTCTTTATAAAAGAAAAATCGTATTTTTCTTTTAAACGAGGACATTTGGCGGAACTTTATACTGCCCTCCACTCTGCACGCTTCGCGATACAGTGAAAAAACATAGAAACTTCTTTAGGAGTTAATGTATGTAAGTTTTTCGAAATTTTGACCTGCCTTTCAGACCTATCGAAAAACAATTTTTTTTGAATTATGCTTTCTATATTGGGAGTGTCAAAATATTTATATTTATTATTTATATTTATTTATTTATTAATATTTTAAAATATAAATGTGCGAGGTCTGCGAACTAAGTTAGACAATTTTTATACAAGTGTTTGTAGCTCTTCATATGATCTGATCTGCATTACAGAATCCTGGCTATCGAATGATATATTAAATAATGAACTATTTCCTTCAGACTTCACAATCTTCAGGCGTGATAGGGATTTCGCAACTGTTAATCGCAGTCGAGGAGGCGAAGTCCTACTGCCTTGCAGGTCTCACTTGCGGGCTTATGAACTGGATGTGACTGTAATAACTGATGCTGTACCACTTGTTGATATATCGGGCTGTCGATTGGATTTAAATAGTATTAGAATTTATGTTTATGTAATTTCTATTCCACCAGATTTGCCAATTGTACAATATGAGATATTTCTTGATATGTTTGAGATTATTAACCAGTCACATGACGACAAAATTTTAATTATTGGGGACTTCAATGCCCCTCTGTATTGTAGTGCTAGTCTCACTGATGGAAAATGTGATTTGCTTAATAATTTCATGGAATTTCTTAATCTTAAACAGGTTAATGCTGTATTCAATTCAAATAACCGTCTTCTTGATCTAGTTATTACAAACCTGAATGATTTGAATGTTACTAGAGAAGACATCCCCCTAGTTGGGGAGGATCTGGCTCATCCCCCTTTGCTGGCGATATGTAAATATAAATGTACGCGCTCGTCCAATACATTGGGTAATCCAGCTTCTAAGGTCTATGATTTTAGAAAAGCGGATTATCTTGGCATGTATGAATCTTTGCTAAAGATTGATTGGACTAGTCTATGTGCTTTTACTGATATTAATGAGGCTTGTTCTGAATTTTATAATCAAATATACGATATCTTTAATGATCAGGTACCATTGAAGAGTTCTCAGAGGTTTTCGTATCCCATTTGGTTTACTAAAGAGCATATTATCAATATTAAAAGAAAGAATATGCTTCACAATATTTATAAAAAGTCTGGCCGTGACGAAGACTACCTTCAGTTTAAAGAGCAACGCAAACTAGTCAGAGCGAATTCAAAAGTCCTGTACAGCAACTATATTACTAATGCTGAACAGCAACTTAAGGAAAATCCGAAATAGTTCTGGTCATTCGTTGCTTCTAAGCGACGGGTCCCGGGTATGCCTGGTTCAATGAAGGGTGTTGATGGATGTGAACTAAAAAACACCACATCTATAGTGAATGGTTTCAAACAATTTTTCCAATCCGTTTATACCGATTCGGTGCACAATTTGGATACTATTTCCCCATCATCTACCGTATGCTTTCCTATGATTGGTGTGTCTTCACTGTCTGAGTCGGATGTTGTTAGCAATTTAAAAAAGTTAAAGAATGCTTATACTATGGGTCAGGATAATATACCAAGTTTTCTTGCTCGTGATTGTGCGTGCATCTTTGCTAAACCTCTCGCTTTCCTTCTTAATTTAGCACTTAAAACGTCTGTCTTCCCTGAGTGCTGGAAAGTGACCAAACTATTTCCAATTCACAAGAAAGGTGACACAGCCTTGATCGAGAATTACCGACCGATAGCTATTCTTAATAATTTTGCTAAAGTGTTCGAAATGTGCCTTTACACCAATGTTTACTCACAAATTCGGTGCAGACTCTCGGACGACCAGCATGGTTTTATGAGTAAGCGATCTACAACTTCCAATCTTGCAGTGTTGACCCAGTTTGTCTCGGAATGCCTGGATGACAACGAGCAAGTTGACATCATCTATACTGACTTCTCCAAGGCTTTTGATCGTATCGATCACGCCATATTGCTACGTAAAATAGATGCTATTGGTTTTTCACCTCAATTGAAATCATTATTTAACACTTACCTGATGAATAGAGTTCAGTACGCGTCAGTTATGCTGGTCACAAATCATCTTACTTCACTGCCACCTCAGGAGTTCCACAGGGTAGCAATCTAGGTCCCCTATTATTTGCAATATTTATTAATGACATCTGCTCTGAATTGGGGTGCCATAGACTTTTATTTGCAGATGATGTTAAGCTCTTCCAGAGAATACGCACCATTACGGATTGCTTGTTTCTGCAGAGTCAAGTGGATGTTTTGGGAGCATGGTGTATGGTGAATAATTTGCCCCTGAATATTTCTAAATGTAATGTTTTGACGATTAGTCGGAAGCAAGAACCTTTATGTTTTAATTACGCCGTTGACGGGATTCCTATTCATCGTTGTTCAGTGGTTAGGGATTTAGGCGTTCTTTTTGACGCTAAATTAACGTTTTCAGACCACATCAATAGCACTATTTCATCGGCACTGAAAACATTAGGGTTTGTTATTAGAAATACCAGGCAGTTTGCATCCATGGAGGCCATTACTACCCTTTATTTTTCCTTTGTTCGCTCTCGCCTCGAATATGCTTCATTCGTTTGGTCGCCAACATATAAAACTTATTCTGAAGCACTCGAGAGGGTTCAGAGGCGCTTTTTGAAATATCTGTACTTCAAGAGGCATGGTTTGTACCCCGTTCAGGGGACATGCTACAATGTCCTTCTTGAAGAATTTAATTTTGAATCTTTGGAGATACGAAGGCATAAAGCAGACATTAAGTTCATTTATGATGTATTGCACAATAATATAGATGTTCCATATTTTTTGGCAAAGATCATGTTTGCTGTACCTCAGTACCCATGTCGCACGAGGAATGTATTTTATTTTTCAACGGCCAGAACAAATATTTTATTTGCATCGCCTCTCTATAGAGGTTGTAGTCGTTGCAATGCCACTTGTGGGGATGATCTCGATATTAATTTTTCATCATTATCGCAATTAATTAATTAGTAGGGATACTTATACGTTGCATTGGCTTGTTTTTTTTCTTTTCATTTTTTTTTCACTGTCTTAATTCTTGTAGTGCATATTATTGAGTTATGTATGAGTATGTATGTATATGTGTATGTATTTCTTTTTTTCTTATTTGATTTTATATTGTGTAGTTATCGATTCATTGCATTTTTTTTTCTTGTCCTGTAATTAGATGTAAAAAATCTGTTGGGCAATAAAGATATATTATTATTATTATTATTTAGTAGAGCTTGTTTTTTGATAATTTTAATAGTAAAGTATCTCGCAAAATATGTATTTAAAAAAAAATGTGTCATCAATTATACCTTCTATACAGATTCATTAACAGAATAAAAGTATTTAATTAAATCTTATTTTGAGTAACCTTTGTATGAAAAATTCGGAACGCACATAGTAGCTGTAGAAAATCGTGCGGTGTTAATTTTTTCATCACATCGTATAGTAATAAGCACATTATGTTAAAATGAAATTTGTCTACTGCGATTTACTAAAACTTTTATTTTCTCCTCGTAGCGCTATTATCTATCCACTTATAGGCCTACAATTACTTTGAGGTACATGCGTGACCGAAGAAAGAAGATCCTCCTTGTGCAGCAGAATATCTGTGACATTCGATTCTTTTCTTCTTCTTCTGCTTCTTGTAAATAAAGTAAAAATGCACGGAGAGAAATAGGCCCTCGACTTCGTGTACGTACAACAATAGTTAGTAGGCAGGAGGCGCCAATCCAGAATTTTATGATGATATTCGCCATTCACCGTTCGTATAGGATTTTCTTCTTTCTTTCTCTCTTCGTATCCGGATGGGTACCTATAGTACAGTAGGCAAATCACGTGTTCTCGGTGTCAGATTGCCGTATTTCCGGTGTCCGGAAATTGTACAATACGTATTCAGTAATACCGCATTTGTGTGTGAGCATGGATTTTCAGCACGTAGCTTACATACATACGAACTAGGTAGTAGTAGGTAGATATGTATGTATCTACTTACCTACGAGTATATTCGCTATAGCTGCTGGGTGTGCTGGGCGCGCAACTAAATTTTAAACATGCACACAAGCACACGCACACACTCATATACTCATATATCATTTCCACATACGTGCGATGTGTGTATGTGTTTAAAGTACAATCGGAAATAGTAAAATGACGATTTTTTTGTTCCAGAACTTCTTTTTCTCTTTAAAATCTCGACGTGGACAATTGCCGTCTGATCAAATCGATACATACACTTAAAACAATCCCAATAATTATTTATTTATTTCTACTACTACTACTACTACAAGTTATTGTTTGATGTACTATTATAAATTATTTATGGTATCACATTTTAAAAATATTTTATATTATACAGAGTGTTCCATAACTTGGTGGCTAACCATAATTATAGTTTTTTAAATGGAACACTATATATATATATATTATTGCATTTTTGAATTCCCCGTATAATTTTTAGTCAAAAAGTTATAAGATAGTATAGGCCTAAAGTGTAAAGTTTTTGACTTATTCCCATTTTTCTGAAAAATTCAATGTTTGTATAAAATTATATTTCTCGAAAACGACGTATTAGATGGACACAATTTCGTGTAGTATTGTTTACAATAAGAGGTCCTAAGAGACGCATGTTTTATGTTTTTACAGTTACTAACTGCATGTGCAGAAAACTGGATTAAAATTACACGACACGTTTTTGTAAGTCAATTTCTTTAAATGGAACACCCTGTATATCAGCTCATTTTTGAATTTCTTAATAAATTTCACATCAAAAACATGGAAGACGTAATACTTTAAAACTGACTATTACTGAGCTATTGTCGCTTTTTGATATAATTTTGTCAGTTTTATTGTTTTAATAAATATAGTATAGTACTGACAAAATTATTTCAAAAAGCGACAATAGCTCAGTAATAGTCAGTTTTAAAGTATTACGTCTTCCATGTTTTTGATGTGAAATTTATTAAGAAATTCAAAAATGAGCTGATATACAGGGTGTTCCATTTGAAAAAATTGGCTTTTATACAAAAACTAACAAAATTATATCAAAAAGTGACAGTAGCTCAGTAATAGTCACTTTTAAAGTGTTAACGTCTTACATGTTTCTGACATGAAATTTAATAAACAATTCAAAAATGAACTAATATATAGGCTGTTCCATTTAAAAAAAAATGACGTTTGTACAAAAACATGTCAAGTAATTTTAATCCAGTTTTCTGCACATGCAGTTAATAACTGTAAAAAAAACATGCTTCTATTAGGACCTCTTATTGTACACAATATGTACTGCAAAAAATTGTGTCCATCTAATACGTCGTTTTCGTCAAATAAGTCAAAAACTTTACACTTTAGGCCTATACTATCTTATTAAATTTTGCATGCGTTGTGCATCTCAAAACGTCAAACCAGTAAAGTAAGGTTATGGTAAAAGGGTATACTGTATATTCGTTTGCATTTTACGACAACAGTAATGTCACTTAAAGAAATGTTTAATCATCGGCTTAATAATCTGATAACTGATGCTAATGATCAAATAAAAGATAGACGCAATCTAGTGCCAAGAGAAATGTACAAACAAACTTTGGTTGAGGTGGAAATTAACGACTACATTAAAAGCCGAAAAAGAACCCGTTTACAAGATAAAATCAAATTAATAGATAGAAATAATGTCAATTCCAAAGATAATATTATAAAAAGCCCACTACAGCCAGCGCCTGGCAGACGTTGTTTCGCCCTTCCCGGTAGGTGGCACGATGAGTTTGGACAGAAGAGATCTGTAATGCGATTACAGAATAGGCATCACTTGTGTTTATAAATATAAAATTTGTTTATGATAGCTCGATCACAGTGCCACCTATCACGTCCAGATTTTGTGATTTTCCTTTTTGTCGCTAAACCTAGATATATTGTGAATACGATTTATGTTGATCCATAAGAGAACCTACCGAATGAATGTTTTGATAGCCTTTATTACGCGCATTGACGGCATAGATATGGTCTGAGAATATCAAGATGATTGATTGAACTGCTAAAGAGTTATTGAAAAACGTAATAGCTCGACCACAGCGCCACCTATCGCGTCCAGATGTTGAGATATTCTTTTTTGTCACTCAACCAACATATATATTATAAATACGAGTCATGTTGATCCATAAATATAGAATTTGTTAATAACTTGTATTCAGCGCCACCTATCGAATGTTTTGATAGCCTATATTACGCGCATTAAAGATATAAATATGGTCTGAGAATATCGAGAAGATTGGTTGATGCATTAAAAAGTTATTGAATAACTTACAGACGCACCAACGATGATATATACAGGGTTAGTTATAAATAGCCTCATTGGAAAAAAGGGGGTGATGGAAAAATATGAGTAACATTCGTATAAAATAA
This sequence comes from Amphimallon solstitiale, assembly GCA_963170755.1. NCBI lineage: Eukaryota > Metazoa > Arthropoda > Insecta > Coleoptera > Scarabaeidae > Amphimallon > Amphimallon solstitiale. Next base: position 195,174,676 of record OY720676.1, read on the forward strand.
TCGTGCACGCAGTGACGAGAAATGGATTTTTCTTTCTTCGAGTCCGAGCCTGTCCCAGTTATTATATAAACAAATAATAATTTTCGTATAGAGGAATTTAAGTTTCAAAATAATATACTTCTATTTAACGGGAAAAAAAACATGGTAATGCACCGAGGTTGTCGACCTTTTTTACAAGGTGTTTCATGAGATTGGACATCAACATACAATATACTGCAAGTTGATATTAAGAGTCGAGAGATTTTTTTAGTGTTTGTTTTACAGATAGGTTATATCTTGCGTATTTGACCAAGTACAAGAAAATAATGTCTCCGTTCTTTAGGCACTATTTCGATACAATTGAGTTCTCGAGTATATCAGTATCATAGATATTCTTGTTTGGCAGACTGTTCTGTATAGTTTAATCAAATTAAAGTATAAAAAAAAAATCCCTAAAGTTTCTAAAATGCAGTAACTAACTACAGTTAAATTAAACATAATATTGTCGTTTATTTGTCAAAATTGTCAAACTCCAAAATACAAAAGTGTTGGACGAACGAAATTTATAATTTCCCTTATCGTAGTACAGGAGTAAACAACTTCAGATATTCCTTTGTATCCTAAAGTCAGTATGGATAAAATCTCTGACAAAGGGATTGAAATCGTCCTAAATACATGAAATCCCAGTGGAAAATGGAAAGGAAGTATAGTGCAACTGAACAAGCGAAGCGGTCTTATCTTTCAGCAATTAACGACGGACGAAAGTCTGTTCAAATACAACACGAATGCAACATCTATTTCGATTTTATATTATTTACTACAAGCATAGATGCATATACACAGTGTCGGCGGTGGTTCGAGTTTTCCTTTTTTCCATTCAGGCAAGAAAACAAGCGCAGTGTTCAGTGTAAAAGACGATAAGGGGTACATATTTAAACTGCGGTCAACACGACGGATAACACTATCGCCTATCTTATTTAGCACACCCGTGTTGCCTGTTTCGAGGGTAAAGATAAAACTGTAAAAATAACAAACACATAACAATAGTACTAATGAAAACGATCGCGTCATTCTGTTCAACTCTAAATGCGCATAATTTTAGTAGTTGGTTTTGTTAATTAATGAGATACATCATTTCTAAATACTGGTTCGCATAAAAATATCTAACATACATTAGTGCGGGACGATAATGGAAGTGCTTCTACAATTCAACTACATTTAACGTTAGCTACTAACCACTGGTGAAATTATACAAGGGGGACAAGTATATTATTATTCAAAGAGGTATTTCACTATGTATTAATTAACAAATTTAGTTTACCATTCCAAAGGAAACGGAATAAGGGTATGGAACAATCTTTAAATAAAAGCAACTCTCCCTGGCTTTATGACGTTTCGCCTGCTATTCTCAACCCTCCTCAGGCTCTCGCTAATGTTGTGTAGGTTTACTAATAAGGCACATTATATAAATGGTACATGTTAAAAAAATCACTATTTTACGATACGCTCGTTTCTTTTTTGTGTTCTGTGCTGTTGGTCGAAACGAATGCTTCACATTACGTAAAATTCTCTTGAAATACCTATTTGAGATTTTGTGAGTACAGCAGTCCCATCTTAACGATACGATAAGTAGTCTAGATGTATACTAATTATTTATTATATGCTTCCGATAAGAATTATAAATCATACTCGGCGTATATACTATTATTGTCGATGTAAGCTTAACCTACACATTGTGCCCATATGTACCTTACCTGAAGATTATATTTAAAAAATTTACAAACAAAAAAAAGATATTTTTTCACGGTGTTGCACTTCGAGTTGTGTGTTTTAAATATTTGCTGTTTGTCTTATTTTGCCACAGATGTCCTGATTTTTAGTGTAGTATGTACTAAATACTACCCTGTTAAATATAAGGGTCTGAAAGGAAATAATAAATATAAGTCACTAAAATTGTAATCAAGTTGGTTAAGAAACCTTGAATGATTTATCTACCACCCCAATATGATATGTGCTGCTACTACAATAAAAAAAATATATAAGAAAGCTAAGAAAAATTGCTGCGATTTCAAAACTTTAAATTCGTTAAGCGGAATTGCCTCAGTATGAAGGCCTATTTGTAGTTTGTTAGTGACATTTTAATTGATTTCCAAATCCCTTGAAGAACATAACGTACCAGACGCTTGATAAAAGTAATTGTTTCCACGTGAACCTTAGTGTACAGGCAGAACTTTATCTGATCTGCTTTTCGAAAGAAATGACACGAGATGTAATAGAACAACCTGTGCGTATTTACCCAATAAGAACAAAATGATTATCATTTCGTATTTAATAAATGCATTGCATATGGTACGCATACACTCGACGTAATAGAGGCCAGCAGCAGTCGGTCTCTAATCAAATTTTAATCACGCGCGCACTTGATAAAAATCAACGTGATTTCCTGTTTAGATATATTCCGGGCACTCGGTGGAAAATAGCGACCTCTTTCGGTCGCTCCGCCGTCTCTCCTTGTTTGTCCTTTTTTTCCTTTCTTTCTGTCCATCGAGTTCTTTCCTTGCACTACCGCTCGCTCACCAAACATCATTGAATATTACTGCATAGGGCAGGGCAGGGCACACGTCCGCCACTACAATACATGTATCGGTGTGTACATATAACACAGAACGTCGTGTAATGGGTTAATTAAATCAAGATCGGCATCCTGTTTTATTATTACGCATATTATGTTAGAGACGATTATTAGATTGATAGCCAGATTGGTATTAATAATATGTAATAGAAAAAAAAGGACAAAATGAATTTCCAATGAATAGGTTTTTTTATTTTCTTTCCGTCCAGTGAAATTAATATTTAATGGTACAATTTAATAATAATGGCTTCACGTTTAATATGACGGATTTATTTTACTTGGGAGTTTTCAAAATTCCACTTTTTTTTGACATTTTATTTATGATTTCGTTTGATATAGGTGCCTACCTATATTTCTTTGGAATTAGTTTTTTTTAAGAAAATTATTCTATTATACATTTTAAAAATGGACGATTAATAATTTAATAATGGTAGGAATTGCAATCAGGTACCTATATAGCTACAGTGTTTACAAAAAACTTGAAACGCTCAAACAAAACAGAATTTTGGGGGAAAATGCAAAAATAAGTCAAATGTTATTCTCAAAAAATTTCCTATAGAGAGAGGAAATCTGTTTGGTTTCCTTGATGATATAGAAAAGTCCTGTCATAAAAAAAATTAAATCACAAATAAAAAAAATTATCTAACATAAAAAACATCCGAGAAAAGCAAAATTTATCTTTCTAAAACAGAAAAACTAAATTGTAAATTACTTATGAAATTTAAATGTTACCGTAAGTATTTCCAATTAATGTTCAAAAAACGTCATTATTAAGAAATATATTCAAAAAAAAAAATAGCTAAAAAGTCATTACTTTTCAAGAGCAATGTATTTAATTTGATATATTCTGAATTGTGTACAAGTTAATGAAAATTTATTAATGAATGGAAAAAGTAGATAGTACAAATTGACCAGACCATGCCCTAGTCAGTTAGTGTTCCTGCAATAAAAGTCACAAGAAATTTCGAGAAGAAGGGCACGTTCGCGACCATTCTCGAAGTGGTAGTCCTAAGACCAATGAAGATATTCAACTCGACGTATTACTGTCAATAGCGAAAACTCCAAATTCTGCTACACGGCAGCTTGTTCGGAAAAGACTGCAGAAAAGTCCTGTTTTCAGACGAAAGTGTAGGGTCGATAATGCATGTAGATAGAGTTGCCAGATCTTAAAGCGGGACAATAAACTTTTATCAGTGTAATGTAGGTTTTTAGATATAAACGGGTCTTCGTATTCAAGGTGATCCATTACTAATAAACGTCAAACATACGTACATAACATGTAGGTGTAAATTAAATTATACAGGTACATTTGACAATGAATCGACATCACAATTAATAACTGCCAAAAAGTACGTCCAACTTACAATACCAGAATAACAGAGCATTTGAATATAAGACTTCCCGCTTTACAAGCTACTCTTAAAAATCTATTCTTTTCATCTTGTACATATATAAATTGTTTCTATTTAAATGTCAATTTAATTAAGATCACGGGGTCTTTTAATTAACATTCCCAGTTCTCAAATATAAAATGAGAAAATAATTAAAAATATTTGATTGGGAAATTACCGTTAACTGCATACAGATATATATATATGTATTTAAAAGAAAATTGACAGAAATGTCATATTCTCAAAATAAAAAGGGATTGTAAAACTAGTACAATTGCTTTACCAGATAGCGACTTCGCCAGGTGGTAAACGATGAAATTACCTGTGAACAATCTATGTGACAAATGCATGTTATTTAAGTCTGCCTGATTACTTAGCCATGGCACGTTATAATAACTAAGGAGTAAGCGCACTCCTCGGCGAGTTTTCTTTTACTAGGACGACTGCGCACGTAGTAGAAGTGAATATATGTATAAATTTAGTGAAAATGCTTCTTAGTTACTACACTATGACAATAGCTCTAATTTGCTATGATTATTAATTTCTAACCTTTTTAAGAAAAGATTAAGTTTCTGGCTTTTGTTTTGTGTATCTTGAAATTTATATTGAAAGCATGTCAATTTTTTGTTATTTCTTAAAATGCCCAAGTTCTAAGGTAATCATTACAGGTTAATCATATAAACTACCCCCTGAGTTTTACGTTATATCTATGTTATCTTTCTTTTTTTAATGTGACGCCATACGAGTTATTAGTTTTAAAAGCTATTATATGTTAGTGTTCTATGTTAATTGTTTGTTTATCTATGTATAAATGAGTCATGAACATATTTTACGACTATTGTCTTGGGTAGGTTAGTTCTATCGTCTTGTCTTTACGTTTTTGGATATGCTCAATTCGTGCCTTTTGTAACAGTTATTGTAAGCAATGCTGTAAATATGATTCAATATAATTTCAAAGTTTTCGGTAAATATGAGAATGTTCAGTTCAATTTACTTAACCATCGAATAGATCGCGGCCTATACGTAGTCTTTGAGTTTGTGAAATATAGAAAATATATGAGTATTGAGATCTAGGAGAATAACTGAATTATTAATTTCCGTTTCTGACGTAAAGTAATAATTAATTAAGTTTTAGAATGAATAAAAGTATGTGTATGATGACAAACTGGTAGCTGTTTGTCAGACCCTTTAGAAGAAACATATAGACGTCGTCTGTATATCTGAATTTCAAGTCTTTTCATAAAATCAAGTGAGACCAAACGGGCTGTTTCTGTTTTATTTTGCGATTATGGAGTTCAGCCACGTTTCTGCCAAAATCAGATAAGTGGGAAATAATCCGCTCGAGTTTACACAGGGGATGACAAAACTATTCCCTGTGTGAGATGTGCAACGTTATCCCGTGAAAGCTCTCTATAGCGGAGCGCGCCAAGCGACGGACGGACTCTACTCCTCCGGTATTGTTGTTGGTCGGGCGTTCTGGCTCCGTACCGTGGTGGGGAACGAACTGAGCGTCGTTTTCTACTATCCTATACGGAGATCGCGGGAGGGATCCAGTTCTAAGTCGCGCTTCTATCCGTTCGGTCGCGTCGGTTGCATCGAATCTAACCGAGCACACGCACACACACACACACATATCGCCGCAGTGTATAGTCTTTATATTCCACGATAACAACACGAGCGAAGACCGAGAGAGAGACCGGTAGTGACGTAAAACGGAGGAACCACGGATCCTGCCAAGGGCACTATGGTGCTACAGGTGTTAGATCTAGTCAGTACTAGTGAACAATTTTACGGTGACTGTCCCGCACAAACCTACACGGACCTGGACATTAACGCTTCCGGGCACACCACTTGCACGGTGGTGCCACAAGGTAACACTCCGGGACCATTAGTAGACATTTTTTTTTAAATTTAATAAACCCATTTTTGTTCTCTCTATTTATTATGTTTACTTGTCAATGCATTGCCTTTTGAAGGAATAAGTATGTAATGAATAGTGTTTTTTTTTGTTATATCTTAGCATACATGCCACATAAACATTTTGGAATGAAATTGTAACGGTGTGATTACATAGAGTTAAATGCAGCCATGAAAATGGTCGTCAACAACATCATTAGATTAGAATTGTGTTATTTTTATTTCAACATTTAAATACAAAGAAACATTCATAACTCAGTCATGAAAGTTCTATTTACATCATTCAGTCTTACTTCTATAGGTATAATACTCCCCCATATTTATAAGTGATCAAGTGCTACAATTTTGAGTGCGAATAGAAAAACAAGCAATCAAGATGATGATTCAAAAAGTAATTTCATACTTTGAAAATGTTAAGTACCCACTATCATTTAATGTTACTAATAAAATGAGTGCCCTGTGCTTCATATATAACTTGTATATTTAAAACTGATAATCTAAACACAAATGAACAACATCATAAAAATTGAATGAAATAATTCGATATTAAAATACTGCTCTTCAGTTAGAATTTCAACATTTTGCAAAATAATATAAATTCTATACAATGAAATAGAAGCAACCATAATGATGATTTTTATGCAAAGACACACGCCCAGATTTTAATTAAATACTCTGTATTCCTTCTTGTTTCATTGATAAATATTTATGTATACAAACAGCCTTTAAAAACATAGAAAACCTGACATTTGAGGGACATAGCTCGAAGATCACAGCTGTGAAAAATGTACCAGCGTTGCCAAATTTCTCAGTAGACACTAAAAGAATAATTCTTTGATGGCAACACGACATTTTCTTCGGTTGTTTGAGCATTTTTTGAATACAGAAAAGTTTTGTTATCGTTTAGAAAACTGGTCGCTTTAAAACTCCAATACAGGATATTTCTCAATCAGAATTAATTTTGAGATACGATTGGGATATAAAAAGAAACATGATGTCATCATAAAAAAAATTCTTCCACTCTTCATGAGGCATCTTAGTCCCTTAGTCAAGTGAGTCAATCTGCTTCGTACGAATTTACCCTCCAGAAGACTTACTTAAATTTATCACTGCAAACGAAAGAGGTAAAAGCAAGTTAACGTATTTTATTATGCAACAATAAATTTTGGTGCACAACCTATAGTAATCTTATTCTTCATCATATTAACAGGTTCACCAGTGGTATGAAAATTCATTGCAACATGAAAAATACAACTATTCAGATTTAGATGAAATATATATTTGCTATTTCGGTGCTATAAAGTTCACTTTACGATACCCCTTAAAGTTGTATAAAGTATGTATGTATTACTTTATCACACGCAAATTTTATTTTTTTGAGGTTGGTAAGAAAAAATATGAATCCAAACCATACTTTAAATGTGAAATATAAACGTTTAATGTAACAAATATGTGTAGTAGCAGAAATTGTATAATGAATAAAAAAGACACAAGCTAAAATTCTATTTAGCCTAATTAACGATATTATTTGTTAAAGAAAGTTGGATGGTAAAATTTGCAGATACTGTTATTGAAATTTAAAAAAAACAACCCATATATTTTAAGTTTTGTGAACTATTAATAGCTGAAATAGAAAATAACGCAATAATTAAAATGCATTTAAAAATGTTCACCACTTCTGCTAAACTAATAACGCAACAAACTGGCATCTTGCGTAAAACCTATTTCATGTTTACCATTGTAAATCTTACTTTACTGGTACGTACTAACTTTTAATACCAAAAATGTTATTGGAGTGCTGCTTCGTATATCTGTATGAATTATTGATCTTTAATTTATAAATAATATAATGTGTTCAGTAGTTTCTATGTTTAGCTCGCGTATCAGAATGTGTTACCAATAAAAATTTTCTTGCATATTGAAACAAGAACACGCAAACGTACAGGCACTTTCAAATACCTCATTTACTACAATCAAGCAGGTTTTGCTTGGTCCTCGTTTTGTAAAAGAGTAGCCTTACAAAATTCATAATGTCAAATTAAATATAACAGCTTATGGGATAGTAATGAAAAGTCAACTTCAGGAATGCGATGCCTAGCATCCAAACGTCATCTTTCATAATACCTACTTCAATAATACAATTTTCCTGTATATTATATTGAATTCATAAAATAAGTAGTTTTAGTTTTTGAATAACGAAACATTTAACATTCTAAACAATTTTCATTGATATGGTCATCTTAATATTTGCACCATAAAACTAACTCGCTGTGAAAACTGCGAAAATAAATGTGTTGGTTAAGTTTAGATTCATCATATTTTAAGATTATTTTACACATTTCTGTAGATTCAATTGTGAATAAACAGGTTGAACAACTTGTGAGCATCGTCCCAATTTATATAATGCTATATTTATCTCTTAATAAACTGAATGAACTTTAGCTATAAGATTATAATACACTACCAAAAAGTTATTGAAAGAAACAGAAATAATAATGTAAAATATCAAAACTCACAGTCTGGTCGACAATAAGCAATTACTGGAAGATACTAATGCAAATCGCCCACCCACCCCTTCTTTTGTGTTGCCGGCCAATAATAGACTCGCCCAACGGAATTCAACATTCTCACGCGTGACTTATTATCTTCACTAATTGCGCTAAACATAAATTGTTTTTCTTCATGTTTTATAGTAATGTGCCTAAACTAAACATATTGAATGGTCGTTCTCCATTTTCGAGGAAAACCTAGCTGTATCCATGTTGTTTTCCTGCAATATTTGTGTTCCACGTCATCTACTTGTCTTTGGTTGTCAGGTCATTAATTGACTCGATGTTAAGACGACCAAAATATAGGTACACAATAATAATTGTTAACCAGCTGGTTAATATATACGTACATTCCGTACCTCCTTCTAATGAAAATAGAGATTTACCATTAGTCTCTTATTATATCATAACATCAAAGAAAATTTATCAGCATTACTCCCTATCCCCTATCCAGTACGTCGTAGTTCGGGAAGGATCGGTTAGACAGTGAATCTTTACGACACTCCATATTTTACATTTTTGCTAAATGGACGGACTGGGTTTCATATAACGATCACATTTATGACGATATAATTACGGTTTAATGATTATTATTATTATTGCACAAACAACTCCTTGCCTGCAAAAAAAACGAGCTATCAACGAATAAAGTATAAAAACTTACGGCGCGAATTAGGCAATTATTGGATTTATTTCTATTCAGCAGTGATCGTCAATTTAAATGTTATACAACATTTTTCTATTGACTTATTTAAATTTATGTAATATTAAGATTTAAGTTGTACATCCAAAAATCTATGTAATTATATAATTTGCCGAAATTATTAAAAAGTATGATTGATGTATTTTAGAATTTTCAAATGTTAGATTAGATTAGATTAGATTAGATAATCGTCTTTATTGTATTAAATAATACAAAATAAAGGTCAGTTCTTACATACTGATACGGTACAATATCATTGTCTAGTAGAGTAAAATATATGTATAAATAAAAAGTATAAAATATATATAAGCAAAATGTATATAAAATGAATATAAGCACGTATATTTAAATTAACAAAGAAGTAACAAATAAAGGACAGTCAGGCTACACCAACTCATCACGCAAATACTCCTCGATTGAATAATATTCTTTTTGTATAAGGGCCCTTTTAATTCTTGTTGCAAATTTCTTGGCGTCTAAATCTTTTATGCTGCTGGGCAAATGATTGTATAATTTAATGCCCCAGTAGTGCATGTTTTTCTGAGTTGTTGCAATTCGATGCTGAGGAATGCGCAAGTCTTCTCGCTGCCTGGTGTAGTAATCATGCTTGTCGCCATTCGAAGCATAATCCCGATTGTGTTCATGTATATATTTCAGGGCCTGATATATATACACAGATGCTAAGGTAAGTATTCCATTCCGCCGAAAATGCCCCCTACACGAGTCACGACACTTTAATGCACATAGTACTCTTATTGCTCGCTTTTGTAGAACAAAGACGCGTTCTGCGTTCTGTTAATATATATCTATAATCTCCTGCAGTTAGTTACCAGTGTAAATAATTTTCCAACATTAATATAAATCGAAAAATAATACATAATTTCTTTAGCACCAGTAACAGCAGCTATAGCCTTCTTATTTTTAGCATGCCATTGTTGTATCTACAATTGTACAAAAACAACAAACTGCTTAGCATACTAATTCATTATGTAGTGTCAATAAACTTTTATTTTAAAATTCTTTAAGTGTTTAATTAAAATAAAACGTTTAAATACTGTTCACCAGAGACGCGTTTTTTTACTGTATACTACGAATTAAGCTGTAACGCGAAATTATTGATTTCCACTTCCCACCACCCGGTTGAAACATATTTTATTTCCATATATTTATTATGTTGTTTATTTGATCTTCTCCTTAATTTATTGAATATGTTTTTCTATTGTCCGCAATTAAATTATTTTTATTTGTTTGTGTTTCAGTTCAATTTTTTCAATTACATAAACAGTGCTGTATTTTTTTGTGCTTTTAATGTTTGCTAGATATTTCAATTTTATCTATCAGTTTTATGTATCAACAATAATATAGTTTGTTGTTGTTCTGCGACATTTTCTTTTTTTTTTTTCTTGCCTTTCTACCAATTTTTGTACTCAATTTCCGATCTTCTGCTTTTGCTCTACATCTAGAACCGTTAATGTTTTGTAATGCGAGTTCTAGGGCTATATGCATACCACAAGAAAAATATTTCAAGGTTGCCGGACACTTACAGTTTTGATAAGTATCAGATTAAAATTGTAAATCAAAAATTATATTGATGCATGTTTAAAAATTAGATGGAAATTTCCCTATATGATTATTAAGAAACATATATTTGTTTATATTTGGATAAACTTACAATTTACGAATTTTGTTTTTTTTTTTTGTACATCTGTTATCTATATTATCAAATAAGTCTAATGAAAATATTGTCTACACTTCGGAATATACACGTTGGACAACCCAGGTTCTCGGCATGATCTAAATATGGTATAGGAAACAGTCGTGCGGTGTTGCCATCGCAGTTTTTATATTCACCCATCCCGTGTTTAATATTTCTAATATTTCAGTATGGATTGAGACGCTATGGAGTATGCTGTTGCCGATTAAGTAAATATTACGTAAATGTTAATCAATAATATTGCATGAAGCGATATTTCTCATATTAATAAAATATTGGTGTAGATCTCGGTGTAGATATTTACAATATGTAATACTGACAAAGTGTTTTCATATTTTAAAAATTTAAAGAGCGTTTTGTCATATAATAAAATGTATTCTAAAGAAAATAAATACAAGCTAAATTCTAAACAGTAAACAAAAGAAATTAATTCTAAATAATGTGAAAAATTAATAAAAAAATTCTAATATTATTTAATGAAGCGCTCAAAAATTCCTCCATTTTCCGCTTCACAGTAACCTAGCCTATCATAAAATTCTCTACCTACATTATTTAGAGTTTGGGTGGAATGCTGTTGCATATTTGTGTAATTCGCATTCGTAACTCTGGTAATGTTTTAGGCCTTTCGTGTTGATGTCCGTAGATACTTTGTTTTAAAAATCCCCAGAGAAAAAAATCGTTGGGTGTTAAGTCAGGAGATCTAGGTGGCCAGCGTATATTGCCCCTGGTGCAAATGAGGCGTTGAGGAAAATTTAAATTAAGAAATTCCAATACTATTCTGGCGTTATGGGCCAGACACCCATCTTGTTGGAACCAAATTTCCTCAAGATTATCAGTCACATTGCGTACAGCAGGTATAATATCATGATGCAGTAATTGCAAGTATGTCTGGGCGTTTAAAGTGCGATTAATGAAAAATGGTCCTATAATATGGTTACCCAGAATTCCTGCCCAGACATTTAGCTTCTGTGGGTACTGCGTTTTTGCTGTTAGATTGATATGTTTATTTTCCCGAGACCAATATCGGACGATGGACGGATTGTGGCGACCATAAAGTGAAAAAGAGGATTCATCCGTGAACAAGATATTTCGGACAAAATTATCATCCTCGTCGCATTTTTCCCTCATAGCCTCACAAAAGTCAAGGCGATTAACTTGATCATGTTGGAAAATTTCCTGACTCTTTTGTGTCTTAAAGCACTTATATTTATGTCGCTTCAAAATATTCCTAACTGTAGTTCTTGGAATATTCACGTTTTCGGATATTTGACGGTTCGAACACGGTTCATTTTCTTCAACAAATGCACATACTTGCACCTCCCGCTCCATTCTTTCGTCAGAAAAAGGACGTTCCTGCCGATCGCTATTGTTGCATTTAGAACAGCCAGTAATACAACCGGACTTTTCGAAACGATGGACGATATTTAAAACTGTTTGACGGTTTGGAACTGGTCGATCGGGATACGAAAACACAAAACGCCCAACGACTGCTTCTGCACTTGGAGAAGAATAATACCATTTAATGATACTTATTCGCTCCTCTGTTGTATAAGTAGGTATCACAAGGAAATGTGAAACTCAATATTTTAAATTGTTACGTGTAATAGCCCGTCTGACACGATAATTTTTAATGTACATTTATTTGTCAATTATTGAAGTAATGACAAATTGACAGAAAAATGAACATAAACACTTTGTCAGTATTACACATTCTAAATATCTACACCAATATTTTATTAATATGAGAAATATCGCTTCATGCATTATTATTGATTAACATTTACGTAATATTTACTTAATCGGCAACAACATACACCACAGCGTCTCGATCCGTACTGAAATATTAGAAATATTAAACACGGGGCGGGTGAATTAAGAACTGCGACGGCAACACCGCACGACTATTTCCTATACAATTTCATGTACGATATTTAGATCATGCCGAGAACCTGGGTTGTTCAACGTGTATAAACAAATGGACTAAAGTTGTACTAACATTCGATTGCCTATATTATGAGTCCCGTGAATTCTGTTTTGTTCCATGATTTTCTGATTTTAATCAAATTTAGTTTAAGACACGACTCACGTATATTAGCTTATTTGGATTACGTAACATACTATTATCTTCTATTGTTACAATTTACTTTTAAGAAATATTGCTATTTGTAAAAGACGACATGTGTAAAATGATGAATGCAAAAATATTACATGCTAAGCCAGATTCGGAGGAACACCCGCCGACACACTTTGCGCTTCATATGTTTAAAAGAGTTTTCCAAATGGTGAATAGTTACCTATATTAACGCAAACTCCTCTAAAGTTCCCATAATGGGGCGTTCGGTTTTGAAAATCGCGTTCTTTATCTGCAGAGAAGTATAATTCATAGTCATAGATATGATATTTTTCCTGGGAAATCATCAGCCGATGATTAAAAAACTGTTTGAAATAAACACTTCCTTGTTGAGATATATCTATAGATTGTCTTTAAAAATCACTCTTATCATTATCTATGTACTCTATATAGTACCCCACACCCTTTTGATATTGCTAGCAAGGCAGCAATTCCTAGGGTGTCGTCACAAATTTATAATAAACAACAGAGCAGTGCCCTGCTCCATCTACCCTCGTTTCTAGTTTCATGATTTGCAAATCTCAAACTCTGTCTAACGTTCATGGGTACGAGGTTTTCTTTCTTTCCCATTCTGAGTACCTAAACCTGTTTTTTCTTAAAAGTATTTGACCTAAGTCGTGGGCTTCCACGATTGGTGTTGATTTATTTTAGGGTCTTGCTTGAAGCGTTATCGCTGTCTCGACTTCGTCAACAACGTTTCGGCCACTCTTCTAAGACAGACAGATTGCCGTTTGTTGGTAGGGACACAGTTTAAACCATTCCCCCAGCAACAAATACCAGTCTGTATCAGATAATTATAATTGTAGTAGTGTCAAAAGCCCGAAACATCTCCCTTAATATAGTTGACGAAACGTTAATGCTGAAACAGCCACATGACTTCAACCCAGAAATACTATTTACTTCTTTCCTGAAAGATCAGTTTTATATCTCATTTGATTTGTTAACGTACTTAATTGCACTTCTATACAGACATTAAGTACTATTTTGGTTTATTTCTTAACAGTGATTCTTATCTGGTGTAGTGGTTCCGTCGTCCTTGTTTGCGGATATTTTTACAAATTAATTTTTTGAGTAATTACTTTCCTAGTATGTGCTTGATTAATATTGAGTTCTTTTACAACATACACTTACTTGTTCTATAATACTGTTCTGATGTATATATGTATTTTGATCATTTTGTTTTTTATATTTGTATTCGTCTATTTATTTATTTAATTTTTTTTAATTGTATTTTGTAAATGTAGTGTATATTCCTGGTGTTTGAAATTTCCCCTTAGTAGATTATTTTTAAACATTCTGCCTATCTGTCTGATGTCGTCATACCTTCTGTTTACCATGGGTAGTGTAAAATGCAATCCAAAATCAAATAATTTAAATTTTTTATAGATGCTTGGTATAAGGTAATTAATATTTGATGAAAAAAAAGGGGGCTGATATAGTGGTGCATAAAATGAACGAATCGTGTATATATATTTATAATCATCTTGATACAGTTTTAATATTCCATACAAATGTTTAGTTTTGAATAAATATATATCACTGTTATTAATTTAATAGTGCTGTATAATTAATCTCTTGGTTATGTTACCAATCTTGCCAATTTACTAGCTCCATAATTAGTATACCTATAGGTATATAGGTACAATAAAACACACCCAGTGAAGTCATTACTACTACACTGTACATTTAATGTACACATATTATTGAATTTAAAATGTGCGTATCACACTTTGAATAATAACAAATAGAGATGAGTAGTTCGCGAACGACCGATCCAATAAGAACGATTCTTCTCATAGAACTAAATGAACTAGTTCGCAATTTCCAAGCGAACTAGTTCTCGGCGAACTACTTTTCACAAAAAGCAGTACAGTGTGACTATCGAAATCATGCTGGAACCATCTTTCGGTCAGAGAAATTTAGTTCCCAGGTTTTAAATTCATTTCTCATATACCTGTATGGAAAATATTACTAAAATTAAAAATATTTTTTATAAATAGTAATTTTTATTTATATTACAGATATGCATATGTGTGTAAAATAAAATTTGATTTCGTATCAATGTTATTTTCCGAAGTAGGTACTGATTTGCAGAACAAAATAAATGTTCAGTGCATATCTAAAAACATTATTATTAAGATAAAGTGATAAGTGAAAACTTCACACGAACACTATCCAGACTATGCTAGAGTTTTCCTGAAAATTTCATCAAAATCTGTTCAGCGGCTTCGGAGTCTATAGGGAGCATACGTACAAATATACATCCAATTTCATATATATAGATTACATTACTTGCCATAAGGCCGTATACGTATAAATAACGTGGACACATAATACTTTTTTTAGAGAATAAACGAATAATAATACAGGGTTATGATAAAGTAACGCACAAAATTCATAAAACGTACAATGTTCATTTTTGAAAAAAATGCAAAAACACGTCAAACAGTTTATTTTATTCCGCGTCTTTTAACATAAGTCAAAAAAATAAAACGTCAAATTTGTCAAAGTTATGACGTCATCAATATTTTTTTTTAATATGAAGCTTGTTTTTTTTTTATTTATTTGATAAAGCTTGTTTTTCTGCATTATAAAGAAATAATTGAAGTAGAGGTCACATAAGAAAAAACTGAGAGAATTAATAAAAAACAAAATAAACTAGTTTTTGAATTTATGAAAAGAAACTAAATATTAAAAGAATTAAAACTTAAAGTTACCTAGTAATAAAACAACTGTTTGTCAGTGTCAGTGTTACAATAATTAGTGTCATACCAATTTTAGTGTGATGGCTCCTTTAACGGAAAGAGAAAGGATAGAAATTCTAATGATGGTAGGTTACGGCGATAGACTTCGAAGTCATGAAGAAGCATGTGTTTTATTTAACGAAACACATTTTGAAAGACCTCCAATTGCTAGAAGCACAGTAAGCAGAATTGTTGCAAAATTTAATGAAACAGGAAGCGTAAGTGATGCTCCAAAATCTGGAAGATCGGTAATAAGCGACGATGCAAAGTTAGATATTTTGCTGTCATTAGAAGACAACCCTCACGCAACTACAGCAGAAATTGCCTTACAACAAGATGTTAGCCAGTCGTTTGTAGTAAAGTTTTTAAAAAAATCGTCAGCGGAAAATTTATTGGTCCTTATTTCTTTCGTGGGAATTTAACAGGTGAGCGATATTTGGAACATCTTCGTATGGCAGTGCTTCCGGATCTAATTGCGGCATTTCCGGATCCAACTAATAGGGAAAACTTGGATCCCAGTATTTGGTTCCAATAAGATGGTGCACCACCACATTATGGTCTTAATGTTCGAAGGTTTCTGGATAACCAGTTTGAAGGAAGGTGGCTTGGAAGACGTGGACCAATGGAGTGGCCACCTAGGTCACCTGATCTCACCCCCCTTGATTTCTGTCTGTGGGGACATTTAGAAAGTCGGGCCTACGTTAACCGACCAGACAATTTAGAAGACTTAATAGAACGAATTAGACATGAAATGACTCGTATAACTCCGCAGATGATCGAAGACTCTGTAAATCAGATCTACCATCGTCTTGGCCTATGTCAGATAGTGAACGGGCCACAGTTTGAACAATTCCTGTAAGAAATCGTTTTGGTTTAATGAACTGTTTAGTTAATTTAAATGTTATTACTATAATAAAGTTTATTTTGTTTTTTTATTAATTCTCCTAGTTTTTTCTTATGCCCCTACTTCAATTATTTCTTTATAATGCAGAAAAACAAGCTTTATCAAATGAAGTAAAAAAAAAACCAAGCTTCAGATTTAAAAAAAAATTTTGATGACGTCATAACTTTGACAAATTTGACGTTTTATTTTTTTGACTTATGTTAAAAGACGCGGAATAAAATAAACTGTTTGACGTGTTTTTGCATTTTTTTCAAAAATGAACATTGTATGTTTTATGAATTTTGTGCGTTACTTTATCATAACCCTGTATATTTTCAATATTTCCTTTACAAAAATAAAAAATCTTAAACTATAAAGGAATTAGAGGGAACTTGTAGATTTACTAATTATAAAGAACCATTTTGTATTATCAAGCTTTACGTACAGTATATAATATATATGGATGAGAACTGCTCTATACTCTTTGTTGTATCGCCTCATGTAAACTCTCTTGTATTATAATTTAATTTTTTATAATCTCTATAATATAATGATTATCAGTTGTTGGTTTAGAAATATTATTCTGAAATACTAAAATGAGTTGCCTCATTCTAACTCGGAGTCTGCTTATTTAGTTTTCTCATAAATTTATGGATTTACAATTAATATTTCAAGCAGTGAAGAATACAATGTTACAAAGTATAATATATACTGCTAATCTTTAGTTCATCAAGGATTTCGATCTTAAAATATAGACATAAGTTACAAGTAGTTCTTCGCGAACTATTCCATGTCAATTAGTTCGCATGAACTAGTTCATCGATTCGAACTATTATGCCCATCACTAATAAGTCTAAAACAAAGTATGCACAATATGTTCAGGTATGGTATATGCCTGCAGGAGAATGTTTTAAATGTAGTAAATTGCATAATTTGGCGTGTTTCGTATTTTCACCTTCGCCTACACGTCTACAGTCAGAAATACACCTGTGTATTATGTTTTGCTCGTTTTTATTTTCATCAAACTGGCTCCCTATTGTATTTTATGTGTGTATTATACGATACCCATATAAATGTTGGTATATCTACAGTGCAAAAGTCTCGATTATATCTTATCGAAAGGAAATTGATTCTTAAAGTTTAATATTGCTCTTTATCTCTGGTTGCCAAATCTTTCAATTAAATTAGTGAATTTGTTACAGAACAATTTTATCTCATTAGGATTCTCATTCATGAAACACACGAAACAAATTGATTAATGTTTTCACTTACATAATCTATACATATCTCTATATACGTATGTATGTATGTGTAGTAGGTATATTTTTTGTCCATAAACAATTCTATATATAAATATCGGTTTCTGAAATGACTTGTGCAATCAATTTTATTTTACTTATGTTAAATATATGCTTATATAAATCAATTCTTTTTCGTGGTTTAGCAATTGTCAGTGAACTTACAATATAGAAATTAATATGTTTCGATAACATAGATATTATCTGTATCAGTTAATTAAAACATTGAAATATTAACAAAGTATTAATGAAACTGTAAATCATATTTGACAAATACCTTGGCAATAATACAGAAAATTAAAATTCTTCTATTCTTGACAACCCAGCACGTATATAAATGTTGCACAATACATCTTATTGAATGGTCAACTTTTAAAATTTAGCAATCGCTTACTATTAACTAATTCAATAAGGTAGGTATATATATCGTGCTGCATTTATATACGTGCTGGGTGGGTTGTCATGAAGACATCAATTTTATTTTTGTAATACAAGTTGCGTGTACCACAGCGCTCAGTACTTATTCTTATATAAATAATTTACCACCTACCTTACTTAACCTTTGACGTTTACTAATACGCAGATGATACGTGTTTGTTGATAAAAGCAAATATCAGCAGCCTAAGAGATAAATGACAAGCTAAAATGTAGGAAGTAAAAACATAACTTTGCTTCTGGTTTTGATGTTTGTCATTTTGTGAAGCGCGTAGTTTTGCAGTTCCCCGATAACGAAAAAGTGTTTTTTGTAAGTGTCTCTCTCTCTCTTGCCCCCCCCCCTCTCTCTCTCTCTGCTCGTGTGTGTTTTTGACCAGGATATCGGCCAAACGGCTGTACCTACCAACACTTTATCTTTACGAGTATAATTTTCTTCTGAAGATCTGATTAGATTTTCAGTAAAATCGGTGGACTGGAACTAACAGTTTACTTCTGTAAAGAAATCAAAAGTCACTAGTATCTCGTCAGCTACAAAGTTTTGACAAATTTCTAACGAATACAAAAGTACTAACAAGTGAATTTTAGAAAAATTATATAACCAATTTTGTAAAAATTTCTACCACAAGTAGCGTCGTTGTCAACGACAAAAAAGCTTTTTTTTGCAAATTATGCATCCTATGCAGATTTATCTAGAATACAAACGTATTTAGAGGCCGAATTCAAACAACTAACACTTACCGAATCCAGAATGCAAAAATATTTAGAGCTAGAGTTGGAACAGTTTTTATATAAAAAAAAAATAGAATATAATTAACTCAACTGATTGGCACTAATACCTACCTATAACTTGAACGATATACAATTGTAACTATCTGACAATTTAAATTTGTTTACTATTGTCGTATATCTTTCAAAAATGATGGCACCTTTAAAATAGACTCTCAAAATATACACGCATAAGTTAACGTTGCAAATATTTATTATTAATAGGAATATGCTGTACAACAATCAAGTACGGAATCCGGGCAATGCATATACATCTTAACATTCTTTCCCGCAGATAACAACTATATATACAACGTATTTTACGCCGGGCATCGTTATAAATACACGATTTATTGCATCTTCTGTCCGGAATGTTTTGCCAAAAATTAATATTATTAAATATGTTCTGATCGAACTTGTGTAATCTTCGGGAACATCCCAACAATGCGTAAATCAAAAACATAGCGCGATCGGTTCAGTAGGCGGCGTGAAGATTCACGCACGCGAAGAGATTTCAATGCCGCCCGGAAAAGATGTGCAATTTTACAGTCTCCTCGCAAAATATCCGTCGTAAATCAAGCGCTGAATTTGTTTATTTAATTTTACCGAGAGGGATACGCGATTTGTTATTGGAGTGTGCATAATATCTCGTTGGCCCAGTATAAATTATACGCGTTTCAAGTCCTGCATGACATGACAGTATTGTTTCGAAACTGATGTATGTATGTATCTCTCCTGTATATACGATATATGTATCGGCAGATATAATAGATCGGTCGGACCTCCTCGGTTCGTTATTTATAAAATTTAAACAAAATATACGCACGCACAGTTTGAGTGGCGAGGAATACGTTTTAAATTTATCGTCGCTGATGGCCCAGCTTGTATAATAATTGAATGTTTGCGGTGGTCATAAAATAACGTTAACGTGGGGCAGTTAATCATTGTTCTAAATGCGTAAAACGCCAAAAAATTTAACGGTCTCTCAGAGACGAATATGCAGACGAATTTTAGTTCGAAATTTTAGCTAACATTTACTACAAAGATAACCTTAAATCTTACTGTCGGTTGTATATACATATTATAATAAATATATGGGCACATAAATATTTCACATAGCGGAGCTACAAAACAAAAAAAAATAAATGAAGCAGCAGACAAATTAGAAGCAAATTTAATAAGGTTTACACTTAAAATGGGAACATAACATAACATATTCTAAAAGATATCACATGACGTAACAAAATTTTCTCCCAAATATGAAATATTCAGTACTTGCTTTGCAATAAAAGAATATATACCTATCATAAAATGTTAGTATACATTTGTATAGTAGCTAGATATTAAAAGCTTATTACAGATCACCCAGATTTCTTTATCTCAGTTTGTATAATCTACAAAAGAATATAAGGAAGTAATGCAAATGTAAAACAATGAAACCATTTGAGAATACCTTGTTGTAGCGTCTTAACAATAACTGATCGTAGAATTTTAAATTTAACGGATCCTCTAAAATATATTATAAGATAATAGGTGAAATCACAGCTGTCATAGGCGCACTTAAAATAAATTTGTTGATAGTTTTGCCTTCGAATACAACAAAATCAGAACAGATGTATCAAATCTATGTAATACTTATAACATATATAATTTGAGGTTACGGTTGGGTTGAAATTTAAAAATATTAACAAAGACTATTAATATGTTCTAAATTATAATTTAGAACATATTAATAGTCTTTGTTAATATTTTAAATGTTTACATAGACTATGTAAACAAAATATATAAACGAATTCTAAATTAAATTCATGCGACTTTATTTCTTTTAGACTACATTCACAAAAATAATACACACAAAATCTATAATATTATAATCAGAGTCAGTTACCTTAATTATAAAAGGAAATACCTATATTTTGTCTCTCGAAACCATCCCGCATGGTTCAATACTGGGACCTCTTTTATTTACATTGTACACATCAGGCATGCATCATGAGGAAATGATACATAGCCAAATATACCCTCCTTCGACTTGAATGAGCACAGACAACCTATAAGAGATATTAATGAGGCATATATATACAGGGTGTAGATAAAGTCTGGAACAAAATTAATATTTCTGTTATCTTTGGTTTGATGGAAAAACCCTGAAACAGGTCGATTTTGTTTTTATCCCGTGCACTTTATAACATCGTGAATTTAATTCTGTCGTCATCTGGTTACGCGCGGGCGTGACGTCATTAGTTTTTTCAAATGGTAACCCGCCACATTTATTACCCCTTGTCGTTAGGTATTCCATTGTGCATGTAACGGTATAAAAAGTTTGGTACCTTACATAACAATTTTTGGGAGAAAAATGCTTTCGAATTTCAAAAAATTAAAATTTTATTTCTAATGAAAAACTAATCAAAAATTATTTTAAAAAATCAGATAAATTATAATCCGAGGTTTATCTTGGATTGTCGTCAAACAAGACACCAAAAAAATGTCAACGGAAGTGTTCAAATTGTCCGCCATTGGCCATTTGACACTGGCCGAGACGGACGTACACGCTTTCTACGACACGTCGTATTGTCTCTGCACCAATATTTCGCATTTCCTCGAGGATACGATGTTTCAGATCATCCAAGTTATTTGGCTTATTTGTGTACACCTTTGATTTCACATGACCCCATAGAAAAAAATCAAGTGGTGTGAGATCTGGCGAACGGGCGGGCCATTCAATTGTTCCCCTTCGTCCGATCCATCTCCCGGGGAAAATTTCGTCGAGGTAACTCCGAACACGCCAGCCAAAATGTGGAGGTGCTCCATCTTGTTGAAACCAGATTCTGGGGTGAGGCTTGTCGGGGGTGTTTTCATCCGGAAATAATTCTACCAATGTTGGCACTAGCGTAAATCTTAGGAAATGTAAGTATGTTTCAGCGTTTAAATTTCTGTCCAGAAAGAAAGGCCCCACAATGCGATCTCCCACTATTCCCGCCCATACATTAACTTTTTGCCGGTGTTGGGTGTGCTCCTCTCGAACCCATCGAGGATTTTCGCCCGACCAGTACCTACAATTGTGGCGCTTCACTTCACCGTTCAAGGTAAAAGTTGCTTCGTCACTAAAAACTACATTGTCAACAAATCCGGGATTCTCATCGCACCGTAGCATGATTTGTTCACAGAACTCGAGTCGGCGGTCGAAGTCATCTTCATTCAGTTCCTGAACCCGATTGATTTTGTACGGATGAAGTTTTTCCTTCTTCAGCAATTTGGCTACTGTGGTAAAATCAACTGCATGATCCCTGGCAATGTTCCTTGTTGAAGTGTGGGGGTTGTCCTGAAGTTCCAAGAGAATATTGACCCTTCTACCTTCCTCAATTCTTGGTCGACCTTGACGAGCCCTGTCTTTTACACTACCAGTTTCAGCAAATTTTGCGACAATTTTGCTCACCGTTGACCGCGAAATCGGTGCGCGGTTTGGATTTTCTGCATTGAAAAACTGACAGGCTTCTTCATGGCTACGTATTTTATCACCACAACCAACAATAATGAGAATTTGAATCCGCTCTTTTGGCTCAAATTCGCCATTTTCGCAATGCACGTTCAACACTACCAATGGAGCAAGTATTGTGAATGGATAAGTTCAAACACCAAGTAATGAACTGTCAATATGACGTGTCGTAGAAAGCGTGTACGTCCGTCTCGGCCAGTGTCAAATGGCCATTGGCGGACAATTTGAACACTTCCGTTGACATTTTTTTGGTGTCTTGTTTGACGACAATCCAAGATAAATCTCGGATTATAATTTATCTGATTTTTTAAAATAATTTTTGATTAGTTTTTCATTAGAAATAAAGTTTTAATTTTTTGAAATTCGAAAGCATTTTTCTCCCAAAAATTGTTATGTAAGGTACCAAACTTTTTATACCGTTGCATGCACAATGGAATACCTAACGACAAGGGGTAATAAATGTGGCGGGTTACCATTTGAAAAAACTAATGACGTCACGCCCGCGCGCAACCAGATGACGACAGAATTAAATTCACGATGTTATAAAGTGCACGGGATAAAAACAAAATCGACCTGTTTCAGGGTTTTTCCATCAAACCGAAGATAACAGAAATATTAATTTTGTTCCAGACTTTATCTACACCCTGTATATGTATGTATATTAGGTACATTGCTGAATTTGCTCGTTAGCACTCATTATTGATAAATCCTGCCAAGTCTGCTGTTACATTGATTTTGATAGTAACAATATTATACCATTCAAAGACGAAACTAAAAGTTTGGGATTGTTTCTAGATAACCCATTCAGATATAAGTGACATATAAATGACAGCACAAATAATCTACAAAGCATGGCAATTGTTTCTTTAAGAAATTAAGAACAGAGAATAAATTTTGCGGTTTCCCGGTACTGTACCTTGACACAGTTTTCACGAATTCGGAGGAAGTGGTCGGAGATGGAATGCAAATGTTGATTGGAAGCGAGGTTTGCCATAATCCGATTATAAAAATGGAAAAAACACTTGTCAAAATTGTTTAAATAATAAAGATAGAGGAGAAAAGACTTTTCTAGAGATAATAGGTACTACACTAAAGTAACAAAAACAGACTATAAATTTCGAATTAATTAATTATGTAGGTAGGCATATATCTACCACCTACTAATTTGTCATATTTTATTTAATAATATTTATTATTTACAAGTATCCCAGAAGAATGTGTATTGATCACATGTTTTATTACATGAGAATATAAATTAAATTGACTCTGCCAAATCTTAAGTAATACAACATTTTCCCCAAATAAAGACAGTTATTTTGTATAAAGACCAGAACGTCGGGCAAAGAAAGAAATAAATTAATAATTTTTTCGTAATTTTAACCTGTCAAAACGTGGATATATTGTTTTAATTCTCTTTTAAATGTGGCATATTTTGTTTATTTTTTGATTCATATAAGTCGTTAAACATTTTTGTTTGTTGTATATTATTGCAAATATTTTGTTCTTCATTATCTATATACAAAACGGAATATGTCATCGTGGAGTTGTAAATTACTCAAGTTTTTCTTTGCAAACTTAATATTATGTGACAAAAAAGAAACGAAATCACCGAGTAAAAATCTTGTAGGCATTGTAATTTCATTGAAAAGCAAGGAAACATACAACTCTTCGAACTATCATTTACTTGACATATTGTATGGGTGGGTCTGGCGATCGTGAAGTTGAGAATATTGATGAGGGCTCTTTCAAAACGCCTAATGTAATAGTTGCAGAATGAGGGATTCTTTAGCTCTTGAATATATTGTAATACGAATTCTGCCAGCATTTCGTAAATGTATTTGTGGCCTCGTAGGAATGGTGGAACAATCATATTTCTTATGCCATTTCAAGCCAAAACCATAAATTCTCTAGTAAATGTCTAAATAACGTCATCAGTGTTGTACTTTCCAATCTGCCCGATAGGAAATTACCATCCCTAAGAACAAGCAATTTCAGTCTCGTATCTTTCCGTTTGGTGGTTCTTCTACATCACCATCCTGAGCATCCACGATGTTGTCTGCCTTTTTAGCACCATCTCTCCCATAATTAAAATTGTAGCAATATTTCCTTGCGTCGTTCAGCGATTTCAGAAAGTGCAATACATGCCTCATGTAATCCACTCAAACCCAAAAATCACTAAGCTAGTGAAAATTATAATCGAAAAATCAAACTAAAATGATCCAAAACAAGGAAAAGAAAATCGCTATTTTCAGTATAGATGATGAAAGATCAGAAGTTGAACGGCTAAGCAAAGCGACGCCACAACTGGTCGTGTGACGAAAAATGCGTTTACTTTAAGTGCTGAACAACTTTTTTCACACAATCGTAAAATATGTTTTAGGCCTACTTAAAAAACAAGACATCATACTTTTTTTAATTTAAAACTCTGCGGCTAAAACAACCTGTACAAAGATCGTCGTTATCATCAGCAACAGTGGTGAACTCCAATCATCGTGTCTCTTCAAACTTAAAGATAACACAAAGATTTATTGTGTTCTGCTAACGTTTTAGGCTATCGTCTTGATTTAATTGCACAGTTTGCGATTATCGTTCTGATGTTGACTTTGCCGTGTGGCTGGATTGTCTTTCGGCGTTATCGTGTATTTGGGAGGTAAAAGTGTTTACCGTTTCGATATAATGTATAATTCTACTTGGATCGCTTTTATGACAGTATCGAATTACTTCATAATAGATATATTATATTGCCTTTTACATTTGTACATTTGTTGCTTGCATGGAATCGTTTTGGGATTTAAATATTTTTGTTCGCATTATAGTTTTCTCTGCATTCTACTATTTTTTTTTGACAACAATACAGAAGTTGTCCAAATACATCAATACTCTCTTCTTGAAATTCTAGACAGTAATCGCCCAATACGTGACATATTCCGTGATTATTCAATGTCTAGTAATAATAGTTGGGTAACGGAGTACCTATGTAGTCGAGAAATAAGTAGTCCGTAAACGTCCAACAACAACTACTGCACTCTTGCTATCGACGTATTTATGTGCGAGTGTGTATTATTACTATTACGTAATTTCATTCAAACTGTGCACCTGGCTACACCTCGACTGCGATGAAAGTAACGTTTTAATAATAACAACAAACGACAACATCAACGAAGGAAGGAAAATACGAGCGAGTTACTCGTATCAGAAGTAGATTCTGAAGAAGAAAAAATGGATAATTTTAATTGAGTGCGGGCCACAATGTTTATAACGTTCCGACCCTGGCCTATAAATGCATTCGTTATTATTTATTGTGCACTCTCGCCCGGTACATGCATGCAAATTCGTATTATGACAATCCCTTTGGCGAATTATTTTCTATATACCTACGACCGACCATTAATTTGTAGCGTTGCTCATTACCGGTAATTGTCATTTTTGCAAACTTACCATTACCTACCTTAATACCTACATGTTTCATTTCCACTTTTTATTAACTGCACAACAATTGAATTTCGAAATGTACTAATGGCTACATTGCACGACAGACATGAATACAATATATACGTAGGTACTACTGTGAAAATATATAATTATTCAGAATTTTATGGGAAATTAACCTTGTTGTTTTGTAAAAATTAAATCGTGACTTGGTTTATACCTACTAAATAAAATTGCACGTGTCGCACTTAATAATTATTGGTTATATCTGAGTTTTCAAGTATTTATTAAATATTCCAATAATAAATATTAATAATTATTTTCTTCAAAAAAAAAAAATCTCTTAAAACACTCGCTCTATAACCTCCAACTTAAATATATTAATAATAATAATAATTTCTTTGAGTATATTTAGTAATAACAATAATAATATGATGATAAAACATGAAGGTATGACCAAAAACCAAAATATGTCCATGTAGTGTGAATGTCGTTTTTTAAGCGTCATTCTTGCTGGGTGCAGACAGTAGGTTGTGAGTTTTTTTATGATAAAATGTGTTTTCAACTATGTTCAAAAGATCAGACTTTCTTCTTTTTATCACGAAACCTCCTCTACCATAGATGCAAAGGTGATCATTGTTCTCCATGATTTTCTGTTTTTTGCCTACCTAGATTGTTTTCGTTTTAAATGTTACTGCTCATATGAGTTTCGTCCGCTTCCCTTCCTCTTTTTACGCTGTTGGATCCCATTTTTGAGTATCATATTTTTTTGCCTTCAAACATCGTATTATTTCATCACTTCATGTTTTACCTTTTTTTTTTTTTTGTTATATTACACCCTTTAAGGAAACTTCATATATCCTACAATTAACGAGCGAGTAATTTAGCTTTCGTCATGACAATGTTCCATTCATTCCAGTGGATATTCTAGATCGTTCTCATTGTTCCAACTTATCTTGAATATGCATATTCTGTTATTACACGTCTAGCTACAATTTTCAGTTTTCCTAAGACAATAATGATGCGCTGCGAAATATCATTTTTTGACTGTATCTTTCGGTTTATGAATTCTCGTTTGAATCTTTGGATAATGCACAACAAATGCGGAATGACCGAAAACAAGCACCAAAACGTTGTATTTCGAAAAAATAGAAGAAAAAACGTATGTATGTATGTATAGAATCTTTTATATTATACGTACAGATCATTTTAGAACTACAATACTGCTAGAATTTCGATTTTCAAGAGAATGTATGTAACCAACTATGCGATAAAAAGCCTTACAATTGAAATTATTTGATGAATGGTTTAGTGGATTTATCACGATATCGAAAGGGCTTCGTGGCCGTAATGTTGGTTTAGCTAGGTGTTGTAATACGATACATTGAAAGTTGGAGAAGACACAGGGAATTGCGTGATTCCATTAAACTGTTCTAAATTAATTCCATATTGTTTTAAAGTACTTCCTAAAAAAGTCGTCCAAGAATTGCGAAAACAGCAACTCTTATCGTATGTGTAAAATTTAGTAACTATCAAAAAATATTTGCCTTGTTTGTCGTAGTATCTTTTCTCATATCTGTGTTTAGGACTCAATAAATAGCTGCTTCCCCAAACTACCCATCTGTTTTACATTACAATGTTTCCATTTGTATTTCGAAGATTACTGCATATGTTTTTCTGAGAAAATAAGGCGCTTATTGTCGTGACTGGCGAGCTGACCCTTGAGTCTGAAAAACAAATCTTTGGAATTGTTTATTCTGAAGTCAATGTAGGTCATCGTTTGAAAAAATATTTGCAATAGGTACATATTTGAAGTCTTGTGCGGATTATATATATATAGAAATTCGGGGAATCACGTTCCCGTTCTAAACCAGATGATAAGAATTCCATATCTGCGATAAATATTGCAAAACAGACAGCGTTTCATGTCAACACTTACCGTTTTTAATTTACAGCATTTCTGTCGAGATATAAACGTTATTCAAAAAACTAATTTTTATTGGCCAGATTTCCGTCATGAAAATTATGAATGTTTCTAAAAAAAAATGGCTCGCACGAGGTTTTTTTGTGTTGTGTATATTGAAGTTTATGATTTTTTCAAAATCAGAAAAAAGCAAAACAGCTGTATCTTAATGAAGTTAAGTATATATACAAAACACATAATAAAGACTTAATAATGGTTCTAAAATAGTTGCTTAATTTTATTTTTGGAAGCATTTGGCAACCTTACATCAATCTTGCTGCTACGTTAAAATGGATTTTATACATACATTTTCTTTACTACACGTTCAAATAGACGTTGCATATTTTTCTGCAATAGGGACATACGAATCAAATAGAACAGAATTATTAATTAATTGATTTAAGATAGATGTCTATTCATTTAAATGAATTGTAATTAATTTTATATATCTATTAATGCAGGAATTATTATATGTAAATCATATTTAAGAGGCGCGTTTACCTATCGAAAATTAAGGCATCACCGTTTCGCGTTTTTTAAACTCATTTTGTAATTTTAGAATCTCAAATTTGGGTTAGTGATGCAAAAGGCATACATAATGTCAAGGTCAGTTTTTGTACTAATTTATTTTCTTAAGAAAGTTATGTGTTTTAGAAATAACCACAAAAATGCATGAATTTCATTAATGTCTACTAACTAAGGCTGGTACACAAAAGAAAAAGAACGACCTCTACGCGCCAGCTGCGCATTATTTTTAAAGATAAAAAACATTAAACAGTAAACATTGCCACGCACATTTTACACGAGGTTTTTTCAAGTCGTCTTTACGGTATTTCTAGCGGTCCTAGCGAAGACGAAAATCTATTGCAGACTTAAATGCGAGTGACAGTTTAATTACAAACTGTCACTGGCGTTTAAATGTCATATATACCTATAATATTCGAGTGTATAATAATATAACAGTTATGGGCAAGCGAAAATTGGCTTATTGTAAAACATCAACATCAACAGTTCCGTAAGTACTCATTCTTTATACATTATGTTTCCCAGCTATTGTATTCCTTTATCTATGACAGAATCTCTGAATAAAACCGAAGCGCTGTGACAGAACCGAATATTGTCTACCTCCACCTACTCACACCCCCCTTGCGTCTACCCGTGCTGCGAGTAATATAAGTTGCATAAGTTTCTATCTGTTGGTAAACGCCCCTCTTAAATTGAATTTTGATATGATACCATGTGTAAAATAATGTATACAAATATGCACATTTGGTTGCATATCATTACTTTACATTGTAAAATATAACAGACATAATTAAAGACATCCATCGAATAAACAATTCGGATTTTTTTTTAAAGATACCTTAAATCTCCACTAAAGTGCCGGTTGTAACTTTTTTAAAAAAATTAATCAAAATGTGTAAAATTACCACCAGTTTATAATAAAAGTGTAGTGGAGAAGTGCGCTATTTATCTCCACGCCGTTTGAAGCAATTTTAATGCAAATCTATCCAACATAACCAGAAGAAAGGGCGAAGAAAGAAAACATGCAATTAAATAAAACACAAATATCAGTATTATAATAAAAAATTATCAATAAAAACAAATATCTAATGCACACGAACCTAAAAATACGTAAATACGTAATTTTTGGGCGTAGTGTTGGTGCCCAATTATTGTCGTTTACACCGGTATCAGCAATTAGGGCAGAGGGGCGTATACAGTCAATTCTGACAACGTACAGACTCCAAGCATTGCTGCAGGGTCAATGTGTGTTACTTTACTTGATAGGATTCAGTACGAATAAAGGACTCAAACTCATACACCCGCCCCGCGGTGGCGCAAAGGTAAGCGCACCTGACTAGAGACACGCCATGAGTTAAAGACAACCAGAATAATTTGAGTATAATGAAAATAGCAAACGCAAACAACATAATAATATAGTATGCGACGGAACTTAACGCGGGAATTTTAAAATCGACATATTAGAGACTTACCCTTTTCAGTCATTAACCAATCATTGGTTTACCATTAAGTTATTATTATTTACAACAAGTTATGTTTGTTAAGACGAGTTTGATATTAATATATATTTTTCTTCAGTTCGACAAACAATAACTTTCATATTTGGCTTGTATGGACACGATGGTTTTCCTAATATCTTCATTAAAGGCATTGCTTGCGCTGTATGCGGCTCAATTTTAGTGATTTACTACGATCTATCCTTCAAACTCTTAGCTGTTCTGAATTTTGAAAATAGAGTGAAATTATAATTATTATTATCCAAAAAGGTGAGTGTGCAAATATCTAATGCCTCGGATCGTCTTTGAGTACAGCATGCGTCGTTACTGTGAGCACTGAATCAAGTCCAGAAAACATATTTGAAAATCGATGATGTTTGTATGCCCTCCTCGAGGCACTGACTATGAATTACTAATTTTACTGCATAATTTTCCTTCTCCTCGCATCATTGAAATTTGGCTTAACTGCTTGGGCTCAGTTCAACTTATTCATTGGAGTTATTTACTATATTTGCTGAGTAATACGTAATAATATGGTTTTAGTTGTTTTGAAATTGCTGCCTAGTGTTTTTCTCATTTTTACATAGCATTTTAGCTTGGCTATTGTATGGATTTGTTCTGGCAGGTTTTCACTGTTTTATTGTTGCATTGTTTTTTCTTTATTTTTATTTAATTTTTGGAGTCGCTTTTGTAAAAGAAATGAATTATTGTATTTTTCAGTTTAACTGCAGTATATAGGTAGCATACAAATGGATAGTAAACGCAATTATTATTTTTATTCTAAACTAACATTGCATTCATTGACCTGTCGTACCCAGCTTTAGGATCTATTGTTTTAGAATTTATTTATTTATTATTATTTCTGAGTAGCAAAAAACAAATATGTAATGTACACAAATAATTTCTCTTGTTCCAAGTGTCAGTTAAAAAAACATGCATCATAGAAATGATTGATTAGGAAGAATGCATATTGTTTTCGGAAGAAACGCTTACTATTTTCGATGCATACCTAACAAACATTTCATTTGTGTTATATAGCGTGCGAATCTGTATAATATATTCACTGACTGTACTTTTTATCAACATATTTATGTGGTTTTTGTGTGCGCAAATTTTCTCAGAATCCAAACGGCTTATCGGTCGGTATCTTTCGATTTCTGGGAATGTCGAATTGAAAGTACGTTTTGTTTTTTTTATTATCGAGGACAGTCAATAATATGCGGCGGACTCCGTGATATATCAGTAGGTACATATTTTCATTCAAGCAACTATATAATTATTGACTTCTGGGAAACCCTGAAAACGTTGTCGAAGTTTGCATGAGGCTTTGCATTACTCGCATGTGCGTCGAAGTATTGTGGTGGCGAAAATATTCGACATCGAAATTTTTGCAGTAGTCGACGTACCGAAATAGTGGTAAGCTTATAAGCTATCAATACTACAATATTTGTTTGTATTTGAGTGTATACACACCCCATTAAGACCTGATTTTCTGGCAAGTTGCTCAGTCGATATATCTATATCTCTCGTCAGTTGTTAAGATCAGACAAATTTCTGAAGAATATAAAAGCAGTTAAAAGTAAACCCTTATGGCCATTTTTCTTACAAATATCTCGCAAATTATTAATTCGGATTTGATACAATATACATTTGTACAAAGATAATTTAAAAATTCGGACCGGACGTAACACTTTTTACTTTCTTATACGTAGTATAAGGAAGTATTGTGATGATGAAAATTTTTGACCTCGAGATTTTTGCAGATGTCCACGTTTTGAAGCCCCTGATACCAAAAAAGTGGTTTTTAAAAAATTTCTGTGTGTCTGGCTGTCTGTGTGTGTCTGTGTGTGTGTGACCACGATAGCGGTCAAACCGCTACAGATATCAATTCCAAATTTTGTATTTATGAATATAATCTCCCTCTTGAGAACTGATTAGATTTTGAGCAAAATCAGCACACCGGAAGTAGTAGTTTACCTCAGTGAAAAAATCGAATTTTTCACATATTTCGTGAATTATTAAGTTTAAACAAATTTATAAAGAATTCATATGTACTTAAAATTGAAGTTGTTAACACTTTTATTAAAAAGGTTTTTCGAAATTCTTACCAGAAGTAGGTCTTTTACTCTTATCGAAAATCAGTTTCTTGCAAATATTTTGTAAGTCATGCTTTTTAGACAGGTAGGCTACGAATATAAAAGTATTTAGAACTTAATTTCCAATATCTTTTGTATAAAAAAAATTTCAAAATTCGGACCGGAAGTATCACTTTTACTCTTACCGAATAACGATTTTTTGCAAATATGTCGTAAGTTATGCATTCTATGTATATTTATGAAGAGTACAAAAGTATTGTATAAATGAAATTTCAAAATTCGGATCGGAAGTAACACTTTCATACGGTTAAGAAAGTCGTGTGGTGGCCACACCTCATTTTTACTCTTATCGAATAACGGGCAGTTTTTGCACGTATTTCGTAAGTGATGCATACCTACTATACAGATCTATGAAGAGGATAATTTAGAACAACTTTTGTATACGACATTTTGATGAGTTGGGTTGGGTATAATACGTACCTATAGCATAGCTATTTTATATTTTTATAGCCAATATTGGTTTTCGTAATGAAAGTGCTTTTAAACATCATCATGCTCATCTTAGAAAACTTAATGTCGAAAAAACTACGAGTATTGTGGAAAAATTTTATACACTTTTCTGGCTGCAACCAGGTTATTGACAACACACTTTAAGTATAAGTAT
This sequence comes from Amphimallon solstitiale, assembly GCA_963170755.1. Taxonomy (NCBI): domain Eukaryota; kingdom Metazoa; phylum Arthropoda; class Insecta; order Coleoptera; family Scarabaeidae; genus Amphimallon; species Amphimallon solstitiale. The sequence goes on from OY720676.1 coordinate 195,207,486, forward strand.
ATACATACCTACTAACATCATTGTTGCTATCTACTTTTGGAAATATACAATATACGTACATAATATGTGAATAGAAAATTAATTTCTTGCTTTAAAAATACTTCGAAGCCGCCTTGTTTATAATCAAATACTATTATTTGTAAAACCATTGCATTGCTATAAAATATATATTTTTAAAAGAAAACGTTCATAGTTAGTATTGATTTTTATCACTTTAAATCCCTTCTTTATACTGCTTGATTATGCCGGTAATAAGAAGCGATTGAACTTTTAAAAAAGTATTCTTTAAAATTCATATTGACCGCCGTCTACAAGTAACGATGTCGCTCTTAATTTTTTTTTTATTATCCGTAAAGGCCCCTACACAGGTTCCATCTTACCTTAATACTTGACTGCGCAGTTCTAGTCTCAAGAGAAGTTTGAAAACCGTTTACACAGAAAAGTTTGATGACTGCGTCTACACGGTAGGATTTACATTGAGACATAGAATTGCGCAGTTCAAGTGTCAAAGTAAGAGGGAGCGTGTGTAGGGGCCTTAACATTAATTTATTTTCCTCTAGTACCTATCATAATCAGAAAATAATGTCTTTATTATTTTATTAAATGGTGAATAATAAGAATAAATTTGTAGGTACTGAAGATACTTATAATAAAAAAAAGGCAAAGTACGAAATAATATGTAACATCTTTCCTGATAAATGACAAGCTGAAATGTTCGAATATCAAATTATTACCTACCACAACACTAACACTGACTTATTCGTTTGAGTTCACTAGACGCTTTGCATTGGTCATTGGTATGTGTTCCTTGTATGCAGGAAAACGCAATTATTAAGGGTTGATTCTCTTATGCGTAGATATTATATACATATACTGTTCGACCTCGAAACAGCACGAGGCTAACGCAACAGGTGTTACGGCATAAGGTATATATAAAGTATAACGTACCTACGCGGGGTCTGGGGCGTCAGCTGTGGACGACAGTTGCACCACCTAGTCATGCCAATTTCGTTTCTTGGATCGACGCGACGCCTCACACCCTCTCAGACTACAACAATATCTACCTATAGATCTACACTATACAGATGCATAATCGCATTTTTTTGCCATCGCAGCCTGCTATTATTAAAGAAGACCACGCCAAGTGAATTTCAGCTATTTCTCTCTTACACCTACATATAAGTACCTAAACTCGGAACCGCATTTCGATGATGAGCGTTGTTTCAAACAAACAAAAAAGGGAATTACATAATACTGGCGTTCGTTCGTGCATCACTGAATTTGTATTGTTGTATCATTGTTATTTTTAATTTGTTGTTTCGTCATTTCAGTACAATTCAGACGCAGGCGGTATTCACGGTTTCTTGTAAGAATATTCGTAACAAGTAGAGAAACGAACAATTGTGCTTAATTTCCTTTTTTCTAATTTGAAACGAGGTATACACACCTACCGTTTGATTTTGTTTAAAAAACCATAGTAAAGACAACAACAAAATTATATAAAACACAGTGGATATTTATTATATTAGTAAATTAATAAATACATATAACATATAGACATGCTTTAAAATCTTTCTTTTTCAGAATAAATTAAAAACTGGTTTATATGGATGAAGTAAAAAAAGAAACGGCGCTTTTTTCATCGTGTGTTTACATAAAAACTCGGTTTTCGAAGACAATTTTTTGAATCCCAAGTCTACTTCTTTCTGTATTAATCACATAAAATTTAGAAACCTGTACTACACAAACTATATTATATAGATATTATGTATTACATAACATTTATTTATTATATAAATGAATGTTGTATTTTGATCCAAGATTAGGCATTTTAGTTATACCGCAGTCTTCCAGGTGGCATGGAAAGAATAACATGGGAGTGTATAATTTCTTCGTAAAAGTGTTCTCTTTCGTCCATCTACAGGCTTTTTTGGTAGGCCCCATACAATGAACTGTGGCACTATCATTGTTTACACTGCTAATACAAGAACAAAATCTCCTTTTTCATCCATCATTACTGCTAGAAAAACATATAGAGCACTTTGTCTAGAACACAACTTGGAAGGGTCTTCATCTGCATAAGATGACGATTCTTCTTTTTGCGTCTTTTTACGCCTGTTTTTTTTTTAGACATGTAGATGAAAAGATTTTGAAGTAAAATTTCATGTGGATTGATGAACTTGTTTAGGAGCAGAACATTCTTGTGTCTGAAGATGTAGATACTTTTTCCTTGAAACATTTGCAATTTTCTCCTTTTCTTGGTGCGAGGAATAACATTCTCATTGATTTTTTGCTTAGTCTGTGTCGGGAATGCTTCTCCTACCAAATTTATATTTAAATATTTCTTGATTAAGTAATCGACCGATTATTTCCTTTTTATTTATTGGAAATATCTCGGACTTCTCCGACCCATACTTAATCTTTTTCTTGTAAGACTCTTTCAGCAGCATTGGGAACTCATGTTTTGTTAATGTCGAATTTCTCACTAACATTTGAGTAACACACATCTCAATAACATTCACAATGAATTGGGAGCAGTTTTATTAACACATACGTACTTACTGAAAATTTTACATAACAAAGAATCAACTTCTCGGAAAATACAGACTTCATTGTCCGAATTTTCAAAAATTTTTTACGCAAAAATTATTCATTATTATTAAAGTACTTCTAGTCTCTTTGTAAATCTTTACAGATGCATACTTTGCGAGATACTTGCAAAACAGTGCTACTCGCTAAGAGTAAAAGTGTTACTTCTGGTCCGAATTTTGAAATTTCTTTTATATAAAAATTATTCCAAATCTCGCTCTAAATACTTTTGTACTCTTGCTGAATCTATATAGAATGCATAATTTACGAGATATTTGCAAAAAAAGATCGCTATACGATAAGAGTAAAAGTGTTCCTTCCGGGCGGAATTTTGAAATTTCATTGTACAAAAAGTATTTAAAGTCATGTTTTAATAGTATATTAAAATACAAGTTTCATAAGACACGATTTTTGCGCACGCGTTCAAGTTTAGAAAACGAGCCGCTAGGCGAGTTTTCTAAAGAACAAGTGCGCAAAATGTCTTATGAAACGTGTATTTTTTACTATTTTTTCTATTTCGGTTATTAAAAGTTCAAAAAAGCTTAAAATAAGAGACATGTTTTGTTCGAATATTGTAGAAATTTTGCTTTTTTGAAGTTGGTTACTCTGATTTTTAAGTAGAACGTTTTAAATATTTGAATATCGGTGGTGCTATATGTAATTGTGTTTAAAATTCAGACTGATTTATACAATAAATTATCAATTCAAATTATCAACAAAAAGGACGAAATAAATAACTGTACGCCCCTAGAGATTCGCAAAATAGCAGAAGACAGTTTACAAAATCTTTCGTCCACAAACTCTCTACATATTTATCAAAACAAACTTTTATAACAGTTGTACTATTCAACATTGTAATTAGTAATTAGTAAATGTCAATAGTAGCATCCGAAAACTTATCATCCAACTCTGCTTAACAATTTATATTGCTAATTAGTAAGTGAAATGTTAGCATGTGTGCTTTTTATTCTTTGTACAATTTTATTGCACATTTTTGTTACTTTAAAGGCTTATATTCTGACATTTAAATACGATTTGGTTCCATTTCTTTTGTTACCAACTTCAAAAAAATAAAATTAGCGTGCGATAAAGTAATACTTTATGCAACCAAAACGGGTGTCGTAAAGTGAACATTATAGCACCGGAATAGAAAAATACTCTTATATCCGTAACGTACCTGTTTAAAAAGCATGACTTGCTAGATATTCGTAAAAAACGATTTTCAATAAGAGTAAAAGACCTACTTCCGCTAGAAGTTTCGACAAACTTTTTTAATTTTTTTGTTTTTCAAATTCACTTTTGACTACATTTGAATTCTTTATGAATTTGTTTAAACTTTGTAGTTGACGAAATATTGGTAAAATTTGATTTTTTCACTAAAGTAAACTACTATTTCCTGTCTACCGATTTTTTTGAAAATCTAATCAGATCTCAGATACTCGTAAATACAAAATTTGGAATTGATATATTCAGCCGTTTGACCGCTATCGTGGTCTCACACACAGAGAGAGAGAGAGAGAAATTTTTTTTAAAAATCACTTTTTCAGTGTCATGGGACTATAAAACATAGACATCTGCTAAAATCTCGTGGTCGAGAATTTTCTTCATCATAATACTTCCTTACACATAGCACATATAATAAAGTAAAACAGCTTCGAGCGATTAAATATGTACCAGTTCTATGTTTTTGTAATCTAAAGTTATGTAATTTTAATTTATTTTTTCCATGCAAGAACGAAGATCATAAATGTAATAATGTAAATGTTGATTAACATAAAAACACCATTCCCTCCATAGTTATATTATCATGTGTATAATATAATAAGTAGGTGTGTTGTTCTTTTTTTAAGTGAGTATTACTATTTTGAAAAATATGTTAATGTTATCTCTTGAATCATTCATCTAAAGCTGAAGACACCTTCTGATTCCTGTAATAAAATAACGGCGCGGCGTGCATATTTCAAAAGATTGAAACAACAGTAAAACCTCCCGTCAAGATAAGAACTCAGAAGTTAATAAATATAAAGAGACGGTCCGGACCTTCCTCAACGGATCCGATCCCGCTTGGTTTATCGTAATCCGGTCGACACCTTTCGCCAAAAATCAACACTTCATCATCCGCTCTCCCGACCTTCCTATGCGTAAAACAATACGACACACGGACGAGGACGGGACCCCGCTTCCTCTAGAAAACTGATGCTAATCTATAGAGGGAACTCAAAACATTAAAGCGATGGAAACAACACGCAATTTCTATTCCTCCGACAGAGTCGTCCCGTCACAGTCAAATCATGTTCGCCGGTTTTTTTCCCTTGCTGTTCTTGTTATATTATTATTGTTGATGCAGTACGGTTAACATTTGATGTTAATCTCGGAAATGTATAGAACAGAGATAGTGGCTAGGTGCCCGGTAAAAGCCACGTTGTAGCACAAGACGAGATATGAGGTATATAGCTAGCGTAAGGAAAACGAAACAAGCAGGTCGAGTAGAGAAGAACCTTCTTGCCGTGTCGTCGTTGTGGTAGCGACCGGGCGGGCAGGTGGTTTTTGATGCACCTGTTCAACACCAGTTTATATTTTTAACGTAAACTGCTCTTGCAACTTATATATAGACACTTCTATAAGTACCTAAAGTGTGTGTGTGTGTGTGTGTGTATGTGTGTGCTGTATGTGTGTGCTGTGTACGTTTCTTGTATCTCATATATTCAACGTATGTTGGTGGTTTATAGTACAGTACGTTGTTTTACTAGAATATATAGATACGTATCTGCTAATACAAAATATTAAATTAATTATTATTGATCAACTACTTCTGTATATTTCAATGATGGTAATTTAGTATTTGATTTTATATAAGTATTAGAATGAAACGTTGAAAAAAAAACACTATAGAAATACTAACTTGAAGACCATGTCTCATTTTAAGTTGAGTTGAAAGAGTGTAATTTTTAAATTTTAACAACCAAGGACAACTGTACTGATATCGCTGCGCGATATAAGGGCGTCACATAACCTCCATTTACATTGATAATTTTGATCTAGTAACCTCAAAATATTGATCCTTATGTGACGCCGCCATCTAGTAACAACGAAAAGAAATAATTTCTGAATTTTGATCGAAATAAACTTTAAAATAACACTTTAAACATTAACTTTACAATAATTCATATTAATCATTTTAAAATAATATAATAGAACAAAATAAAACTAAAAAAATGTGTTGCGAAAAATGAAATTGTTGGGTAGTGTCAAGAATAACAATTTTACTTGCATTTCAAAGTTTTTATAAAAATACAAAAGAAAACACCAATTAGTGTTCAATTACGTTGTAAAGTGTTTGTTTGGATTTTTTTTAATAAAAATGTTGCGGTACTAACGTAATTAACGCTTTCAATTGTGTTGGACGATTTTGAAGTTTTATTATTCCACATCGCAATATTTGCCTTATAAAATATTCTGCCAGTCTGGCGAAGATAAGAGGGTGCATTATCAATACCTAATAATTAGCGCATTTTAAAAATTACTATACCATCTTTATTCATCCAACAGATACAAATATAATTACAGGACAAAAATTGACAATGTCGAAATATTCATAAAAACCCCACTTGTATGCTTTTTAAAATTAGAGTTCACATATTTAGACATATTGTTAATATTAGTAATCTAATAACGTCTCGCAAAGCCGCCTCACTTCAGCCCAGCAATTTTTCCATTAGAATTTTATACATCTACAAATATCAAGATATAAATTTAACCTATAATATAAATGCAAAAAAAATCATAGCTATTTACCAAGAATTTTCCTTATACTACATTTCGAATAATCAATGCTCATTTTCCGAAGTACCTTGCGACTAACTTGCCTTTTGACAAGCGTCTGCGGACAGACAGCATGCGATTTTATTCCAAAAGCCGCACTTGCGCATGAAGGTTCTATTTCTGATATTTTCATAATGTCTTTCCATGCTATAATATAATATAAAAGAGACATGAAAATGATAATTTGATATAGAGATATCGTTCATTTATCTGTTTTTAATGTAATAAATAATTAATGAAACAATAAACAGAATAAAAAGCAGGTAGCTATTTATATGAATTTATTATTAAAATTCGACTTAATATTAGCAAATAATGTTTTTTTGCGCTTGTTCATCACTTGTTTTTTTATCTCCTTTCTTTTTTTCATTGTTGAAAACAAGCGTCGTTGGGGACTTATCTTTTTATTAGGTGGAGATGTTCCCGTTTTTTTAATTACCAGTTGCTTATTCTTACTTTGTATTGCCGTTAAAGTTGTACATTGTTATATTTGCCGAGGGGACACATTTTGGTACTTTGTTGTTTTGATATTAAATTGGCTGCTTTTATTAAAGTTTTTTGACAGTCGGGGCACTTTAAAACGTCCATTATAACTTTATGAAATAAGAATTAAACAGAAAATAATCAAATAATCTAGAAACAGAAACCAGAAAATAATACATGTAGATAGTATTTATACAACTGATTTCAAAGCCGTAAATCACAACGATTTGTATGCAAGTGTACAATTCGTATTGCCCAACTCTGAAAAACGCATCAGTTTATTTTGCCGCCTATTCTCACGCGCAAGCGCATTCTTGGAAATAAGAATCGCATGCTGTCCGTAGACGCTTGTGCCTTTTAGCCCAGACTATTTTAATAAGAAATAAATGGCTCAGAACAGGCGTTTTTTCCGTAAGACAACTACCTACACAGATATATTCTTTTCTGTTGGTACTCGATGTAACTTTCAAAATATATTCTAGTAAATATGTAGCACACATTAATTGAAACGACTGAGTGTGTGTAGTATTAGAATAATTTAAGTAGAGAAGAATATGGAATAAACGAAATAAATGTCAAATCTGTCAAATGTCAGTAAAAGTAGGATTGATATAGTCCAATCATATTGCACGTGATTTTAAAAATGCTCAGCGATTACCGAGCAATTTATTATGCTTTGGCTAGATGGCGCCACATAAGGATCAATATTTTGAGATTATTGGAATCAGAAAATTCGAGTTATGTGACGACCTTATATTTCGCAGCCAGATTGTTACAGTTGGCCTTGTAACAACTTAAAAATTTAAATTGGGAAAGATCATTTGAAAGATATTTGGAAGATCTATTTTTTTGAATTTCCATCATTTGTTAAAAAAAAACGCCGAATTTTAAAAGTAGGATACTTAGGTAGGGTACATCATTTGAACGGTATTTGGAATGGTTTGGAAAGAATAGAAGAAACAACAGAAATATTGTTCTTAATAAAATAAGTGAACAATTAAATTAAACTTTTTGACAGAGCGAATAAAAGAGCCATTAAAATTGAAAAAAAAAAAAACAATTAATCCCGAACACGTCACTTTTAAATCAAATATTCAAAGTGAACAACCTCAACCTCTTGGCAATAGAATAATCGATTGCAAAACCCTTCACGGACGTTATTAACCGGAACATCAATGACAGACTCGAAGGCCGTAGTGAGAGAATACAAGACCAAATGACGGAAAGGTTTTCAACCACCAACGGTGTGAGGCAGGGAGATGGACTTGCACCGATCCTGTTCAACACTGTACTGGAGAATGCAATAGAAAATGTCAGTGAGAATCTGGACAGCACAATAATGCGCAAGTCACATCAGATAGTCTCCTATGCAGATGATATTAATCTAGTGGCAAGAACAGAACGAGAAATCAATGAAGTTTTAACAAATTAGAAACACGAGCCAGTAAGATCGGGCTGAAAAGGTCAATGAAACAAAGACCAAGCTACTATTAGTGAAGCCAAGAAGAAGGATTGGCCAAAATTACATAATAGGAAATAATAACTTCGAAGTGATGCAGCGATTTAAATATGTGGGATCCGAAATTAACAGTGAAAACGACATCAAAAAATAATTACAACAACGCATACTAACTGGAAACAGAACCTACTTATCACTCGTACATGTATCCAAATGAGCCACAAGAAAAAGAAAAATTACAATCTACAAGGCCATGATAAGACCTGTGGTGACAAACGGAAGCGAGACGTCGACAATCACTAAGCACTCAGAGGAGCTACTAGCAAGATGGGAACTACTAATCCTAAGGAAAATATATGGGCCGGTGATGGAGGATGGGGAATGGAGAATCCGATACAACTTTGAATTAAAGCAGAAGTACAAATAACCAGATATCGTCGAATTTGTTAAACTACAAAGATTGAAATGGGCGGGGCACCTAGAAACAATGGGTGAGGACCGTATCCCAAAGAAGGTATATAACGGTCAGATGGAGGGCGCCAGGGGAAGAGGACAACCCAAGACAGAAAATGTGGGAGGCCCAGGTCCAAATGGGACTGTAGTGCCACGAAGAAGAAGAAGAAGAGTAGTACTAGGTGTGGTATGCGTCATTCATTATCTTCTTTCGAACACGATCTCTGATCATTTCGATTATTTCATTCTGTCTGATCTTTGACAAGTGAGAGATACGATACGTGACCTTTCTGGAGTTTCTCCAAGGCCATTTTTAATGTTGCGTTGTACTTAGACAGCAAAATATTCAAGTTAAAAAAATTCCTTGCTCTTTCGACAAACACGAAAGCCTTGAATCACTTTGTGTCTCCTTTGAACCACCTAATGGAAGACTGATACAATATCGCATCGATCACTACATGCATGTAATATATTCCCCTAATTTTTCATTCCTATTTAGCCGTGCTGGCGACATACATACCTACTGTTTTATGTTATTTCGTTGCGCTGTAGGTAGATCAAATATCGAAGGAAGTATTGCAACCACTTTTCAAAATCCTCAATGATTCATTCGTCGCCCGTTAATCAGACGGCAGTAAGTATCTGTGTTGTACATTGGTGCACTCATCCATCAGAAGCACCTGAGAGTCCGAGTTTATTACTTTAATATTGTCCGCTATAAGTTAGCGCATATTACCTATATAGGTCCTCTTTTTTTTTTTTTCTCAATTTTTTTCTCAGTTTCCTACTTTTGCGGTCCCTTATATTTCCGGGGAGTCCCTAACTGAGATTATGGCCAAATTTGATTCGAGCTTTACTGCTGGTGATGATCTTGTCCCAAGTTTCTTGGTTAAAAACTTGCGACATTACCTGGTGAAACCGTTGTGCTCTATAATTAATCTTGCCTTGAAAACATCAGTTTTCCCGGATCGGTGGAAACGTACCAGGATTGTTCCTGTGTATAAGAAGAACGACAAATCTCATACCTCTAATTATCGACCGATAGCCATCTTGTCCAACTTTTCAAAAATTCTTGAGCAGGTCCTGTACAGATCCATAACCTTCAATACTTCCTCCCTCATATCTTCCCTTCATCATGGATTCATGCCTGGTAGATCGGTGGTAACCAACCTTGCCACTTTCACTCAATATGTAAGTGAGGCGATGGATGACAGAAAACAGGTGGACGTTATTTATCTAGATTTTTCTCGTGCGTTCGACACGGTTGATCACAGTCTTCTTCTAGAGAAATTGTATTATTATGGATTTGCTCCACGCCTTATTAACCTGTTAAAATCATATATTACAAATCGTTCAAACTACGTATTCTATAATGGTTACAGATCCTTTACCTTCCGTGCAACCAGTGGCGTTCCCCAGGGTTCCAATCTTGGACCAGTGCTGTTTAACATTTTCGTTAACGATATATTTCCTCTTCTGACTTGTCAGGCATTAGCTTATGCTGATGACTTAAAAATTTTTACAACAGTCCATTGTGAAGATGATTCCATCAAATTGCAGCATAACCTTGATGTCGTCACTGCGTGGTCGCACTCGAATGGCCTGGTCCTAAATATCGAAAAATGTAATTCGATGATATTTACTCGTAAATCCGTTTCTCTGGACTACAATTACACCATTTGTGGGCAATTGATCAGTGGGGTTCAGTCGATAAGGGACCTGGGCGTTGTATTTGACACGTCCTTGACGTTCACGCCACATATAACATCTATGTGTGCCGCAGCGTCAAGGATGTTGGGATTTCTGATGAGAATCTCGAGGTACTTCACGGATCCCTGCCTCCTCAAGTCCCTCTACTTTGCGTTGGTAGTCAGTAGGTTGGAGTTTGCCTCGGTTATATGGTACCCCCTCTACACTTCACAACAACTTCCTATTGATAGAATTCAGCGGAGATTTCTAAGATTTTTGTCTTTTAAACTCACTGGAGCCTACCCGGATTGGAACATTTCTTACATACATCTGTTGGAGGTGCATCAGCTCCAATCCTTGGCCGTGCGACGCTCCATGCATAGTGCCAGATTTTTATACAAGTTAATTAACAGTAGGATTGACTGTCCGCAGCTGCTTGGTGCTGTGCCTTTCTACGTTCCGCGATGCTCCGCTCGGCATGCAGCATTCTTCAATCTGCCGACGGCCAGGACCAATGTGCTCAGGAAGTCGCCCTTGCACCACATGGCACGGAATGCCGAAGTTTATTTTTCGGACATTTACGCTGGATACTGGAATCGATAGTGACGTCTGTTACATTTTTCTTTTTGTGTCCTTTTGTTTTACATGTTCATTTCTTTTTTTTTGTCTGCATTAATGTATGTGTTTATTTATATTTTGTCCTGTAATTGGAAATATCTGTTGGGCAAATAAATGTATTATTATTATTATTATTATTATTATTATTATAAGTATATATATATATATATACAGACAGATACACGATCGTTAGGAGTTTACAAGTGCGGAACAAGCTGAATCAAGCACGCATACCTACCATCAAGTTTGCCGCTGTTAATCGCTCGGCTACTTCTTTTATTGGTTTCTTGATGGTTCCTTTTTTTTCCCCCATCATTAATGAATATGGTGAACTCGACGTTTTCTCCTTGGACCGTGGAATAATTAGACGCACCGATCCAGTCGATATATCCGAACGCACCTATGTATGTGTAATGATAGAGATACGTATTATAATACATACTTGTGTAAAAGGTTACCGAATACATGAACCGCATTAATTTCATTAATCGACTTGAATCAGAACTATCACTATAGAAAAAAAAACAATTTGTTGGCATCTAAAAAGAATTATTTAAAATCAAATAATTTCCATGCCCATCTTAAAATATTGACAAATTATACACTGCCTATACAGACAATTAAAATTGGTTTATCCGTGACGAGCTAGCAAATATATAAATGTAGCACAATATTTCTGATTAAATCGTTCGTTTATTTGAATTCGTTCCAGAATATTTCTACTTTTGTTATTTTGATCTTTACAAAAAATGTTGATCGCACCAAATTTAAATATATCTTTTATATTAGGTAGGTACACAGAAAAAAATAATTACCTCGTAAATGTATTGAAAAGGAATTTTAGTACGTAAAATTGATAAGTATTTTCACTTCTTATATCTAATTTTGTTGACTTTTTTTATACGTTTGTGTATTTTCAAAAATCAATTTTAAAAATTGTTTTTACTTCTTTTATGCAAATTTACATATACATATACGTATTTTAAAAAGGTATTTTACAAAACATTTTAAAATTACTCTGAAAATATCTAAGTAAAAAGTACAACAGGGGGTCATAAATGACTGAAATAGGCTGCGAAATTAAGGCAGGAATACTTTGCCGTTTCACTGATACTAATAATATACAAATTGTGTAAACTTATGATGTGTATGTATTTAAGAAACAACAAAGCATTAGTCAATTCCACGATCTACTGTGTCCTATATACGAGGTGTGTCTCAGAATTAATGAGAATGATTCGTTTTCAAGAGTTTTATTCAATGTATCTACAAATTAATATTGTTCCCTTCAAAGTATGTCCCTGGGGATTGCACACAGCGTCTTTAGTAAGTTTTCCATGCCTGGTAACAGTCTGTTTCGTTAGGCTGTTTAGAACCTGTGTCGTGACTGCTTGGATGTTGTTTATTGTTCCGTAATGGGAATATTTCAATTACCGCTTAAGCGTTGGAACAAAAAAAATCACATGGCCCCCCATGTTTGGAATGTTGGGCGGGTGTGGGAGTACTAGAATATTTTTCTCTGTCAAAAATTCTCCAATCGACAATGAGCTGTGACTGGGGGCATTATCGTGATGCAGGATCCACGAGCTGGCAATGTCAGGCCGCACACGCAGAACTCTTTGCCGAAAACGTTCGAGGACGTTGCGATAAAGAGCTTGATTTACTGTCTGACCCGGCGGTACGAATTCTTTGTGGATAATTCCACGCGAATCAAATTAGATGATAAGCATCGACTTGATTCAGGATTTGCTCATGCGAGCTTTCTTCGGCCGCGGTGATGCAGGTGTGTGCCACTCAGCGCTTAGTCGCTTTGTTTCTGGATTATATTCAAATACCCATGACTCATCACCTGTTATCACTCTGTGCATAAAGTTGGGTTGTGTTGTTAAGCGATCCCGCAATTGTTGACTAATGGAGAAGCGATTTTCCTTTTGTTCATCAGACAAGTTCTTGGGCACCAGCTTTGCACAAATTTTCCGCATGCCTAGTTCCTTTGTCATAATTCGATAAACAGTGTCCTTACTCATGCCGACCTCATGTGCCATCAACCTGAGTGCCAACCGTCTGCTAACGCAGAACGCACATTCCCCGCGTTTTTTCATCGGTTTTTGACCCGGAAGGTAGTCCGAAGCAATTGGTCATCTTCGATGGTTTCACGGCAATCTTTGAAAGCCTTGTACCATCTGAAAACTTGTTCTGACGACAACGTAACATCTCCATATGTTGTTCTTACCACTTGTAGTGTCTTTGAAGCAATTCCCTTTTTAATGCAAAATTTAATTGCATATCGCTGCTCGATATTTGCCTGCATTTTACATGTAACGTGGTATTGGAACTTAACGGTAAATACGTGGGGCTCATGCCACTAACACTAGACTTAGTGGGCTGCGCCTGTTATGGTTGCGTTCCTAGACATTCCACTCACATGTATTCGACTCCAGTCGGCTGCAGTCGTTGTCATATTTAGCGTAAACAATTCATTCTCATTACTTCTGAGACATACCTCGTACAACCATTTAGGGCCACTATTGATTTTACGAATATATGAGTTTTTTTTTAATTGATAAAAGAATAATCTAACGCCCAAATAACCATATATATTGCTGTACACCTATTCGTGAATGGTCTCAACGAATTTGCATTGAACGTCTCAAAACTGAAATTACCTTAGTATTAGGGCTATCCTTTCTCATAAGAAATACATATAACAGAGCACCGATTGCAATTTTGTGAAGAATGAATGTTAGGTACGATGTGATCAAAATCCCAATTTTTAAACAACATTTTTTCCTCGACGGATCAGTAATCGCCATAATTGTAGGTATTGGTCACGGGACAATCAACATGGAGACAAATTAAATGTATGGGCGGGAATGATAGGACGGCGTTTTTTAGGACCTTACTTTTTTGAAGGAAACCTGACTGCTGTTCGATATGTAATTTTTTTACAATTTGATTTGGTGCCACCAGTGGCAGTTCTTTTTCCTAATAATGAAGGTGGCAACGTATACCTCACCGCAGAATATTTGGTTTCAACAAGATGGCGCCTCCTCATTTTAGCATAGAGGTGTGTCAATATCTTGATGCTATATTTACAGAAAAATGAATAGGGCCAATTGAGTGACCAGCGCGTTCCCCCAATCTAACGCCCTTAGATTTTTATCTATGGAGTTACTTAAAATCAAAAGTTTATTTCCATATACCCAACAACTTAGAAGAAGAATGCAAGTTAGGCCATATATTGTTGAGCGCAGTATAGAAAGTGTTTACTATCGTGCTGATCAATGCCAAATGGTTGGAAGGGGGCACTTTGAACATTTGCGCTAAGTTCTGTTGATTAATTTGTTAAATATGTTTTATATGTTTTTTTTTTTTGATTATTATATTTACTAAATTATAACGAGGGGGCGGACATGACCGGTTTAAACTAGGACGAAGTTACAACGGAGCAAAGAAATAATGTAGACAACACCCACTTACTGAATAGCACTAATTCATATGGTGAACTGCAACGTCTGTTTTCGCGTCAAAACAGATGTTGCAGTTCACCATATGAATGCCCATAAAATAAGGAATTTATGAGTAAAATCCTTTCTACGTCGGCGTAGATAGGAGCGTGGGGGGTTTTTAAAATCTATTATATTTACCTTATATTTCGCAAGAGAAATAATGTAAATATGTATGTACTTACTGTTATTCAGTTTCAATAACATACGCGTACATTTTTAGTAATCATTTATTTAGATCTAGAACGTTGTTTATGTTACTTTTTTTTATATGAAAATGAATTGTCAGTGATTTCGAAAATTATTACAAAGTCTGTAAAATATCGTTACAGAATGCCAAAATATCACGTTCGTCACTTAGCTTTGCTAAAACATACACAGAAATAGTTTTTATGCGCAGAGAATTTCGATAGTTTACAAAATTTCGTTACATGTTTAAATGACGATGCTCGAAGTATTTCTGAGTGCAAGGAACTAACACAAATCTCAAATTTAAAAAATTAGTTGTTATTCCTTCAGGAACATTTTGGAAATTTGCCTAAACTAATCACATATTTTGAAAATCGAATTCTCAAATTAAAAGATGGATTAACCACATTAGACGTGGGCTATTAATGTTTTCAAAAGTATTCCAAGTGACATCGGATGTGGCCTTCGGCAAAAGTTACGTTATTATGTAAAAACCAATGACATTATTTAAAAAAAAAATTTCGTCAACAGACGGCATTTTAAAAACGAAAATTGACCTGTCCGAGCGATTTTCTTAAAAACATTATAGAACGGTTTTATGAATGTTGTTCCAAACTTTATCACCGCACTGTACCTACATATATCTAAAAATAAAATTAAATGGCCTAGAAAGTTGCGCCAATTTTTCAACACACTGTATAGGGAGGAACCTATAGCATGTAGGTATATAAGAATAACAGGACACTTTAAGTATGTGACAAGTTGACAATTAAAAATCCGCAAGCGTCCTATGTATAACAGACAGGGCGACGAATGTTAAGCAGGCTGTTTTCATTGAATTTGGATTCCATCAGTCAAGCGCGGGATAATAACGGACGTCCGCTGTACAAGGCAGAATAACGACGACGCATCATCATACATCGCACCGCACCGCCGGAATATTAATCAAATCAAATTTTTCAGTTCTCTTTCTCCGATGAAAGTATTACTGCTATACGGTACGACTATAGAGTAATGTGCGTCTAACTAATTTTATATATCCGAAGTCAACAATGGACGATCGCTCAATAATAAACGAACTGGTTGTACATGCACGAGGAACTGCCTGCAGGCACTCGCATTAACAGAGTTTTATTAACGGCGCGAGGAGTGGTTTGTTATTTACACGTTGGAACGGAATATGTGAACACGATTGAGGATATCCTCTTCGTGTATAAGTACGTAATCTTCTTTATCGATGATGAAACGATACAAAATTTATGTGAATACCTACCTCCCCGGTCTTCACATAAATTAATAATAGAATTGGGTGCAAATTGAAATTTTACAGAATGATTTTCAAATGGCAGATAGTGTTCAAATTGAATTAAATTTTGATGTTGTTCGATTCGGTTCGGCGTGGAACCAATGTATTCGTGAACGAATTGAGGCGTTTCAATGTCTGTTTTCTCAAAATTGTTGTGTTCCAAAGGACCAATCGTACCTAATCTCGATAAATACACAAACACTTTACTTTAAAAACGACCTCACGAATTACAATTTAAAATACTTTCGACACGTACTGGGTAGGTATGTCGTTTAAAAATAAATGATATTAAATAGAACGGCGCACGAGAAATACCTAGTTTTCACATGAAAATCTTATTTTACAAACACATACATTCAGCATTATATACCATGCATTTTTTTTAACTGTTGCCATAGGGAATTGCATGGTAAAAATTATACCCCCTGTTAACTTTTGATGCGGTGCAGATTTGGTGCTAATTTTTCTTTTAGTAATAAATCACCAATAAGAGTACAGAATGCATACTGTTTGAACAACCACAAACAGTTTTATTTGACTAATTTTACTCTTCAAACTTGAAGGTAATGAACATACATAATTGGACAAAAAACTTAGTAGGCAAGATCAGAACGAAAATTGACAAATGTCAGTGAATAAAGTGACATTTGTCAAGTTCTGCCAAATACCCGGTTATTGTGAACAATTCTTTAAAAATGTCTGTTTTCACAACTAAAGAACGTGTTGAACTTGTAACAGCATTCATTAAAGGTATGTCCAGTAGAGAAATCAGCCAGAATTTTGCTGCTGCATATCCCGATCGCCCTATTCCGAGTAAAACTATAATACTCAAATATTACAATGCTTTTCGTGCCACGGGCTGCTTAAATCATGAACACAAAAAACGGAAATGGAACTCGTATATTGTTACAGAAGATTTAAGAATGAATATCTGTGTGGCGGTTGAAGAAGAAGACACCACCACACTTACTTCTCTGGCAGAAGAATTTCACGCATCAAGAAGCAGCTAGCTGCTTTAAAGCCTTGAAAATGGAAAAGTTCAAGTCGTACAAAATTAAAAATGTGCAGAAACTATTGCCCCGTGATTACTTTCCAAGAATGGCATTTTGTGAATTCTGGATGGAAAAAATTAATGGAAATCGAAATGTTTTAAATAACATTCTATTTTCTGATGAGAGTTCGTTCACATTAAATGGAAAAGTTAACAAACAAAACAGACAGGTTTGGGCAAGAGAAAATCCCTACAGAACACAAGAAACACATACGCAATATCGTGATAAAGTTAACGTGTGGGTTGGAATTTTAGGGAATCACTTAGTAGGGCCATTTTTTATCGACGGGAATTTGAACCAGCATAAATACTTAGATCTTCTTCAAATGGAGGTAGGCCCGCAGGTGGATGCTTTGAGATGCAACGGAGCAATAATATTTCAACAGGATAGTTGGATTGGCCAATATGGACCATTCCATTGGCCCGCTCGAAGTCCTGACCTAACACCACTCGATTTTTTCTTATGGGGGCATTTAGGAACACAAGTTTATGACCTCATAAGAGGACAACCAGAAACTGTAGAGGAACTAAAGGCAAGAATAACTGAAGTTTGTAATTCCATTACAGTGCGAACTTTAGAAAACACTCGAAGAAATTTTCAAGAGCGCTTGGGACATTGTCTAGCAGTTGAAGGAAACCACTTTGAACAATTCCTTTGATAATTACTGATAATGTTTGTTAATTTGTTGTTATTTGAGCTTTAATGGTTCCTAGATTTTTTTTTTTATAAATAAATGTTTACATGTTCTGTCTTCCAAAAGCTAATTTATTCATAGCCTTGAGGAGCTTCCGCTATTTATTTTTAAAACAAAGCCTGCTAGAAATGATAGTGGCAAGAAAACGCTTTCACAAAAATATTTTTTTCAAAACTTTTTCGACAGTTTTGAATATTGAATTGTAAATCTATCCGATAGTTTAAAGAATCTTCCAGCTTTGTTCCAAAAATGGTTTAAATATTTTCATCAGAACAAAAGTTAACACGGAGTTGAATTTTTACCATGCAATTCCCTATGGCAACAGTTAAAAAAAACGCACTGTATATAATACAAGTAATTTAAAAAATTGTCATAGTAAAACAAATAATACAGTAATGAAATAATGTCTACTATTCCTATATTTTAAATTGTAATAGATGCCAACGGCGCACGTCAATTAATATAATATAATATATACCTAGCTACACAAAACAAATCCTATAGGTAATAGGTACTAAACAACAAGAGCAAACCCTAATGTACACTGTAAGAAAATATTACATAACATAACGTTGGCAATTTTGTGACCAACGTTATGTTATGGAATTTTTAAATTTACCTGATATATTATGGAATTGCTTTCAATGACTGCTTACTGAAATTTACATTGTAAATTGAAACCGCTTTCAATGCCCGCTTATTGAAAATTACATTGTAAAATTGTATAATTTGTGAGGGTAAACTTCTTTGTGTAATTACATAATTATGTATGCACATTCACACAGTGAAGATTCATAACGGAATATGATAGTAAAATTTTTGCCTCAAATATGTACTTTTATATGGTAAAATAATTGAATATTTAAAAACACATAGAAATTATGTAAGATTTTTTTCTGTAATTAGATTTAAGGATTGGTTGGATAATAAACTAAAAATAATTTTTATAAAGTATTAATATATTTTATTTTTAATTTTGGTAAACATTGAACGACAAGAATAAATAAGTTATTCTAAACAAAATCTAAACTAAGTTCCAGTAAGTACAATACATATAATGAAATGTAAAATAGTTTTAAAGTTAAAAATATGTATTCCACTAAAATTAAAAATCTCTTTATTTAATCATAAAATTAAAAACTTTCTTTCAAATAGGATTAACTTTTTTTGATTTTGATCATCTGTCTCGATATATTTTGAGTACCAGTCTTTGAATTAGTTCTAGGGTTGCACTACATGATTTGGGGAGTTTTATAATAATATACTTTATATAACGTAGTCGTCAAATTTTAATTTCGGTTTACACTTCTATCCCATGCAGAAGATGACCTACCTTATAATATGCAGCGATGCCTGCTTGCTAACAGTGGTGGGAGAGCAACGCAGTGTCGGGGGATCCCCACGCCTTACATTTCATAGAAAACGTTTGTCGAGTGTACTGTCTTGGCAGCCTCGCTTATGTTTATCTTTAGTTTATTTCGTCGCGCTCGTTTCTTCTTTCTACTTTCGTATCAGAAATTAAAATACACTGAGAGAAATATTTGTTAGAATCAAATATATTTATACTGTACGCTTAATATAAAATGTTGCTGTATATAGGACAGCAATGCGATTTTTTAAATTTAAAAAAAATTATATACTTAAACGTTAAACAAAAATTATATTTAATACGAATACACCTTTTTTTAAATCAAGTAAAAGCTAGTGCTCAAAAATAGCAAAATTTATTGTTATATTAATAAAGTTAAATGTTTGATTTTAAATAAAATATTATCAATGTTAAGCAAAGTTATTGTAGATACTAATAAAATTTAGTTTTATTGTAAATGTGAAGAATCCTCAATCCTAATAATCAATATATTAGAAAGAAGAATATTATTTTGTTAGCTTAAATAAACGAAATGTTAAACTTTAAAAAATTACACAGTGATGTTGAGAAAACTATTAACTGAAAATAGATCGGTTTCATACTTACTCTTAATAAACAATTTGTTTAGCTGAAGTATAAGTATTCTTTACGTCTACTATATACACATACATACTTTTAAATCAGTACAATGGAAAACAAAACTCAAAAAATTGTATCTTCCACAGTTCTCTTTGTTTTAAAAATTGCAAGTGGTATGGAAGTTAAAACAGCATCTTTGAGCTGAAAATAATTAAAAATTTGACATCAATGTTTAAAAAAGAATATATATAATATTTACAAATTTCATTAATAATGTAAAAAAAAGAAATCAAAATGTAGTTGCAAGACAAACACCATGAAAATTTGTTCATTGTTCATATTTTTTAAGTAAATTTCTTTCTTTGCAATAGATAAGTTAAATACTTTGTGTACTGTATACAAAAGCACATCTTCTTTATTAGCCTTTGCTGACAAATCTTCAGTTAGTATTTCTCGATCTGAAAATGAAGGTTTTATCTATGAAAGTAGCTGCACTGGTTTTTAAAGTATAGAGGATTGTAAAAAAACACAAATCTTTAGAGTTCTATTTATCATACGACTATTTCACAAATAGATACAGCAGATTATTATTGAATGTTAATAAATGTAAGCCTTGCACTAATTAGTAGGAAAGAAAAAAAATCATTAAGATACAGTAACAGTGCAAAGATTTATTAGAAACACAGAAATCCAGTTAGAACTTATGGAAATATTCAATAACAAAATAAAACGTGTGTTTTAGGTATAGTATCATATTATTTACTTAAAATGTAGTTGGTAAAGAACTAGCTTATAACAACAGTGTTTTCTATTTTTTTAACGACTACCTGCTCATCCACTCTTGATTGTAAATAGGCCATCAAACCCTAAAATAATAGAGTAAAATTACTGAATTAGTACTTACAATTGTTGAAGTATTAATGAGTAATTACTGAGTACAGGAAACTACTTACTCCCGGGAAAAGGCTATCATTATATTATTCGCATTCGGCAAGCTTCACTAAAACATAACTTTATAAAGAATTTAATAGTAAATTTACCACAAACTTACATCTTTTAGGTGGGCCCTGTTTTAAAGATAGCTCCATCTTTGTTTGCTACGCTTAATATTCTTTTTCCTCTTCGGTAATTCGATCTACAAATACAGACATTGTATACTTATAACTAATAACTATAACTAATGTTGTACTACTAAAGCATTAATACCGCGGAATAAGTCACTTTTGGAATGGGACCTGTTGCCTATGTCCATATAGACCCTTTCTTCAAACTCCTCACCAAACTCTCATTTGATGAAACTGTTATAGTCGATGGCGAAGAGTGAGCATCATCTTCTTTAAAGGACTAAGAAAATTTATGGTTGTTGCAATTAGTACTTGATGAAACATCATATACTTCAAAATAATAAAACATATACTAGGTTTATAGTTTTACAAAGTCTATTAAAATGTTAGGACAATATTATGTTACCTATTACTTTCATTCTTTACCTTACATTTACTTGTTAAACATTAAACATTCTTTTATTAAGGTATTCCATACTACACAACATAATAAAAGAAAGTAGGACATATTTTTAGGATTCTCGGTAAAATTATTTATAGAAAATATGCACGTACAAAATAGTTTGCAGAAGATGTTTTCGTATGTGAACAAACCCAACTATTACAATGTGAGCATGCTCGAATCTGCGGACAGATTTTCAATGCAGATCGGCCATTTCAAAAGACGGCGATTGTGGCAAAGGAATTCCTATCTGAGTAAATTATCAAATATTTTTTTCCATCTATTTTAGAACCTAATAAGAGGGCCCCCCTAGCCTCAAGAAACCCCTACCTACATTTGACTTTGCACAAGAGCATTAGCGTACGTACCAATCTTCTATATTTGATTTCAATGATAATATTCTAACAAACACTAAACAAATTATTTTTCGAACAATCCTAAAACTGAGCCTTATTTTCTTATATATTATTGTGTTCTTTGACTTTGAACAACGGCCTTAATTACTAACTGCAGAAGAACTGACATACATTAGTGTAAGTACATACATCTCAACAATACGTGAATACTTTAACAGTTACTAACCTCTAAATATGCATCGTACTTTTCTAGGAATTTTAGTCTATGACCGGCCTTGGGGAAAATTCCCTTAATAATTTCTTTTCTTTGTAGAGCAGTCGGAACAGTGAGCATCAATACCATTTGCTATATAAAAAAAGAAACAAAAATTAAACAGCAGCACCTTGATATCCTATATAAAAGGCAGTAGGTACAAGCACATAATACGTACATACAGAAGTTTATTATGTACATACATACCTACCTATGAAATTGTCCACATATTCCCATACGCCAATCAGTAAGAGTACTAGACACATCCATTTTACATATTTTGTTTTGGGAGCCCTTTTTTTGCATCTTGCACAAATACACACACTTATAAATTTATAAAGCACCAATCTATCTAACAGTATTGTGATTATAACGGAAATTAACCTCTTCTTGTTCTTTATTCTTATTTAGTCGAAAATTACCGACTTTTTACGAGGGTTGAGAAACAAATACTTTATTGAAAGGCAGATAAAAGTTTTTCTAATCTTTGTCACACTTTACTGGAAATAAACACTTTATTTATTAAGCATACAACATGTGGTTGGATAAAAAAAAATTTTTTCATACAAGTATATTTTATGATCTTTTCTAATATATTATTTACTTGCCTCTTAAATATAAATTTATTTTTAAGTTAAATAAGAGACTACTTTTATATCAAATATAAATTTTGTTTACTATAAGTAAAATCAGTTCAATAAATAATTTTGCTGGAAATTTTTCTCAGTGTATGTCGACTACGCTATAAATATAAAATATAACGAAAAACAGACCATGAACGCATCTTCGAAATTTTCGTAAGCATCCAAGTTAGTTGATAATCCGTATATAGGCGGGATATCTTCTTGTTCTGCATAAAATATAAAACCATATTTAGAAAAATCTAAACTGAAAAAAAGGTTATAGTCAAACTATAATTCTATAGTAATTGCTTTGACAATAGCGAATTAAGGACATTTTACGTACAAAACTATATCTACAAATTTACCTTTTTGTATTACAATATATGGTGCAGCTAGCTGGTTGGCCTCACTGACATCATCTGACAGATTCTACAAATAAATTTTATATTATTTTTATAAAATCATGTAAACCTAATAACTATTTTACCTCTGTAAATCTGTAAATAACACCAAAGTCCTCCTGAATACATTTTGTAATGGCTTGTAAAATTTCTTTTGTAAAATCGCTTCCATTTTCATCCAATATTCGTTTTGATTTATTATTCAAGAGCTTTTTAATTTTTTCACATGTT
The DNA here is from genome assembly GCA_963170755.1 of Amphimallon solstitiale. Lineage (NCBI taxonomy): Eukaryota > Metazoa > Arthropoda > Insecta > Coleoptera > Scarabaeidae > Amphimallon > Amphimallon solstitiale. Next base: position 195,230,664 of record OY720676.1, read on the forward strand.
TTAAAAACTGTTTTATTAGATAAATGTTGCTCAAATCTCATATGTGTTATAAATATCACATTGCAATTCTCACGTGTGCAATATAAAGAAAAAAAAAATCAATTTATATGTAAATATTGATTTAAATCGTATTTTTTTTGTGTAGCACAGTTAAATTTGCATATTTCGTATTGTTGTAGTATATAAGCCTACCTATTTCAACAGCTACAACAGCAAAAAACACAGACACCAATTCTTTGTCACCACAGTTATGTAGGAATGAACAAGACTAATGGCGACTAATTTTGATGCGCATGCTCTAACTTAAAAGACGCATAACATGCTATGTACTTTTACTATATTTTAAAGAACATTTCGTTGTAAAATTCATAATACACAATTAGTACTTGTTATTTACTATGTATTTGCTTATCGCATAGTATATTATGTGCTTTTCTTTAATCCCATTACAAATTAGGTAAATATTAATGAATATATAATGAAATATTACAGGCATTTTTAACAGTGTACAGCCGGTAAAAATTTACAACTAACTAATTTAACAATGTTATGTCTAGGAATAACTTTATTTTGGTATTTTGAAATGTTGTCGTTAATATATTTGTGTTTTGACAATGTGGTCTTCCTTACTTTTTTAACATAGGAGCGAGCCCGTTTTAATTTAAACATAAATTTCGGTTTGAAAATTAAGTAGATTTGTAGTAGATTGAAATATGTTGGGATGAGCTGAATAAAAGCTTTCGTTGAATTTCGTGTGAAAGGAGTCGCATGCGGTTGAAGTTCTGTATAACGCATTAAAACTAGAAGTCGAAATTTGTGGAGGAAACTTTGCATTTTCTTTAATATAGGGTAAATCGAGGAGAGATGACGCGTTAGGTGAGATGACGCAGTGACTGTTCCTCTATAACGGATGTTTATGCAACAAACCTGGCATCACTGTCCCGTATGATTAGGTATTACCGGCAAGTTGCATGTTTTGGCAATTTACTTTAAGTTGTTCTAGTGGGCGTATTTTTAAAAATTTATTTTAAAGATATTGAACATTTTTTGCATCAACGGGAAGTGATTGATTGATTGATTTTTTTACTCAAAAAAGATGTACAGGGTATGTACAAGTTTGCAAATAGTTTGCAAATAGTGTGAATAGTGAAGAGAATACAGGTATGTTAGAGAATAATTGTATTATGTTATTCAGTTTCTTCGTATAGCTAATTAATGTGTAGTACTTTCTAACCTCATTTCACAGCGTTGATGCAGGTAGGTTGTTAGAAAGCTGGTGCGTCATCTCTCCTCATGAAATAAGGTGAGTTGACGCATTGATATATAAGGAGAGTTGACGCACAGATAGGTACCTACATATAAAATTGCATTTGGTATAGGTTGTGTTAGATATTAAATAATGTATCTTCTTTAGGCATGCCAACAGAGTATAAAAGAAAAGGAAGTACTAAAAGAGGTGAATGGACAATAGAACAGTTGTCTGCAGCAGTTGCTGCTATAGATAGGGGCGATATGGGAATCCGCGAAGCAGGTCGAGAATTTGGTATATCCGAAGGCACTTTACGACGTCGAAGAAAAAGCAGAGACCTCCAGACTAAAAAGCTTGGGCCGTCATCTACATTAGGAACAGAAAACGAGGCTAAAATTGTGGCACACATAAAAAAATTACAAAAGCACGGGTTTGCACCCACACGGACTTCTGTAAGGTCAATGGCTTTTGAGCTAGCGGAAACTTTGACAATATCACACAAGTTTAATAAAGAATCTCGTAAGGCTGGCTATCCATGGCTAGATTCTTTTTTAAGACGAAATAGGGAACTCTCCATACGAAAATCTGAAGGAGTTTCTGCCGCACGTTCTTTAGCGATGACCAAGGAAAATGTTGCATCTTATTTTTCACTCCTAGAGCGTACGTTGATTGAAAACGAGCTGATGAGTGAGCCTGGCTGCATTTTCAATATGGACGAGACGGGGCTCCAATTAAACAATCGTCCAGAACATGTTGTAGCTATCAAGGGGTCTAAAAACGTCGCGTCAGTTACTTCTTCTGAAAAAGGAGAGACTATTTCCGTTATTGTTTGCTGCAATGGTGAAGGAGTTTATATTCCGCCAACATGTATTTTTAAAGGAAAAAACAAAAAACCTGAGTATCAAGATGGAATGCCTCCTGGATCAACAGTTTATATGTCAAAAAAATCTGCCTATGTAAACAGTGAGATTTTCTTTACTTGGCTGAAGGAGCAATTTGTACCTCGGAAACCAGCAGGAAAAGTACTGTTGTTGTTAGATGGACACTCTTCCCATTGTAGCAACATTGAAATGCTTGAATATGCATCTCAAAATGGCGTTATTTTATTTTGCTTGCCGAGTCATAGTACTCAGTTTTTACAGCCTTTGGATAGAGGATTCTTTAGGTCCTTGAAGGGGTTTTATTATGAAGCTTGCGATTTGTTTTTAAGGGCAAATCCAGGAAGACGCATTACCAGGCTTCAGTTTGGGAAATTACTTAGTACTGCATGGGAAAAATCTGCCACAATAAAAAACGCAGTGTCCTCATTCAAGGCAACAGGCATAATCCCGTTTGATCCATCTATTATTCCTGATTATGCTTACCTAACAGAGGAGGCATCACAGGCAGAGTTACAATGTCGTCAAAATTCTTTGTCCAATATCATTATGAACAAAACCTCAGATGATCCCACGGTCAGGAGTCGGTCAATCTCACCGCAGCCTAGTTGTTCGACTGAAAAAAAACGTACTCCTGGAAAGCTGTTGGACCAGATATCTCCAGTGCCAGTTGCACGTGCTGTACAAACTACAAGGAAACGTAGTAAACAGCTTGCTGCTATTTTATCGAGCTATGAGCATATATCAGAAAAGAAAAAGAAACAAGAAAAAAAAGGGAAGCAGGCGAAGCCATCAAAAGATGTTGAAAGGAAGTCAAGAGCTGGAAAGCATATTGAAAAGAAAAAACAAGAACGCATTTATGAATCTTCAGACGATGCAGAGGATGAATCTGAAATTATTTATGATGATTCTTCAACCTACGAAGATGAATCAGACCTTTGTGTAGGATGTAGAGAAGAGTATAGCAAAACCAAAAAGACAGAGGACTGGATTCAGTGCATCATTTGTCACCGGTGGTTACAAGAAGGCTGCACCAAGTTTAAAGATTTTTGTGATTTTTGTGGCAAGAAGAAAACAGATCATAAAAATAAGTAGTTTTTAGTTCAAAATGTATTTGGTTTTTTCTTTTTTTTTTGAACAGAAATAAATTATTTTTTTAAGCACCATATTTGTAGTTTATTATATCATAAAACTCATAAGAAAGAATGCGCCGTCTCACCTAACACACTGCGTCATCTCTCCTATACACTTAGGTGAGACAGCGCAAGATGTGCAAAAACAAAAACAATTAATTTTATTGATATTAATATGTTTACGCTTATTTACAATACATGACAACTTAATGCAGTGGTTTTTAGTCTCTGGGACTTATTTCTATTATTTTTGGTGCCATACAAATAGCACAGTACCTAATTTTCAAAACATGCGTCATCTCTCCTCAATTTACCCTAAGTATCGTACAAATAATTGCGAAATTCAACCACTCCACTGTCATTTAGAACTAAATAATGGCATTCAGTAAGAAGCTCGTCGCGTCAGCAGGTTCTAAAAATTGCATTCTAAAATGTAGCCTTAGGTATCTACTTTCCGACTGGAGAATCTTTATCATTATATTCTCCGACTAAATTTAAAGATTGGATTTTTTTAAAGCATATGCTTGACTCAAGTGGAATCTGCATCCAACAATTTCAGAATGTGGCCACATTTAGATATGTAGGTATAAGCGTTATGTATAAAAAGTTCAAAATCTATTACAATTTTATTTGGATTAATTGTCAGGCCAAAATTATTGCATTCTCGTAGAACTATGTTCAAATAAATTAAAATAAGTTTCACTCTTTTTTTCTTTCGAGTAAACCAAACACAAGAGGGACATACCCACGAGGCAAAATCACTATATGCTCACTTGTTCTACATTAGCAAATACGTATTTTCATCCTTCTCTAAAATTGTGATTTTGCCAAGTGGGTAGAGTCCGTTCGTAAAACCATGAATTGTAAACATTTGGTGGTAGAAAAATTTTGTACAGAATTGAAATATTCCATCCATAAACACTGAATCTACTCCACGCAAAAAATGTAAATTTGTAGAACATGAAAATACTATAATTTGGTCACTTTTACAGGCACTTAAAATTTTCATATTTATTGGTCTTTAAGTCTAAACTTTTTACCCCATTGAAAATGTCATCTTTATTTTTCGGAAGTTAGGTACGTTTAAAAAGCAGCGGCTAACATTCAATTCATTTATCCCTGTATATTACATATTTAATATTTTTAAATCTGTATTAATTCAAATTATATTTCCAATCCTAAAAAAATTAGGTTTGAAAATTTTCAACATTAAAATATGCGTCGCATAGGTATATATTCCGTTTTAAAATATTCCATTTAAAATATTTGGTTTATGAAGGACCCTTTGTTCAAATTTAAGATTGGCGACATATGCATTTTTTGTCCGTCTAAGTTATCTAAATGTTCTCATAGTTTCTTGTTGTATGGAATTTTCTGGTGGCGTGATCCAACAGCGTCTTTCCGACGCCGTGATTTTCTAGAATATTCATATCTTGCCTCTTTTGCAACTCCGAGTCTTTAAAACGGCGAAGCGCGTCTAAAATGATTCACTATTACAGCACCATAGATAGCATCATTATTATAACATTTTTATTTTCACTTCAGTAAGTAACAGTAATTAGTGAAGTGGTAGTTGAATAAGTATTAGCTGAGGCTCCCGGCGTCGAGTCGCTAGCCCTGCGGTGAAGATGTTCATGGAAAGGAGTTGTTAATATCCCAAGTATATGGATACACCGGTCAGGGTGATTTTAAACTCAATTTCCAAATAACAAATTGTTGGAGTATTTATCGTCCTTCAATTTACGGCGTTAATCCGGATTTAGGGAACATCTCATCGATACCATCGACGCAGGGCCCGTTAAAAACCATCGAACGGAGGTATATAGAGCGGCAGAAATAGAGACGTACGGGGAACCATCTTCACTGGCGTTCTGGACGTGTAATTTGCAGGTATTCGAGTCTTTATTACCTGTACTTTTGAAAGCAGGAGAATAGTACGACATGCAATTTGTCATCAGTATTAAAAGTTAGATATTTGTTGTTTAATTACGTTAAATAAAACTTGTCTTTGTGTTTGTTCAAATTTGTATCTGTTTATTGTATATGTGGTCAAATTATTTTGAATGTATTAAATATTTGTAAAGTTTCTAATATTTGTAATATTGAGTCTATAGAAATGTTAAGGTAAATGGTGCACCATATCTGATCAATTAGTTTCACCATATTTGATCAATTAGTTTACAGAATTTGAGCAATAAATATTATTAGATTGTTTATTTGTCGAACCTGTTCTTGTTCTTTTGCTTTTCCGTATGTACCGTCTCTCTAAAATTTAATTTTCTTTGTTTTTGTAATGAATTTAAATTTAGTGTAATACGAGTCATTTTTAACAATAAAAGTTAAAGTTATATTCGTTTACCTATTCAACAATCATTTATATTTTGGCTTCAATATTTCGTTTGTGTGATTAATACTTCCAATTAATATTATTATTGTAATGTAACTAAATTTTATATTTCAAATTTCTCATGTTTTTATTTAATAAATTGTTATTGTTTTTATTGATATGTTTCCTTTGAGGTAGGCCTTATAGTATTGGTTAGTGCAATTTCCCATTTTAATTGTGCAATACTTTAGCGACAGTGATCCCGTCTTTATTATTATAAAATGGGTGGCGCAAGGGGCATTAGTTAACATCTTTTTGAGTTATCTCACGCTCTTACTAATAATCTGAGCTAGATGTACAGGGTGGGTCACAGATATAATAACATCGACGGTTCTACTTCGAAGTCAACATCTGGACATACCTATTATTAATCATAAGCGATTAATAATGATTTATTAACGGTAAGTGCATGCTCTGATTATCTTGACTCTGGTTTTGTGGATCTCATTAATTGGTGACGCCGCGACGAGCATAGTCTCTGATGAATTAATTTATTTGCATTAGGGTAAATCAGGCATACGTGCCCCAGTCGATAATGTGCCCCACTCGCAGAACTGACAGATGCATTTTGAATTTGGCGCTAATTTGGTCCGTGCGGGTTAGTAATAGAAGTATGGCGTCGATGTAAACAACTCAGTGCTGTTATTTATTTGTTTTTACGAAGAAAAAGTGGTCACAAGGTATGTATCATAGTCTGAAAATGTTTTGTGTCTGTTGTAACATTGAGTTAAAGTGTTTGCTTCATGTTTTTTTTTCCATTTTTAAAGTTTTATTCTAAAGCTAACCTCTTTGAACTATTGTGTACCTACAATTGCGTTTCGTTCTTCCTACTTTTTGTTTGAAATCAAGTGGGGCACGTTATACTGAACTTTGGCTAATGCGCCCCGATTTCTTTCGGGTAATGTGCCCCACGTCTGTATTAGTTTTATATTTTTATTTTTAAGTATTTCTGATTGGTTATTTTATTTTAGGAAATGGGGAAGGAAAAAGCTACAGATCCAAGAAAATGGACAGAAGAAAATATGAAAAAAGCTATAGAAGATGTCATGAGCAAGAAAATGGGAGTTAATGAAGCTAGCCGGACATATGAAATACCATCAAGAACCTTACGTAGACACATCCTGAAAGGCTGGGATAGCAAGCAGAATATAGGTAGACCTTCGGAATTAGGACATGAAAATGAATTGAGACTCGTAGCTCACATCAAACGTCTCGAATCCATCGGATTTCCTCTAGAACAAACAAGACTGCAGTCTATTGCTTACGACTTTGCTGAAAAACTAGAATTACCTCATCGATTCAATAAGGAGAAAAAACAAGCTGGATGGGATTGGTTCCAAGGGTTCATGAAGAGGCATCCAGAGCTAAGTAAAAGAAAAGCGGAAGGCCTGTCTCTGGCGAGAGCTACTGGTATGAATCGACAGGATGTCAATAATTATTTTGAGATGTTGCTCAAAGTGTTGACTGAAAATGATTTAATTGGTAAGCCTGAAAGAATTTTCAACATGGACGAAAGTGGCATTCAAATTAACAATAAAACTGGAATCGTAGTAGCTAGCAAGGGTGCAAAATGTGTTAATTCTGTAACCAGCGCTGAAAAAGGTGAACATATTTCTATAATTGCATGCTGCAATGCTGAGGGCACTTTTCTTCCCCCCGTTTTGATATTTAAAGGTAAATACAAAAAACTTGAATTTTCTGAAGGGCTGCCGCCAGGATCAGATGTTTTTATGAATCAAAAATCATCTTACATCAACGCTGATCTATTCTACAACTGGATGAAAGATCATTTTATTCCACGAAAGTCAGACGGGAAAGTTCTTCTGATTCTTGATGGCCATTCCTCCCATTCGAATTCATATAAAATGCTACAGTTGGCTAAAGAAAACGAAATAATTTTGCTTTGTCTACCTAGCCACACTACTCAGGCTCTACAACCTTTAGACAAAAGTTTTTTCAAGTCTTTTAAAAGCTACCTATCCAAAGCAGTAACCACTTGGTTTATAAACAACAAAGAAAGGAATTTAAACCGACACCACATTTCAAAACTAATTGGTGAAGCCTGGTACAACTCTGCAATTCCAGCAATCGGTGTTTCAGGATTTAAAGCAACAGGGATATATCCCTATGATCCAAACATTGTTCCTGACTATTTCTTCAGCGTTTCTGATGCAGCAGTTAGAAACAGTCCTGACAATATTCAAAAGAATGACCTTTCTTTGCCGAGTACTTCAACATCTTCAATAAATCAGAGTGACCAGATTGCACACGCTTCTAACGTTTTACAGAAAGAAACACCAACTAAGACCTTACAAATAGTGAGTCCTTTGCCTGTTTTACGTCATAAAACCAGTAAAAGGAAACAGAATGTTAAGATTTTGACATCAGAAACACATTTAGCAACTCGTAAACTCTTTGAAGACAAAAAGAAGTCGCAGGAGAAACACTTGGCAGCACCAGCAAAACGTAAGAAGAATGTTGCAAAAGTGTCTTCATCATCGGAAAGTGAAGAAGAGTTACAGCTCAGTGAATCAAGTGAAGAATGTTCTGTTGAAAATGAAAACACTTGTGTAGAATGTCTCGAATCTTACTTCCATACAAAGAAAAAAAGTGACTGGATCCAGTGTTTGCAGTGTTCTGGCTGGTTGCATGAAGATTGCTCAAACTTTCCAGAGAAATGCAACAAGTGCGGTGACCAAAATAAAGGAAAAGGAAAAGGCAAGAAGACTAAAAAATGAGAGGCTTTATTGGGGCACATATGACTGATGTATCCGTGGAATGTGCCCCACCCTAGACTTTAAGAAATCGTTGATCTCAGCTATTTTAATTACTTTTAAGAAGTTTTTTTTTATTTTTGTTATACCTATTGAGTCGGAGGTTAAGACTAATCACTTTAATAAACATGTTTTAAATAACACCGTTTATTATTTCAATTTTTCGAATGGTGGGGCACAATTGCCAGGTTTACCCTAAGGGTTTTCTCCAAGTAATGAAGTGCGGGTAAAATGTCCTTCCCATCAAGTTCCGACACACAGTAGCCCCCAATTTTTAATTCTGCATGAATTAACTTTGATGGGTTTTCGAATAGTTGATCTACGGCCTTCCTTTTTAAGAAATTATTAACGTGCTGTCGTGGAATATGATTTCCATTTCATGGTTATGGCGTTCGTTTTTTTTTCTATAACCATGTCTTCTTGAAAAACGTTTGTGTAAATTGTAGAGGGACATTTGCGGTTGCAACATCTCCAACGAATTTTTCCACACACTTTAAGGTATTTGCTTTAGAAAACTTATACTTATTTAACACCAACAACTGATGATCTTTTCACTCAACATAACACGCGCTCACTCTTGTACTCGTTCCATTATCAACAAATTTTAGTTATGAGCCAACTCAATCTGCCACTTTCGCCCAGACTACCTACTACACTGGGAAAATTCAAGCACCCTCTTTATACCTATATTATTCCATTTATTCTCAATCATAATTGAACAACTTTACATATATATATCATTTACCTAGTTGTCTAAAATTTTACCGTTAATCGGATTATCTAATAGGCGGGTGATGAGTTCACCTATTCCTGGACGGTGGATTACCGCTTAATCCCTGTCCTTGCTCACCAATGCATTAGTCTTGTGTTTGTGACCCAACTGACAACTGGAGTCTCGCTTGAAGTCGGATTCATAATGATGAACCCAACGCTGTTATTTTTGCGACGGCGCGGCGTCGGCATTCTCGGTACCCATCTTGCTCTGATCTTAGATATGCCATGAAGAACTGTTACAGTGTTTGTGTCAGATACTTGATTCATTTCTGTGAGTTGTGTTTTCTTTAGCCGATCACCCTCCAGTATTAATTTTCCGACTTTTTAAACAAGATCTTAAGTGGTCACTTCGATAGAACGCCCCAGTCGTATAGGTCGAGTTCAGGCGATTCTCTACCTTCCTTAAAGCAACTGGGCCACTTAAAAACCGTAGTTGTTCCGTGCAAGAATGCCCGTAAATCGATGACATCTCTTCCAGTATGGTATGAACAGACTTTCCTTATTTTGCAAGGAACAATCGGATTAAGTTGCTTCATCGACGTTAGTTTTAATGACCACTGACGCGATTGTGTTAAAACTTTATATTTTTACTAATTTACGAACTTTTAAATAATAATATCCCAGATAGAATTGCTTCTTTTATGGAATCTAATCGAAGATGCTAATTACGCGTGTAGGTACTAAATTAAATATATTACTAGTGGGGCAATTCCTGGCAGTACCTACCTACCTACCTACCTATATAATGGTAGATACCTATTTTAAAATACAAATTGCGGCGAGCATTGCAAAGAACGAGTATAGGTACTACTGATTCCTCCTTTTTTGAAGGAATATAAATGCTTGTAGTTTAAATATTAAATAAAATACTGATAATATGTCACTATCGTTAATTTATCTAACACTTAACTTTTAAATTGTTGAAGCCTAATACAACTGCTTTGTTTGGATGTTTGTGTAGAACTTGTTTAAATGTTAATTGTTGAAGTCTAACACAACTGCTTCGTGTGGACGTTTGTTTAGAACTTAATATATTTGACCGTTATTTTATCAAAGATTCTTCCCTTCTCCCAGTTACAATACTTTCTTTTTCATGAATAGGAGGGGAAATGATTTTCCAAGAAAAAATGACCAAACACATGAGGTTGGAAATTACCGTAAGATATTTGAGTGAAACATAAATACCAAGTAATAAAATAATGGTTATAGACGGGCCTAATGATTTTATGGCGGTCGCGTCTAATCAGACCCCAACTATTGTACTTTATAATGATTGGCAATAAACTAGATATTCACATACATTTCTCCACAATAGAAGAGATATCTGGGTTTTTCTGACTAAACTTGTAGTTTTACAATACATATGCATATACAGTGTGAATTAACAATATTTGAACTTAACGTATTGTACATAAATATATTAAACCATTTGTGTTTCTTAAACAATATTATTTATCGTCCTGAACAGGTACCTTATATTTAAAGTGTCTTATGAAAAGTATGTTATACCTACTTTCATTTCTATTTTTGGGTATTAAAAGATCAAAAAGACTTTTAATAAGAAACATGTTTTGTTCGAAATATTGTTATAGCAACTTCTTTTTTTTTTTTGAGGTTTGTTACACTGACTTTTAGATAGGTAACAAATAAAACATTTTTCATATTTGAATGTTGGTGGTGATTTATGTCATTTTAAGCTCGAACAAATAACTGCACGGCCTCAGAGATTCGGCATATAAACCAATTTACAAGATCTTATTCCAATATATTTTCGATGCATTTACCAAAAAGAATACGAACATTTTCTAGCATGCCGTGCGTGTAAAGAAAATAATAAATATCGAGAATGTAGTGATTGCTTATTTTGATAAGATAAGATAAAAAAAGGCATCGTCCTTGTGATCTAAATATTCTATGTCAAAATATTGTTTAGGAATTAATAAAAAAATTCTTGACTACTTGTAGGTACCTATATATAGGTATAGGTGTAGATATTTAAAAAGATTATCTCAAGGCAACGAACTTAAGATATCCAAGATTTTGGAAATATAGACCATCGTCACCATTTTGGGTATTAATTTTCGACATTATTTTTTTATAATATTTATATTAGGTACCTACCTAATATTATCTATGTTGCACAATTTACTATAATATTGATTTATTTGAAAAATATTGTCTTCTTCATTCCAGTCATCTTACACATATAAACGCTTCTTTTTTTTATTGAAATATTCTTTGTGTGAATAGTCTCCAACTGATATTAATACAATATTTAAAATTGTTAAAAAAGGCATTTTATAAATTAAATCTATTCTAGCTATAGGTAGGTACCAGAAAAACTGAATAAATTAGCATTACTAATCACTTGTCTTAAATAGGTAGTAGGAGGGTAGGTATCTCATTTTCGTACTGCGGATACCTAACAAAATGTATACTAAAGAAATCATCCGATGGACTGAACAATAGGGATTTTTTTTTATTTGGACCTTTACGCAAAATGTCAATCCTTAAAAAGTGTTTGCCTGTCTCAAAACCACCAATTCTGAAACAATAATCTACATAGGTAGGGGAGAGTGGGGTATAATGATCCCTCTAAGACAAAACACCTCGCAGAGGAAGTATGGTACGAGCAAAAAAAAATTAATTTATTCTAAGAAAGAGAGCATACTTTTCTTAGCGCTTTGGTATGGTCGTCAAGGTTGATTCATTAAAGAACATTAATAGAAATGGATACAATGTATACTTCGCAAAAGGATCATTTTGCTTCAAGGGTAGAGGCAAAATGATCCCTTGAGGCGGGTAAAACGATCCCACTCCTACTAATAGCATTTTTGATTGAATTACTATTGATTGAAGTATAGCAACACATTAGGTAAAGATTTTTAATAAAATTGTTTTTACTATAAAAACAGAAATAATATATTTTCTTAAAAAAAAGAAAAAACAACAAAATATTTTTTAGGAACTCAAAAACTTTGACATAAAATAATGATTAAACTAAAATTTTATTTTTAGTTTAGCAGGGCTACTTGAGTATAGAATACACATCTGGTACATGTATAATCCTCATCATCGTCGCTAACTGCTGCACATTCATCATGTGCCCATCCGCGACACGTAGTGCATTGGATCCAACCTTCTCCACTGACTTCCACCGCATAATAAGCATTCAGTATCATCTGAATCGTCACTACTACTCTCACTACTTTCCCGGACCTTTTCTATTTATTTACTTTTCTTTGTTCTTTTTGAAGTTTTAACTGCTTTAGTTTTACCCAGTCTTGCTAGTTTTTTCTCCTTCTTTTTTAGGCTTCATAATTTTTTCCTCTTTCCTTTTTCAAGGTTACCCTTGTATGGAGTGCTCTTGAGAATTACAGTACCAGTTGACTTGGGTTTATTCCTACTTCTTTTCTTGTCAATTTTTGGAAGAGGATGACATACGGCGGGAATAGTAATAGTAAATGACGAATTATTATTGTGCTGTTGTGATTCGGGACCCAAAATGATGCTATCTGGGCGCAAACTTGATCCTGGAGTGGGACTTTCTTGATGTTTTCTTCTACGACGTTATCCAGACGCAAACTTGGATCTCGAAAATGTCTTGGAATTTTTTCCAGGAACTGTGGAAATTGATGTCTCATCGACATTGAATATTCTGTGGGAAGAATAATCATGTCGTTCTCTTAAGTCTTTCAAAAGACCAAAAAACTTCGTCAAGTAGACTCTGGACTTCGCAGACTAATATCTGGATGTCTTGTTTGAAAACCAGATAGCCAGTCTTTTCCGGTGGCCATTTTTATCTGTGAAAATGCATGTGGTATATTGTTTTTTTCGGCCAACTTAAAGGCTAAACGACGAAGATCTAGGGTTTTATACTACTCGTGGCAATTTTGTTTTTATTTTTGGCTCGACGTTTTAATGACATAATAGGAACATTGAAGGTTTTTGCTGCGTTTTTGATAGGCATTCCATTTTTAAACTCATCCAGAGCATTTTGCATACTCTCTGGATCCCAACTTTGTCTTTGCGTTTTTCGTTGGTAGTGACGTGGCATTCTGAAATAGTAAAAAATCTAAATAACAATAACTGAAATAAAACTAAAACAATAAATGGAGGTAAAATGATCCCGGGATCATTTTGTACGGCCCATTAGGGATCGTTTAACCCCAAACGCACATTCTGACTTTCACCTAACCTAACAATTTTCAGTGAGAAAATAGGTCCTAACTACTTGATAATTTCGAAGTCCAACTATACCATTACAAGTCGTGCACAAACTGGATTCAATAAAGAACAATACATAGATTTAATACTGATACTACGAAGCACTTACCTTACATCAGAAAGTCACACAACACCGAAATGCAAACCACGAGCTTTTAAACAGGTTTGAACTGATCACATGGCGTATCCGTGAGTACAGAACACTTAAATTTCAAAATTCTGTCACTGTAAACCAGATGGCATTATTAGTTTTTGCAAAATGAGGTGGGATCATTTCACCTCCAAGGATCATTATACCCCACTCTCCCCTATTATTTTTAGCAGCTGAGAAAATTACAATAATAATTGACTTGAATTAAAGGAAATTTTTTTTTTAATTTTATTCAACGTGGTATATCCTCCAACCTCTACAGACTTTTCAGCTCTACGTACCTATATACAAATTCTTTATAAACATTGTCGATCATATCTTTAATGACAGAATTGACCGCTTCCGTAATTTTTTGTTTTAACATTTCGATATTGTTATCTAAATTAGTATTATAGGTAAAACATGCTGTTTAAGATATCCCCATATAAAAAGATAATGCAGATATTTTCTAACCAGCCCATCGTATTGAAAAAATACACTTTCCAAGTTAGGTTTATCTTTTATTGCGGGCATTAAAAAAGTTTGAAGCAACTCCAAATACGTAGGTGTGTCGATTCACATTTTCATTAAAAAATACGGACCGATGATTTTTCCATACACACCTCACCACACATTAAACATTTTGTAATAAATATAGGTACTGACTTTTAGTTGTAATTTTGAAATTAGAATTTTCTCTCGACCAAAATCTACACTTTTGCTTTGCAACTATCCCATTGGCTGTAAATGTCGATTCGTCCGAAGAAAAATAATGTTTTTGCAGAAATTACGATTTACAAAATGATTTTCTCCTTGCCCATAAGCAAAAGTCTAAACGCAATGCATCATCACCATTTCTCAATTCATGTACAAAAATCGTTTTATAAGGTTTAGTTTTGTTTTCATTTCAAATTCTTTGTAAATGTGATTTGCCAATGAAATGATTTAACTGTGCAGACCTTTTTCGTAAGGATAATTTCGGATATGTTTCTACAGAATTTGGAGAGCCAGTATTGTAGCAGAATCTTCTACATCGTGTATCTTTTCTCTTTTCTTGTTGTCATGTACACTACCTGTTCTTTCAAATTCTTGTACCAAATTTCGTAAACTCTTTGTTCTAAAGTTAGCATTACTATTAAGTAGGTAAGTCTCATTAAAGATTCACAAATACGTAATGAAAATGACTTGACTTGACGTACATATTAGGTTATCATGGAAGATAACAAGATCATATGATTAAACCAAAAACATGAAACTTTATTGGTTACATTTTTGTGTGAATTGTAATTTTCTCAGCTGCCAAAAATAATATTTAGATTATTGTTTCAGAATTGGTGGTTTTGAGACAGGCAAACATTTTATAAAGAATGACATTTTTGCGTAAAGGCCCAAATAAAAAATTGTTCCCTATTGTTCAGTCCATCCGGAGACTCACTGTATGTCTGCCTAGTAGAACATACTAAATATGATAAATAGGTAGTATGCTCGTATTATAAATGCCATTATTTCTTAAGAGAGTAAGTCAATAGAAATTATTTTCTTTCATATTTCAAAGTAAATACTTGGATTTAAATAAATGTAACGTGGTGTTTAATACAACACTTAGATATAATCCAAAAAAGAAAAACGTGTCCAAGTTAGGTATGTGATACAGATAATAAATAGTAGATTTAAGTAACATATTATTAAAATATCAGCCCGTACAATCAGACCGCTTAAACCCAACAATAGAGAGATAAAATTAATGTCCTCCAAAAAAAGGATTTTTTTTTGGTGTGTGATTGTATTAACTGTTCGAAACTAACAGACGTGGACCAAACAGAGAGTAGTAGGCGTGGACCGTCTCTCTCCCAATTAGTGCTGCTCACGGGAGGCGTATCCGCTGCGGCCAATCCGGAAACGGCACAGCACAAACGGTCATCTCTTTGACCGGGTCACGTGCCAGCGTGCTTTGTTCTCCAACGCATAGACCTGGCCTCTCACGATACGGCGCATTATTGGATCTCGCACGGGGCAATTGTTTCATTCGGCTGTGAAGTGTGTGTTGATGTTATATGTATGTGTGTGTATACAGTGTGCTCTCGCTTGCGCGCTCCTCTGTCTTTATTTTTTTCTGTTTCGCGCGGGCGGGATGAGTGGAAAACGAGTATCCGTGGAATTTTCCCGGCGTCACATGAAAAGTTAAAGGTGTTTTATTTTCCCTTTAAAAGTTATAGATAGAGCTTGGAAGAGTTAAATTTTATTCATCTCCGTTTTTTTTCATTATCTCCCATTTGCGTATTTCAACACACACAATTACCTACGTATATTTAACAAAATTATATTTATTATAAATTTACCCACAGGTGAGAAGTAAATTAATTAAAAATGTAGCAACAACCATGCAGGTCCAATGTGTTCATAAAAAGTAATAATAAAAATAAAACACTAATTTTAAAGTTTGAAAATTTTAATTATAGTAAACCACTACAATTTGTTTATCTGCTATAGATCTCCTTCTGGGGATATGAGTGTATTAGATACTTTGCTAAGTAAATTTTATAATGTTGGGTGTTCACTTATTTTATTTTCAGCAAGTGCATTCTCTGAGGCATGTTTTGTTGTCTTTCAATTTACATGATTGCGCCAGTATCCTCCCGACGCGTTCAGGGTTCAAGTTCTATCATTATTGATAATACAGGGTTATGATAAAGTAACGCACAAAATTCATAAAACGTACAATGTTCATTTTTGAAAAAAATGCAAAAACACGTCAAACAGTTTATTTTATTCCGCGTCTTTTAACATAAGTCAAAAAAATAAAACATCAAATTTGTCAAAGTTATGACGTCATCAATATTTTTTTTAAATATGAAGATTGTTTTTTTTTTACTTTATTTGATAAAGCTTGTTTTTCTGCATTATAAAGAAATAATTGAAGTAGGGGTCACATAAGAAAAAACTGAGAGAATTAATAAAAAACAACTTAAACTGTATTATATGTAGTAATAACATTTAAATTAACGTAACAGTCCATTAAACCAAAACGATTTCTTACAGGAATTGTTCAAACTGTGTCCCGTTCACTATCTGACAGGCCAAGACGATGGTAGACCTGATTTACAGAGTCTTCGATCATCTGCGGAGTTATACGAGTCATTTCATGTCTAATTCGTTCCATTAAGTCTTCTAAATTGTCTGGTCGGTTAACGTAGACCCGACTTTTTAAATGTCGCCACAGAAAGAAATCAAGGGGGGTGAGATCAGGTGACCTAGGTGGCCACTCCATTGGTCCACGTCTTCCAATCCACCTTCCTTCAAAATGGTTATCCAGAAACCTTCGAACATTAAGACTATAATGTGGTGGTAACGTTGCCTCGTTTGAAAATACTACACTATTAAGCAAATTTGGATTTTCGTCACAATGCCTCATGAAGATTTCACAAAATTCCAAACGTTTGTCCGGATCATCTTCTGAGAGTTCGTGAACAAGTTGAACTTTGTATGGGTGCAGTTTTTCTTTTTTTTAAAAACTTTACTACAAACGACTGACTAACATCTTGTTGTAAGGCAATTTCTGCTGTAGTTGCGTGAGGGTTGTCTTCTAATGACAGCAAAATATCTAACTTTGTATCGTCGCTTATTCCCGGGTCTTCCAGATTTTGGAGCATCACTTACGCTTCCTGTTTCATTAAATTTTGCAACAATTCTGCTTACTGTGCTTCTAGCAATTGGCGATCTTTCAAAATGTGTTTCGTTAAATAAAACACATGCTTCTTCATGACTTCGAAGTCTATCGCCGTAACCTACCATCATTAGAATTTCTATCCTTTCTCTTTCCGTTAAAGGAGCCATCATAATAAAATTGGTATGACACTAATTGTAAGACTGACACTGACAAACAGTTGTTTTATTACTAGGTAACTTTAAGTTTTAATTCTTTTAATATTTAGTTTCTTTTCATAAATTCAAAAACTAGTTTATTTTGTTTTTTATTAATTCTCTCAGTTTTTTCTTATGTGACCCCTACCTCAATTATTTCTTTATAATGCAGAAAAACAAGCTTTATCAAATAAAGTAAAAAAAAACCAAGCTTCATATTTAAAAAAAAGTATTGATGACGTCATCACTTTGACAAATTTGACGTTTTATTTTTTTGACTTATGTTAAAAGACGTGGAATAAAATAAACTGTTTGACGTATTTTTGCATTTTTTTTCAAAAATGAACATTGTACGTTTTATGAATTTTGTGCGTTACTTTATCATAACCCTGTATATTCTCAAATATTGGGGTTAGTATAGATTGTACCATGTCCGATCACAGAATGTTGTTTGCCGTTTTGCCTGTTTGGAAATGTTTCGCACTTTGCCCGTATATTAAGTGATATATTTAACTTCGGAAAATTTGTATAATGTTTAAAATGTAAACGATCCTTTTGATTATTTTTATAATGCTTTTATGGAATGCTTCAATATGTCCTTTCCATGCACTGACAAATAAAATTAAAAGTGATCGAAGTTGCATGGGTAACGTCTGAGGTGAGGTATGCATTCAAGTGTGACGAGTATGAGAGACTCGTATATTCTTCAAAAGTGGTTTCCTGTTTTAAAAGACACATATTTACAAGTGCACAAGTTGCGGAGGTTTTCAATGGGTATTTTGTTCAGTCTGTATGTGAATTTGTGTCACGTATTGCTGTTAATTACGATCAGTTTAATGGTGGTGGTGTCAATGAGTTTGAGATGAAAAAATTGTTCCAACAAATTAAAAAAAAAACACCATCTGCAGGTGCAGTTTAATTAAAAATATTTCGGAATTACTAATTAAACCTCTGATGTTTTTGGTAAATTTATCGTTTGAGAGGGGAGAATCTCCTAAGAAATTAAAAATTGCTGTGTTCTGCCATTACACCAAAGAGGCTCTATAAGATTGGATATGGCCAATTGTCGTCCTCTTGCGATTTCTCCCAGTTAACTTTTTGAATGTGCTATGTGGGATAGATTACTCGCGCATTTAGATAAAAATAAAATATTAACAACTCAACAACATTGTTATCGTGCTAATCACTCAACTTTGACAGGAATTCATGCTATGTATGAATACATTATTAAGACTTTGGACACTGCAAAACATTCAGTTGGAATTTATTGTGATCTAAGCCGTGCTTTTGACTGTGTTGATATTTCAACTGCTACAATACTTAATAAACAATGCAGACACTATTTCTTCTTCTGCACTACAGTTATGCAGAAATGAACAGGATTATTGGTGACTAATTTTGATGCGCATGCTCTAACTTAAAAGACATAACATGTTATGTACTTTTACTATATTTTAAAGAACATTTCGATGTGAAATTCGTAATACACAATTAGTGGGTAGGTACCTACTTGTTATTTACTATGTATTTGCATATCGTATAGTATATTTTATATGTTTTTTTTTAATCCTATATACCTATTAGAAATTATAGGTAAACATTAACGAATAGGTATACCTACGTAATGAAATATTACAGGCATTTTTAACAGTGTACCTACAATTATTTTGAGAATTAACTATAAATTACCTACCTACATCACTAATTGACTAGACGCTAAAAGTTTCCATTAAAATTCACCGAAATAAATGTAATAAATATGTTAGGTATATTTAACAACGGTGCATGTGTGAGTTTCCGGCTAGATTACGTTTATTGATCTCTGCAAGCAGTGTATTCATCATGTCATTTTTGTCAATTAAGTACCTAATAATAACATTTCGCTCCCCCAAGCGTTAATATCTTGTGAGAGTTTATAATATGAACGTTAACAGTATAGCATTAGCATTAATGCCACCATCTCTTTCTATTTCATGCAGGAGGTTATGGACAATTACGGAGTCCGGCGTGCCCCCCCTCAACGGAGGAGATAAGAGATGAAGGATCGCCGCCGCCGGGACCTCCGCCGGGTCTCTTCCACCTGCAGAGAAGTCCCGCCTATCACCACCTCAAAGACGGCTACAAGACGAGTTCGTCGTGTCCACCCAGCGAGTCGGGAAATTACGGCGGCGGCATAGAATCCTTGCAATCCCTCAGCAACGACGAGCAGGCCCAATTCTTGGCGAGCAATCCTCATTACGCCGACGAACACGAATACCAATCGCTCGACCATCCGCCGCACGCCTACCTGGACAGCTCGCCGGAATTCTACGCGGGCAACAATATTTTGGACACGAAGTATCATCCTGCACACGGCTACATGAAGAACTATCCCAGAGGTGAGTGAGAAGATATTCGGGGACGATAATTTGTTGAGCCCCCCCCCCTCATTCATTTATTCAACTAAGTAGATTGCAAGAGAGAGAGAGAGAGAGAGAGTTATTCAAAAAGATTGTCTAATTCACTTTAGTAATTTGCGATATATTTTGGGTTGTGTCGCTGTGCATTTTTAGAGCTGTGTACACGTTTTGCAAAAAAAATCCCTCCAAATATCACCGCTCTAATGTGGTTAGTGGAAACTTTTTTTGCAACTAAGTGTACATACCTGACTGTAGGTAGAGTAACATGGGCGCAGATTATATTTTGTATTGCTTCCTATACTTTTGTATTTTTTGCTTCCGCGTCGAGGCACAAACTTACTTATTATACTGCGTCGATCAGATATAAGATACATGACTTTTATTCTATAGTTAATATAGTAGGGTACCTATGTGTCATGTATTTTTCGAGATATGAAGTTCGTTAAATTAACGAGTAACAGTTGAAGTTTTCACTTCCGAGATGTCCACAAAAAAAAACATATTTATTTTAAAAGGAACATTGCCTGTATACTTTTTTTACACATTATGGACAAAAGCAATATTCTAGACAAAAATTATTTAACAGTGAGAAATTTAATTTAACGACAAACTCAAATAATGTGGAAAAAAAATTGTCCAAAGGAATAGAACTTAAACTATATATGACCAGAAAGAAACCTAAAGGGGGGGGAGTTAAATCAGCGGATTGTGTGTACTTGCCCAGCAAATTTATAGTAGAATGGCCCAAGTATATTATAGTCAATTGAAAGTATGTTTTCTGCACGGAAGAATTGGCGCCACTAATTCAATAACGCAACACAATTACAGTTTAGTGCCGTGGCGTAATTAAAAATACGACCTTTGATTTGTGAACCTACTGCATGTACGTGGATACATTGTCAAACTATTTAATCTGTTCCAGTAATGTTTCATTAATGTTTGTTACACACAGTCTTGGCCTGTAAGATCGCCAGATCTTACTTCATCTGACTTCTTTTTGTGGGGCCACTTAAAGTCTGAAGTTAATACAGAAGTGCCAACCACGAAAGAAAACATGACTGAGCTAATCACCAATGCTTGTTCAAGGATTACGCCGGAAACTCTTCTCAATTGTGTGCAATCATTCCAATTGCGAATAAATAAATGTATCGAAGTGGAAGAGCACATTTTCGAACACATTTTCTGAAATGGGTATGATAAAGTAAAGTTCTTCGATGTTGAATGGCGTTTTGAAATGTTATTTAATGTTGAAATAAAAAAAAACACAAAATCATATTTTCTCTTTTTTGAGTATTTTTTCTAGACGTTTAGAACCATGTTTTCTGGGATTACGGCGCAATCTGTTACGAATCTAAAAAAAAATTTCAAACAAAAACTACATACTTGATGGCGTAGAATTCGGATCTGCAATAAAAAATGGGGGTTCCCATTTAAGATTTCAAAGTTGCCCCCCCCTCCCACTCTGGGGGGGGTGAGGTGGGGGAATGAGTTCGGCACCATTCAGTGAGCCCCCTACATTATAACAAATCTTATTATGATCTTTTTTTGATTTTATGCAGTGTTTTAGAGATATTCCGTTGTCTCAAGATAAAAAACTCACCCTGTATACACCGTGTTTCATGTAACTAGCACATTAAAAGTTTTTGTGCTTACAACGCGAATTTTTTCCAGAAGTTTTGCCTTCTCACCTAATTGACCGCAATCTTTCAAGTTAAAATATTTTTAAACTCGTGCAACTTCCGGTTGCACCGGAAGTAGGCGCCATCTTTGTTATTTTAAATGTGACACCCTGTATTTTATTCGAGATTTGAATTGCTTATTTATATAGAAGAACAGAGATACCGGGTTGGATTATGTCAAAGTCAACCGTTTCGGAGTTATTCAACTGTTTTCCATTTTTAGGGCACTTGAACGTAAATTTTAAAAGTTCTTTATCTGAGACATGAAAAAAGATAAACAATTGAAATTTGTTCATGAGATAGTCAAAGTATTGTCCTATTCGAATATCACCAGGTTTTGCAATAATATTACACAGGCTGTTCTCTAATTAATTTACAATTATACACATTTCAAATGCAAGAAACTCAATTTTTTCAAATGAAACACCCTGTATATTTTCGCCTTTTCTGAAGCAGAAAAAAATTGCCTTTCGATCCACTATTACATTCCCTATACCTATCTCTAGAGGTTTTTGAGTTATTGGGGAGATCAGCCTGAAGGCCCGATATTTTGCCATTTATCACACACAATTTCAAGAATGCCTTGGAGGTAACAAAATGTTTAGTTGTCAAAATTTCGTTCGCTGTCAGTGTTATTAATTTGATGCTTGGATATTTTTTGTACTTTACTGAATGATTTGATTAGTGCATAATGGAAGGCTATAATAATAATTATCCAAATGAAAGTATCCTTAATTTATTTTACATACACGGAGAATGTAATCGCATAATAAGTAGAACTTGCCGTGTGTTCAATCAGAGATACCCTAATTTGCCTCCGATGAATCGATTCAAATTTGCAAAAATTGAAACACATTTTTTGCGACATTGGAATATGAACACAAAAAGAAATTGTACTAAGCCAGTAACCGGTGAAGAAAACAACGAAATTAATATTCTGGAATATTTCACAGCTCATCCCCATGCTTCGATACGTAAAGCAAAGGTGGATTTAGATATTAGTATGACGTCAATTCAACGCGTGCTAGCAAAGAACAAATGGCACCCATATGCACAAAGGAAAGTCCAGGAACTGAGAAATGGAGACGCTCAGAGAAGAATTGATTTTTGTGAGTGGCTAACAATTCGTAAACAGGAAGATCCGGACATGTTATGAAAGATTTTATGGTCGGATGAATCCAAGTTTACCAGGCAAGGCGTTGTAAATAATAAAAATTGTCATTTTTGGGCAGATGAAAATCCCCACTTTTCACGAGTAAGCCATTTTCAATATCAATTTAGTTTTAATGTATTCGCCATAATAGGGTGGGGAAGGGTATTTTATCATATTTATGATGAAAGACTAACGTCCGAAAGATATTTGCGAATCATTAGGGAAGTGGTGGCAAACATAGTCAATGACATGCCACACCAAAACTATTATTGGTTTCAACTGGATGGAGCTCCAGCTCACTCTACTCATGCTGTATATCAAGAGTTGACCCAGCTATTTGAGGATAGGTGGATTGGTCCAAATGGACCATGTCATTGGCCTGCTAGATCTCCGGATTTAACTCCAGTTGACTTTTTTTTATGGAGTTACATAAAAAAAGAGGTCTATGCAACACCAGTTAACTCCAGGCAAGAACTAGAGGATAGGGTGCGAAGAGCATTTGACCAAATTGAAGTTCAAATGATTGAACGTGCAACGACTGACCAGCTCCAAACAAGGTTAAATAAATGCATTGAAGTAGGCGGTGGACATATTGAGCACTTGCTGTGATTTGATTTTAGATTTGTTTTTGTTTTCTTTGTTTGACTTATACCGTGAGATCAAAAATGTTTTCGCAATTAATAAATTTTTGGTTTTGAACTAGAAGACTTTTTTTCCATGCCCATAACATGCTTACAAATGACTATTAATCCACTCCTCCTATACTTAATCTATTATTTTTTCAGTTTTATTTGGCAAAATATTGGGCCTTCAGGCTGATCTCCCCAATAACTCAAAAACCTCTAGAGATACATAGGTATAGGGAATGTAATAGTGGATCGAAAGACAATTTTTTTCTGCTTCAGAAAAGGCCAAAATATACAGGGTGTTTCATTTGAAAAAATTGAGTTTCTTGCATTTGAAATGTGTATAATTGTAAATTATTAGAGAACACCCTGTGTAATATTATTGCAAAACCTGGTGATATTCGAATAGGACAATACTTTGACTATCTCAGGAACAAATTTCAATTGTTTATCTTTTTTCATGGCTCAGATAAAGAACTTTTAAAATTTACGTTCAAGTGCCCTAAAAATGGAAAACAGTTGAATAACTCCGAAACGATTGACTTTGACATTATCCAACCCGGTATCTCTGTTCTTCTATTTAAATAAGTAATTCAAATCTCGAATAAAATACAGGGTGTCACATTTAAAATAACAAAGATGGCGCCTACTTCCGGTGTAACCGGAAGTTGCACGAGTTTAAAAATATTTTAACTTGAAAGATTGCGGTCAATTATGTGAGAAGGCAAAACTTCTGGAAAAAATTCGCGTTGTAAGCACAAAAACTTCTAATGTGCTAGTTACATGAAACACGGTGTATATGTATATGCTCTTACCTATCGCTATGTAGGTATATCAGATTGTAAGTAGTAAAGTTTGTGCGTAAGAAATTATTCCAGCACGTATGTCAGTAAAAGAGGCAAAATCAATGTTTTCACCTTTTTAGAGGGTAGAGAGTGAGCCGACGGTGCATCTGACATTTATTAAGTATAAATACTAACTCCAGTGTCCGTCCATTTTTAATAATTAGTAGTAGAGACCTGCGCTCGCTGACAAATCAGGTGTATATCGAATTAATTGTAAAGAATGTAACGCACGCCGCTATCTATATCGGACAGAGTGTGAGATAGATTGACATGACAATGAAAGAACGTAAAAGATCAATACTAACTAATATTACGGGAACATGCGGGTTTTGCAGTAGAATATAATATAATCATAATCTTCATGCATTTCCCCCCCGACATGAATGTTCTTGTAAACTGAATACCTACCTAATACCTACATAATTTGAGTTTGGCTTCGAAAATGAGTAGGTAGCTACATATAAAAATTAGCGCACCGTTATTTGAAGCGTGTTATATTCATTGAAATATTATTTAGATTAGTTAGTCATTTTTAACGACTCTGTTGATAATGTTCCATCGTTCTGCCTCTCCTCTCAAGGTGCCGCACGATATAACGAAGGATACAGCGAGTCCTACCTGAGCACTTTCGAAAACGCCCCGTTCCAGACGGTACCTAGCGGAGCGAGTAACGGTCCCGAATGGGGCCATCACGACATGGGAGCCGGTCATCTGGGACACGGACACCCGCACACGCATCCCGCGTTCCTGGCGACGGCCATGCCGGGCAGGGACGGCCTCGGCCAACTGGGTCCGGACACGAAACCCATGATCCAGAATGGAATGCTCACCGGATATCCGAGCAGCGGAAACACCGGAGGCGCTTGTTTCACGGGTACGTTGCATTTTTAATTTCCACTGTTTTTCTTTCTTTTGTTTCAAGAGGAAATTCCGAGAACGGAATTTTTCCCTTTTTTGATTTAAAAAAATATATTACTCAAGGCCTCCTATAAATAAATTCTGTTACTTTGCACATTGCGGAATTGACTAAATAAATTCGTGTTAACACAGCATGTTTGTTTTGTCGAGACGAGGATCCGATAGGTGGCGCTGAGAAGTCATGTTATTAACAAATTCTATGTTCATGGACTAAAATGACTAATATTCACAATATATATCTATTGGTTTAGTGCTAAAAAAGAAAATCACAAAAAGTGAATTAGATAGGTGACGCTGTGCTCTAGTTAACGACCTCGTCTGTCTAGACTTCCTTATAAAAGGATATTAACCAAATCAAAGTCACCGCGCCACCTTCCGGAAAGGGCAGAACCACGTCTTCCGGATCAGCTAGTGAATATATATTAAAACACAATCATTTTGAAATCCGAAGGAAAACTTGGTAATTTGAAGAGTATGCGACCGTTTTTATGTGCCTACTATACGTATTCCTATATCCTTTACGTTGTTTGATGAATTAAACGATAATGTTGTTGAAGAAGAAAAAAATTATTTAAATTATTCTAAAACTCCCCTATAGTTTGAATTATACAAATATATCATACTGATACACAAATAATGTTTAAAGTTATTAAGTAGAGGCCAATAATATCAAATACTCATAAGCAAACAATACCTGAGTGACTGTGCCAGCCAACAACAGCAGTAAACAAAATGAGGATACATATGAAATATGCGCACTTAACTAACTGCATGCAAAAGTATAGTCCATAAACAAACAATTTGCAATGAATGAATATTTAAAATTAAACACCCAGTATATTCATTCAAATGACAAGTTTCGACCTGCTTAACGCTGATCAGAGTGTCACTTCACAAGTGAGCTAAATAAAGTTTCATCTTCAATTATAAACGTAAACAGAATTTACAAAAAATTAAAGGAAACAATGACGAGACACCCCCCTTGGTGTGTCTTCAATGGATTATTGAATTCGTTAATAAAATTACGCTAATATAAACATGTACTAATAAGGAATGTTTTGTTAAATAAATAATAATAATAATAATCTTGGAGAATCAGGTGGTTATAAAGAAAAATACTCGTTTGCATTTCTGCATAATTATTATGTTGATTAGTTAATTATGGTGAAAAAGCAGTTCAAGTCTTTCGATACTAGATGGTGTTTGAGAGTCATCCTCTGACATTTTAGTGTTTTTCGACCGAATTGACTAGTGAAATAGTACACTATTAATTTCTTCGTTAAATCGATGTCGATAAGAAGGGCAAAAGGTCGAGAGACGTATCCATTTTTGAACGATACAAAATATTTTCGTCTAAGAATGCTAAAGTGTGGGGTGGGTGGATTCACGTAATGCCTAAGTTGGCTCACTGTTTTTTGTAAACGCTCAAAAATTCTACTCTGCACTGTCGCATGTTCATGAAGCGCGAGAATGTATGATCCAGTCTCGTTGTTTCTCAGGTACAGGTCCTATTCAGTTGTGGCAATTCCTGCTGGAACTGTTAACGGACAAGACGTGCCAGGCGTTCATCTCGTGGACAGGCGACGGCTGGGAATTCAAACTGACCGATCCCGACGAGGTGGCGAGACGATGGGGCATCCGCAAGAACAAACCCAAGATGAACTACGAGAAGTTGTCGAGGGGGCTGCGCTATTATTACGACAAAAATATTATACACAAGACTGCTGGAAAACGTTACGTGTATCGTTTCGTCTGCGATCTGCAGACCCTCCTTGGGTAAGTGTTAAGTCGACTTTTATATTTTTTCCCTTTCCTTTCACCTTTTAATTTTTCTCTTTAATTTGCAATTAATGTGGTGGCATGGCGAGCCGGTTTATCTTATAAACAATGTTCGTAATTTCAATCACTCAACTCATGGTCTAATAACCGTGAAATAAAAAGAACAGGCTGCCACGCTAGTTTAT
This sequence comes from Amphimallon solstitiale, assembly GCA_963170755.1. Lineage (NCBI taxonomy): Eukaryota > Metazoa > Arthropoda > Insecta > Coleoptera > Scarabaeidae > Amphimallon > Amphimallon solstitiale. The sequence continues at coordinate 195,257,660 of OY720676.1, forward strand.
TTTTGAAGTGTAAACTTCTTTGGGCGCGTTGCGTTAATTGTGGACACTGAACAAGACTGAGCCGTCACGCTCGGCTATGTAACGCTCGTTCGGGTAAAGTCGGCTCTAGAGAAATATAAATAAATTCATGTCCCCGAGCAGATTCGATCCCGAGATCTCACGGGTGAGAAGCCGGCACGTTAGTATCAGACCAGCGCGGGACTTGTAAGCGAGTATTCATATTGTCTATTTATATATATATATATACACGCGATTATATATCGAATTTCGAATATTTAATTCTTTTCTGTTAATACACAGGATGGATGAAGAAGATCAAATCGATGACAAATTAAAACGAAAAAATAATGTTGGATTTCGTATTATTAACCTCGCCTTGATGAAGTTTTCACTTCTGCCGTGTGGTTTTAAGCACGCCCATTTTCTTGTTTAAATGTGCTATTGGGTTTTGAAATTCTACATATTATTATGTAATGATCATGTTAACCAAGTATTTATTTATTTGGTCAACGTTGGACTGTTTCAATGTTAATTTATTATTTGTCGAGAAAAAGTGACGTTTGCACTACTTTCGAAATCGTGTATTATCTAGACAACTACGCGAGGTATGAATTTCCTGTTTTTCTTTAGTACATCGAACACACTGAATTTTTAATCGCAGTAGTAATTTTTTTTTATTTGTACATTAGAACAATTTTGAAATCATTAGACAGTCATAACTCCGAAAAAATACTTGGCAGAATAGAGAAATCTTAGAAGAAACAATTGCATACCTGTGACCCTAACGTTTGGCAATTTGAATATTAAAGGATAGGTTAAAATGTTTCTTAAAATATTTCTACACCTTCGTCTTACTGTTGATTAACTGTGAACCTATAAAAATCCAGATGATCGAACAACATTTTTCAAGAATATGATGATACGATTTTTCCTACCGATGAATGACAATTATTACCAGTTTCATTGCTATCAGATTAACTGCCCACATGTGTGTTTATCAAGTTTTTTGTTTATGTTGCTTCACAAACACCTACTGTCTATATTGGAGGTTGCCCCCCCCCCCCCCAATCAATCACCCTGTATAAATCGTTCATTAAAACAGAATTAAAAGTTAACTGCGTCACTGATGAAGTGTGTATGTGGTAGCCTTCTATATAAATGATATAATTTTAAAATATAGTCAAGGCCATTTTCTGATAGTTATTAATGAGCCATTCGTAATAGGTTGCATAATGACAGCGTCTCCGTATATACCAATGTTTATATTTGGTATAAATACTTGAGTTTTCTCCAAATCGTAGTTATAAAATAATTGAAATCACAAGAGATGCCAGAAACAATTAACTATATTCGTTTTTGATTTGATTTCAGTCACACCCCTGAAGAATTACACGCAATGGTAGATCTCAAACCAGAGAAGAAAGACGACGATTGAAGATCAGAAACTCCACTAGGAAAAAACAGTGTCATCCCGCGCGAAAACTACTACAACAAACATGTTAAATAAATCACAAAAAAAACTGTAAACGAATGAGAAGAATTATCCCCCAGCCCCCCCGCCCTCCTTTAAAAGAGAAATATGGTGCCTAAATTTTAATTAAAATATAGTTACAAGAAAGATAGATGACTCAACGTTATCGATATTCTTTGCCCCCCCCCCCCCACCTCAGGATAAAACACACAAAATATAACTTTTTTTATCAACTAATTTTGTTCATCGACATATCATCTATTGTGGCAATATTTTTTCGATTAAACTACATAAATAAGGACCCACGTAGGCACTTATTCAGTTAAAGTTAAAAGATAAATAAATTAAACATAATTTTTTCTATGTGTAATAATGTATATTTCTTGTGAAAGAAGTTTTTTTAAAAAAAATACATTCGTGTGAATAAAGTAGATATGATCGATTTGTTCGTTTAAGTACGTAAAACAGTTTCATAATGAAACGTAATATTATTTTGTAAGTTAGGCAAAATAAACAGATAAAAAATATTGAGATTTTGAAAAGAAAACAAACCAAAATGCGAGAAAACTAAGTGTGATTTGTTTTTATAATTATTAATATAATTAAATGATAAGTATAATTATTATTGTGTATAAAGTTTTAAAATAAATATTACAAAAAAATTTATAAATAAATTATGCTCTCTCCCTCCCTTCCTTCCTTTACCACCGCCGTCTTTTTCCGTTCTTTGATTGGTTGCTCGTGGCAGTACTCCCCTTACTGTCAAAAAAATAGGGGGAGGGGGCGCCGATTTGTATTATTATTACTATTAATACTATTATTAAAAGCGAGGGTGTTTTTTGTAAGCAATATATATATTTTATCTATTTTTTTTTATTGTTTCCCACTCACTATTTCTCTTGTAAATATCATGATGTGATAAATAAAATAAATTACGAAAATGAACTTCAACTGATACGGTACTATACAGTGCGTTCATGATGAAAGGAACAAATTCGTTTAAAATTCAGGTAATTATTTTGTAAAAAAACGCTCGGACAGGTCGATTAGTATTTTTGGTTTAGAATTTTTTGACAAAAGAAAATTATATACAGGCTGTCTAAAGAAGAACATATGCAGCAATCATTGTTCTTTTTAAATGGAAGACCCTGTATATTAAGCCATTTTTTGAATTGTAGGTTAAATTCTAAACACATTAACCACGTTTTTGTGTAACGTACCATATCCCCAAAATCAGCGGTTTTCGGAATAATGAGTTTTGTGATAAATTAAAATACACATCGGTAATGAAATAAAATGTTTAAATTGAACAAGGATACCTTAAACATATTTTTAAAAGCCAACAAAAACAACCTGGTATTGCAAATTTTATCTTCAACAAAACAAACTCTACTTCAAATTAATCGATGTTCATGTATTTTTTTTTAATTTTTCACATTTCAAACGTGTTGAGAATTTACCATACAATTCAAATATGGCATAATATACAGTATTTTCCATTTAAAAAAAACAATGATTGCTGCATATGTTCTTCTTTAGACACTCGGTGAATTTTTTGACATTAGAAAATTATATAATTTTCTTATGTCAAAAAATTCACAACTGAACATACTAATCAACCTGTCCGAGCGTTTTTCTGCAAAATAATTACTTGAATTTTAAACGAATTTGTTCTTTTCATCATGAACGCACAGTATATGCATGTGTAATAAATAGTGTTCTTTATCTATCTATTAGTGAGCCCTAAAAACTTTCCTGAGATTTTTAAATTTATTTTGAGATAACTTTTAAAAATGTATTTTTAAAACTTGATTACAATACAATACAATATATCATATGTTTATTAATAACATGCTAATATTTAAGGGAGTTACTCTTCGGTGCATTTTGTGAAAACAACATCTTGTGAACATTTGTGCTAAATGTCTTACCTTTTGAACTCTAGTCTAAGTTTAAAAAAAAATTATTTTAAAACTAGTACCTATTACCCCAGATAATTTTGTGAAATTTTGTACACACCTTTTATACATCCAGATGCATTTTGTGATGTACAATCAATTCTATAATTTTTACTTGTGGTGTTTGTACGGTTTTTTTTTTTTTTTTAAAGAAACTTGTTACGCCATTGCTTTTTCTTAAAGTTTTTTTTAAATCCCCATTCGTTTCTGAGCAGCAAATGTGGTCTTTTATTTTTTTTTTGTTTGACGTACGGTTTTTGCTTAAAAAAAAAATTCATTCATGTGCAGGATGTTATGAAATTAGGTATTAACAAGAATTAAAAACGACCTAATAGGTAAGAAGCAGGTTTTATTTTGTAATCCTACAGATTTGACATTCATCTACGTAGTATACTTGTCATGTATTTAAGTCGACTATTATTAAAAAAACATGGTTAATTTTTCTTTTAAACTTTAGCACCCTACAGTTCAAAAGTTAAGACATTTAGGACATATGTTCATATGAAGTTTTTTTTATAAAATGGACCCAAGAATAACCCCTTTAAATATCAGCATGTTATATAATGTAACGGTTAATTCCTGTTATGTTTCCAAATGCAGAAACCGATATGAGACAGCCTGTATATAATAATAAATATTTTTTTAAGTTTGCTAAAGCCTCTGCGGAAATGAATGATATAGATACTTTCTTAATATTTTTCAAAGAATTAAAGACAATATCTTACTAAAAATTTGCTCGCACATTTATTTCATTATCTCAAAATAACGAGGAAAAATCTTGAATTAATAGTGCTGTTCATATCCACCTCAGATTTTTTAAATTCATTTTGAGAGATTTTAAACAAAAATTCGCAGATTATTTTGTAGTGGAGAGATCTGAATTTAGTATTTTAATTATTAAACTAAAACTTTTTCGAACTCTGATGTTTTTTTTCTCAAAATAAAACGAAAAATCTTTCACATAAGATTTTTAGTTTATTTTGAAATGATTAAAAAAAAATTGGAATGAAGGACCTAGTTTTTCATTTTAATTATAATATAAAGAGATGCCGCATAATTTTAATTACTTTTTCAAACGATTATAGAAAAAAAAAATTCACATTTTTTCGGAGTCAAAGTAACGATAAAAAATCTCCTGTGAAGAATAGGTCACTTGTATAATTCTTGCAGATGTAAAATTAATTAATTTTTCAATAAAAATTATTATGTGTGTTATATGTATTGAGTTCCTGGCTGCCCCCTTTTTTTTTTCATTTACCAGATTTGTTTGATGGATTAAACATAATTTTGTTGAATCTGATACTTCTATATACTGTGTGTATATATATATATATATATATACTTGTACCGATGCCCCCCCCCCACCATCATCCTTCCAGATCACCCCCATACTCCATTTCACAATTGATAATTATTAAAAATGACAAAATGTTTTGATAACTGTGACGTCCAATAAATGAAAAACAGAAATAAAATTGGGGGTGCTTGATATTAGTCCCTCTTAAGGAAAAACTATTATATTTGTTAAATGTGTTTCGACTGCAAGCCTGCGTTTCTTGGTGCATTGTTACAATGATTTTTTAAGTTTCTTGTTTGAAAATGTGGAAAATAAAAACAAAATGAACTCCAAGCAAAAATCAAACCTAAAACGATTCGATAGAATTACCGAAATTAGAGAAATATATTTAAAAATAATGTCGATTTTCGTTCTTTAAATGTTGTGTAAGAGTTTTCCTTGACTGTTCATCCTGTTACATTGTATTTTGTTGTCCTTTCATTTCTCTTACAATTTGTGAATGATAAATGATATTGAGAAAGTTGTCTTGGCAATGTGATTATTATTGAACGATGTTGAATTATCATCATCATCGTCGTTATTATTATTATTATTATAATATCTTGAGATGTGTTTTTTCAAAGTAATTTTCTTGTTTTGAAAGAGACATGTTGTGCACAAAATACATTGCGATGAATAATGGATGCGGTGGAAAGATCTCGTTTAAGGGATTCCCTAATTCTTGTTGTTTCTGCATATTTTCACCGTATCTGTGTTTTTATTCAATTACTACTACATATAAATAATTATTGTACTATTAAATCAAAGATGTCTGAAATAAAATTATGAAAAAAATTAAATAAATAAAAATTATGGTTTTTACCAAAACAAATTGATTTTCTTTTTTCCTCCGTCTCATCAGAGAGTACAGCTTGTTACTGTGCTGCGTAGCCTGAAATTCGTCAACGCCATGCGTATCTTCGACCAGTCCAGTGGCTAAAGAAATCTAGTGTTTACAGTCCGCTGAGAAAAAACCACAGATAAGGGAGATTGCAGATAGCCGATGTAATGATAATTATCGGCAACATTTTTTGGAAACGACCGTTAGGAGTTCGGCGTTAGTTTGGAAACAAAGCACCAAGATGGAGGGCGCTACTATAAGTTTTGTTACAATACTCGGGGCGCTCTCTCACGGACTATAGTTGAATGTAACAAAATCTAGGTTGCTATTTTAATTTCTACTTCAGATAAGGCGACGACATAATTCTTATATACCTGACTCTGTCGGACATACAGAAGAATAGTCTTTCCAATAAAAAATATACATGTGGACAAAAAACCCGAAATAGAACTGATGCACCTTTGTTGTGTTTTGTACATACAAGCAAGAAGTTTTAACAGACACATTTTATTATATATTATTTCTGCGCCCATGCCCGGCAATGCGAAATCTCGATACACTACTGTATTTAATAAATGTCAATAACTGCAAATATCTGGGCAACACAAATTCTAAAGCTATCGGTTGACCAGAAATTTGCAGTTATTGAAATTTATTAAATTTGTGTATGAAGATTTCGCATTGCCGACAAGATTGTTAAAAATAAAATTTAGATATAACATTCGAAATATCTCTTATATCTCGTAAACCGTAAGTTTTATCAAAATTTACAAAGAGTACAAAAGTGCTTAGAAAAGCATTTGGAGAACAAGATATGTGCAAAATATACTTCAAAATCCGAACCGGAAGTTTCGTCGCAAGAGTAAAAGTAACACTTCCGGTCACCATTTTCAAGAAATATCTATGAGAGCTTTATCCAAGAATAGCTACAAACACATTTGTATTCTTTGCAAATTCTAGTAAAGCTATCGGTTGACCAGATATTTGCAGTTATTGACATTTATTAAATACATTAGTATATGCCATACACAAATCAATTTAATAAATTTCCATAATTGCAAATATCTGGTCAACCGAACGTTTTACGAGAATTTACTAAGGATACAAATGTGTTTGTAATAGTTCTTCGATACCGCTTTCATAGATATTTCTTGAAAATGGTGACCGGAAGTGTTACTTTTACTCTTAGCGACGAAACTTCCGGTTCGAATTTTGAAAAATTTTTTGCACAAATCCTATTCCAAATAATCTTCTAAAAACTTTTGTATCCCTTGTAAATTTTGATAAATCTAACGGTTTACGAGATATAAGAGATATTTCGTTTGTTATGATATCTATTTAAAATTTTATTTGTCAGAAAATTGAAATGAATGAAGATCTCCATACACAAATCAATTTAACCCTTTAACTACGGCTGTCGTCAATAGATGACTGTACGAAACTTTCATGAGATACCTGGCTTATTGACTTTTATTTATTTTATCATAAGATATTCCAGTTTAGAAATAATTTTGGTGTGTTTAGTTGCATTTCATATTTTAACTACGGCTGTACCTACATAAGAATGTCAAAATTAAGGGGGAAACATAAGATCCCTAGCAGTAGACAAACTAAAACTTCTACCTAAATAGACTAATAAAATATCAAATTGAAAGGAAAATATGTAACTTTTTTCATTAAATTTGTTTTCTGGTGTTAGAAATTTTGTAACATTCGCCTAAACAAAGTCCTACTTTACACTCGGGACACCAGGTTGTACTTCCGTTTTCTTTCACGTCAGTCAGTATTTGAACATTCGAACTATACGTATATAGCGAATTACACATAATTCATTGAAAAATAACATAATTAGACATATAAGAAACATATATTCTGAGAATCTAAATACGTATTTCGGCAACTAAGTTGCCATCTTCAGTAGATATCTGTATAAAACAAAAAAGACTGCTAAACGTGGTATTTTTGGCTAAGTGTTATCCCACTGGTGATTTGGTGAAGAGCATATCTTCTAAGGTTACACCTTAAAAAAAAAATTCTTTCTCACAATTATGCCTATGATTGGTGCTTTTTGACAACCCCGGGTAAAAATGGCGCACATCATCATTTGCAATCATTCTATCTTCTGCGCATTTGTAAGAGCATTCTCCCCTCTCTATATCTCTGTTCATGCGAGCGCAAGCTGTACGCATGCGCCATTAACGCATTCCAACAACGTACACATAATTTTGAAGAAAGTTACTTGAAAACTAAAACAAGCAAATTAAAGGTATAGTGCGGAAATTAATGTATTATAATATGGGAGTTAACCCAGTAGGTATTTTAAGGGGGATTGGAAAAACCGGCCCTTACACTTACTACGCTGAAACCTAATGCAGAAAAACAATTTATTATTATTATTTATTTCGTTAATCTGTATAATTGTACCATATGGCAGCAGTGAAAAGCACCAAATGAAAGGTGAAGGGTCCTGTCCAGCGACCACTCAACTGTTGTGAAGTGAACAATTGGAGCGGGAACGGTTCCCGATCCGTCTGCTGAATGCAAGCTAGATTGTCCAAGTTCACAGAGCATCAAAATAATTACAGATGTCACCGGAAGATGTCCCGTAACTATCTAAAATCACAGATAAAGGAGATTACAAATAACCGATGTAATGTGACTATTATTAGCAACATATTTTGGAGACGACCGCTAGGCGTTTGACGTTAGTTTGGAGACAAGGCACCAGTGTTGCCAGATGAAGTGCATATTTTATCGGTAGAAGGAGTGGTAACTTTTCGGGAGATTTCGTTAAAATTCGGTAGATTTAGATTTTTATTCAAGTAACATAATTAAACAAAAAAAAACATATTTTTATTAATACTTAACTTACTTACTTATAAATAAGTATTGGTACATACTTAACGCTTAAAATAATCAGTTAGGAAATAAATATGATACCTACTACCTAATATACTAAACTAAATAATATGTACACACAATGTAAAACAAATGTATGACCTAAGTAGATACGTTATACCGTATGTGTCTATTTTCATTAGCTATAGGGATTCAATCTTTACATGCGATTTATACGTATACAAATAATACGTGGCAACATGTGTCTCCCGGCAACAATCGACATCACAGCGACTTTCACCGATCTTGCCACTTCTACATTAAATGTTCAGCTGCGAACACGTTCCGAGATATAGTCTGCAATAAAATCCGTCATCATCAAATGGCCGGCGCGATCTAGTTGTTTATTATTATTTTCAGAATCCTTTTTTATTTACCTTATTTTTAATTTTATTAGAATTACGCTTTTGTTTGTGTCATGCTTAATAATTCTCTGCATTTACTGAAAGGAAAAAGAAAAATCCTTGCAAGGCGTAAATATTATTTCTAAGCGCAGTACAAACATCCAAGTCAATAGTCCAACAGCTACTGCTAACTTGAGCTTGCAGCGGTCGCGCACGCATTGAAGAGAAAAGTAGGGGGTGCCATGTTGTCACGTATTGCATGAATTAATCGCCTATGGCTAATGAAAATTGACACGTGCTGTATGTATAAAATTATGTAGGCATGTATTTAGGTACTAGAAACTTACAAGTAGTCAAATTTAAAGATATATACATATATTGAAAATTATTGGTCAAACTGATCAGGATATAAATTTTTAGAAGTCATACTGTTTATCAATTTCTTGTCAATTGAAAATTCAAAACAATTATTTTTGGCGCTATCTGAAATTAATCTTTTAGTGTGAAGTAATGCGTGTCACTGTTCAATTTATTTCTCACTTTAGTTTTCATTAAATTTACTGCAGAAAATACCCTTTCCACTGTTGCTGAGGAGTGGGGAAGGCACAGAATTTTGAAAATAAATTTAGTTAGAGTGGGAAACATCGGCGTTTCATCACCCTGTTTAAGTTTTTCGACTTCTTGCCAAAAAGTACATACGTCACTACTTAGCGATTTCACTTCTTCAGTGTTTCTTAATAAACGCCATTCATTATCTAATGGCTGGATATTTGACGTGTCAAGACAATTCGAAAATTTAACAGCTATAGTCGAAATTGATGAAATGGACCCAGATTTAACAACTTCAGGATCAAGAAACTCTAATAATTTCAAAGAATTATTTTTTAATGGAAACCGTTGAACAATTTGTGAACAAGCCTCCACATAAAAATCTAAGCAACGAACTCTAAAAAAATGCAACTGTTCTGCGGAAAGTCTTGACTCAGAAATAGTTTTCAAGACATTCCCACCAAAATAAATTTCCTCAATAGGAACATAGTTACCTGGATCTTTAAAATTAATATTTTCAATTGGCGTATTGAGTAAATAATCTCGTTTGATAAAACAATCAAAGATGGTTTTTAAAACATTACAAACATTTCTGTACATTACGTGAACCCTTGGCGATTCCGATTGCATATTTTGGTTCAAATTATTAAAAAAAGGCAATACAAAATCAAGAAATTGGAAAAATAATTTAACAGTTGGGTCATTCAATTTTGTTAATATATTTTCTGCTGCCAAAATATCGTTTTGGGCAACAGCATCCGTAAAGTATAATTGCAAAGGACGATACTGCTCTAAAATTCTTGAAACGACAGAATGAACCGATAGCCAACGCGTTTGTGAAGGATGCAAAATTTTGTGTATTTTTACATTACAAAAATTTTGAAATTCGGAAAATTCAGATACTCTTTTTGGGCTAGAACCAAAATAGTTGTATATATCCCGAGTTAAATCTTCCACAAATCTTGGCAATTTGTGGCAGGCGTAGGAAGCACATAAATGGAACGAGTGGCAAATACACTTCATAACAAATAAAGATGGGACATCATTCCTTAACAGACTCATTAAAGAATGATGCTCTCCCATCATAACATTTGCACCGTCAGAAGCGAATCCTAGTAAATTTTCTTTATAAGGAATATTGTTATTTTGAAAAAAAGTTGTAATATGATTGTACAAAGTAGTAGAATCAGCTCCTGAAAGTTTTATCATGCCAAGTAAGTCGTCCTTAACTCTATAAGTATTATTATCTAGGTGTCTCACTATTAAACAGAGATGTTTTTCAACCGTCCTGTCGGTGGATTCATCTACAATTAACGAGCATTTTTTCGACTGGAGCTCAGTACACAGGGATCTAAAGCTGTCTTGCCCTAGCACGTTTTTCACAATGGAGGTTGATTTGGTTCTTCCACATGCCAAACCTTTCGCGATGTTGGAGTCGTGACAAACTTTGGCAATTGTCTTGACTAAATGATCCATTATCGAAAATGGCAGATTGTGTTCTGCTAGAAAAGCACTCAATCGGATTTCACCTTAAAATAAAAAAAAAAGAACATTATGCTATAAATAACTTTTGTATCCCTTGTAAATTTTGATAAATCTAACGGTTTACGAGATATAAGAGATATTTCGTTTGTTATGATATCTATTTAAAATTTTATTAGTCAGAAAATTGAAATGAATGAAGATCTCCACACACAAATCTATTTAATAAATTTTCATAATTGCATATATCTGGACAACCGAACGTTTTACGAGAATTTACTAAGAATACAAATGTGTTTGTAATTGTTCTTGGACAGCGCTTTCATAGATATTTCTTGAAAATGGTGACCGGAAGTGTTACTTTTACTCTTAGTGACGATACTTCCGGTTCGGATTTTGAAAAATTTTTCGCACAAATCCTATTCCAAGTAATTTTCTAATAACTTTTGTATCCCTTGTAAATTTTGATAAATCTAACGGTTTACGAGATATAAGAGATATTTCGTATGTTATGATTTCTGTTAAAATTTTAGTTGTCAGAAAATTGAAATGAATGAAAGATCTCCACACACAAATCATTTTAATAAATTTCCATAATTGCATATATCTGGTCAACCGAACGTTTTACGAGAATTTTCAAAGAATACAAATGTGTTTGTAGCTATTTTTGGATAAAGCTTTCAGAGATATTTCTCGAAAATGGTGACCGGAAGTGTTACTTTTACTCTTAGCAACGAAACTTCCGGTTTGGATTTTTAAAAAAATTTTCGCACAAATCCTATTCCAAATAATTTTCTAATAACTTTTGTATCCCTTGTAAATGTTGATAAATCTAACGGTTTACGAGATATAAGAGATATTTCGTTTGTTATGATATCTATTTAAAATGTTATTTGTCAGAAAATTGAAATGAATGAAAGAACTCCATACACAAATCAATTTAATAAATTTTCATCATTGCATATATCTGGTCAACCGAACGTTTTAGGAGAATTTACCAAGAATACAAATGTGTTTGTAATTGTTCCTGGACAGCACTTTCCTAGATATTTGTTGAAAATGGTGACCGGAAGTGTTACCTTTACTCTTAGCGACGAAACTTCCGGTTCGGATTTTGAAAAATATTTTGCACAAATCCTATTCCAAATGATTTTCTAATAACTTTGAAAATTGAAATGAATGAAGATCTCCATACACAAATCAATTTAATAAATTTTCATAATTGCATATATCTGGACAACCGAACGTTTTACGAGAATTTACTAAGAATACAAATGTGTTTGTAATTGTTCTAGGATAGGGCTTTCAAAGATATATCTTGAAAATGGTGACCGGAAGTGTTACTTTTACTCTTAGCGACGAAACTTCCGGTTCGGATTTTGAAAATTTTTTTGCACAAATCCTGTTCCAAATAATTTTCTAATAACTTTTATATCCTTCGTAAATTTTGATAAATCTAACGGTTAACGAGATATAAGAGATACTTCCTATGTTATGATATCTACTTAAAATTTTATTTGTCAGAAAAGTGGAATGAATGAAAGATCTCCATTCACTAATCAATTTAATAAATTTTCATAATTGCATACCTATATCTGGTCAAAGGAAGTTTTAGGAGAATTTACTAAGAATACAAATGTGTTTGTAATTGTTCTTGGATAGCGCTCTTATTGATATTTCTTGAAAATGGTGACCGGAAGTCATACGAAATATATAGAAGACTGTTTTAGACATACCTGTTGAACATATAGAAAAAAATGAGAATAACCCAAACTCTGACCCCCAAACAGACTGATATTTCATGTAGGTATTTAATAAAAATGCTGGCTTTTTAATACGGTTTCCTTGTTTAGAATTATTTCTTTAAAAAACAGGAATAAATTTTTTAAAAAACCTTTGGTATGTTATTTTTTTTATTATGTTATAAAACGGTAATTGTGAGTATAATAAGGGAAAAAAATAGTAATCCTAGGATTCTTCAATAAAACATTTACTTAAAGGTACTTTATCATAGTCATATGTTGATATGTAATTGAAGGGCAAACGATGTGAAAAGCAAATCAAAGCAAATTCAGTCAGCTGATCTAACCCTTGTGAGGGAATACGTACACTGCTACGTGTCACTTAATTACGCAATGTAATTCGGAAATTTAATATCTGTATAACGTGTATTTTTAAGGTTAAGAGTAATTCTTAGGACTAATACTAATACTAAGTTAAGGAACGCTGCATAAACCCCCCTTAATACCACCTATTGCCACCTAATACTAAGTTAGGACTAATTCACGCTGCATAAACCCACCATTAAAAAATACACATATATTTAGCTTGTTACTAATTTTATCTACCAAATACATATAACGAGTGTAGTAGCTATATGACATATAAATTAACCGTGCAAATTAAATATTTAAATGTAGGCATTTTATCGTAATACTTGCAAAACCACTGACTTCCCATTTTATTTATGGCTTGGTATATTAACTTAATTTGAAAAATTCACTACCGTCCACATCATTTATCCTTGAATTGGCCAGTTATTAGTCGTACATAATCACCCGTCACCAGGTAGTCGTCGCCTGCTTTGAAAAATCGCCTACCGGGTAATTTTTCACCTGGTAAGTAGTCGTCGCGTCGCCTGCATTGAAATATCGCCCACCGAGTACCGGGTTGTTATCTTTCGCTCGCGTTGTCGCACTACTACTTGGACACTGATTACATTATTTACTGGGAATTGGAGTAGTATATTATGAGACTATTAACAAATATTAAGTCGCTTTGATAAATAGAGAGCTCCAGGAAAATGTGCATCTTTAATTTAAAAATATATACAGTATTAATAAACAACATGTAGGTATTTACATAAATACTAACAATGGCGTTAGTTAATATGATTAATATGTAATAAAAATAAAACTATATAAATGCACTGAAATAAATAAAAATATATAAAGAACGTAAAAAATGTGTGTGTTTTTTGTAAATATCTGTTATTTATTGATATATACATATATTTTTTTATGGATAATGAAGTAGAAGTGCGACAACCTGAGTAAGGAAGAACCGGGTTGTCGGTGTTGCATGTCGGTGAGCGATAAATGAAATATGACTAATGAACACGGATTATCGGATGGTTCACTTAAATGAGGGGTTTTGCCGCTTAATCTACCTAATGCAGGCGCACCTAGAGGGCGCCACGGTATTAGAAACAAGAGACCTAGAAGTAAATTTGAATCATGACTTTAACCGAATAATTGAGATGTCGCTACTACTGTGCTGTTTTATGCAAGCGCGTACAGGCCGTTAACCAACAAATTTTGTGTGTGTTGCTAAACATTATTTTTCTTATTACTACTTAGTGGTGTTATAATCGTACCGTAAGTTCTGTAAAGAGTAATATGATAATTTTATTAAGTTGACATAATGCATTTTTAGACTTAAAATATGGATAGAAGCTGGTGCATTGCATCAATTGTATGTGCTGCGTACAAGCAAGAGCGATGCATATTTTCCGAGAATGCGAACAAGTAACTAATGGCACGGCACTAATAGTTGACATATAACCCGAAGGTGAGCTGGAGATTTTTTGTTTGTAGTTCTGATTCTAAGTGCAACAAGGACCACCTGGTTGTAGCAAGGATTTTGTTGGTTTCCGATTACACCAATTAAAGTTTGCAATTATTAGGAGTATAATATAAGTGAGAATAATTGTAGTTGAGATGTCAGGCGATTTTTGACAAAATGATTAGTATACATTATAGAGGACCTCTAATTGAACAACTTTTTCTTACAAAATTATCAATGGAAATGTAGGGAAATGGAGATAAAAAATAAATTAGGTACTCACCGAGTTAATCTTGCAGGTTACAGCCCATGTGAGATATCCCATATAGAGCATTGATATAATGAAAATCGCAATAAATGATGTTTATTTAAGCTCACAACACAACAATTACCTTTGATTTCCACGTTCTTTGATTGAATTTTAGCAAAATTGTAAATACGAGATCACATGATATCAGCTGTTTTCGTTGACATTTGATGGTGCTTTTAAAATCGCAGAAGTCATAAGAAAACATACAAATTGACCTAAATTGTGTGTGATTATGTGAAATAAACATCAATTATAGTGATTTTCATGATTTCAATGATCTATATGGGATACCTTACATGAGATGTAACCTGCAAAATTGACTTGGTCAGTACCTAATTTATTTTTTATCTCCATTTCTCTATGTTTGCATTGATAATTTTATAAGAAAAAGGTGTTCAATTAGAGGTTCTCTATAAGGTACACTAGTCGCCCGACACCTCAACTGCAGTTTAACCCTATGGGTGTATAAGAAAGCCTTTAAACTACACGAAAAACTTACTACTTGTTTTTAAGTTTCTATATTATGTTTTTTCACAAGCAATCAATCCATGTTTAGCAGTGTTAATAGAAACTTCAGATTTCTTGGTACAGAAGCATTTATGGTTTTTCTTAATGATTTTCCTGTGCAGTTTCCTATAATGAAAATGTGCCTTTATACTATCGTTGATATTTGTTAGTATACAGTTGTAATTATTATATTTTATTATTCAGGAGCGAAACTTGGCAACAGCAAATGGGCATGAAACCTGTGCTAGATGCCAGTACAACATGTAATAAGAAACTTTGCAGCCTACATTTTGACACAACATACTATGCACACCCTCATTCAGTACACCTCAACAGAAATGCAGTGCCGACACTCCATCCCATGAGGCCACCCATGGAGCTTAAGGCAGCCATATCATTGGAAGTCTCATTTGTTTTACGACAACAATAAATTAACCAATTTGGTGTTAGTTATTGCAGGTTTAATTGTTTTGTTTTGTTCTATAGCCATGTAATTAACATTATTTAGTTTTTAAGCCCTAATTGTCACTCTTTTAATTATATATTGATGAAAAGACGTCTACTAAATTTGTTAGGTATCTTATGTATCCATATTTTTATTTATGTCACCTTATTTTATGTTCATCATTTATGTAATACAAGATTTTGTAAATGGTGGTAGTAAACATGGGCTTAAGTCATTGTGTATCTATCGGGTTTAATTACCTACTTTGTAGTATTTTGAGTAGGTACTTGTACTTTTCAACAGCAATTCTATCTTATTGTTAAAACTATCTTTGTAGTAATATATATTGGACACTTGTGAAATATAGAAATAGTAATGCAATAAAACACCTTTTTCACAAAATATAGTTTAATAACTAGATGTCACATTTCGTGTGCACTGCACACATCGTCAGTAGTAACTGTTATTACTGACGATGTGTGCAGTGCACATAAAATGTGACATCTAGTTATTAAACTATTTTTTGTGAAAAAGGTGTTTTATTCTATTAATAAAAATATATTTGTTAGTCAAATATTCTACTTTTGGTAGATTATGCTATTGTTCGTTAATTTATTTTTGTACTGGTAATTTAACTAAAACACATGTTGGATGTTAGTTATAATTTTTCAATAGTAATCATAAATGTATACCTTTTCTACTTTGTAGTATTTTGAGTAGGTACTTGTGCTTTTTCAACAGAAATTCTATCTTAATGTTAAAAATATCTTTGTTAGTCGAATATTCTACTTTTGGTAGATTATGCTATTCTTCGTTACTTTATTTTTGTACTGGTAATTTAACTAAAACATACGTGTTAGATGTTAGTTATTAATATTCATAAATGTAGTTTGTACCTTTTCTACGTAGCAATATTAAAGTGTAATTATTTAAGTAATTCTTTTCTTTAAAACGTTATTGTGTGGTTACAGCATTGTCATTGAATATCGTACTGTATACTGTTTTCCTTAGAAATGATTCCTCATTACTACGAGAACTAGTAAATAGTATGCAATTTAATTACAGTGTTATAATCATGTATCGCGAGATCAAAAATTATATTGATGAAGGTTTGTCATGTAATGTAAAACGTCTGTCTTAAGTTATATCATTGTCATATTGTCCATATTTGTCATTATATTTTCTCTTATAATGACAAATATTAATGACAGTATGACACTTAATGATATAACTTAAGACAGATTTTTACATTCCATGGCAAACCTTTATCCATATATTTTTGATCTCGCGGTATTAAACCCTAATTTTTAATAAACTTAATTTTGAATTTCCCGCTACCAAATACATTTTGAATCGCCCGCTATTTGCTTAGTGTTATTGAAAACTGTAATTTTTTGATGCCAGCGCCTTCTATATCGGCCTTCACGCAATACAAACCGCGGATAAAAATTTTGGCTTGACTGCGCCATCTGTTTCTAATCTGTGCTAATGAATTAGTTCGTAACTTAAATATACGATATACGGCAACCAGCTTATCGTGTTCTTAAAAACCTGTCTACGAAATAAGCTTGAAAGTATTAGTGTTTTGTTAAATGAAGATCTATATGAAAATGTATATTTATAATTTTGAAAGTACACTTTGCTTTTATACGCCGTATTTTTAAATAATTATTATTTTTTATAGAATACCAGAATATTATACAAGGAAAAGTCGTAGTACATTCTGCGGGTTGTATCATTTGCATTGTATACATTATACATGTTGGCCAGTTTAATAAATATTATTATTATTGAATACAGGGTGATGATGCGAGTGAAAACTACTCGAGTGATAATTCGATTATCAAGATCACTCGAGTAGTGAGTAAGCGGTTATTGAAATAATTCGATTTCTCCCATCACTAAAATATACCGGTAGGTTTTCTGGTAACGCAACGATTGTATAGCGCATGTATCAGTCCCCACAACTGAACGACTACGTATATGTACTCCCCTCCGTTAACCAGAGCGGTGGTAGTAGTATACTACAGCCGTTCGCGTCGGGGAATACGATAACTGTAGCGAGTGATAGTGGGGACTTGGACACTCCTCTGTCGTTGCTTCACCCGAAAACTTACCGGTATATGCTTTGATTTATAACGCCTGTAGAAATGGTATTTATTATGGTGGGTTTATACAGTGTTCCTTAACTTAGTATTAGTATTACTCCTAAGAATTAGTCTTAACCTTAAAAGTACACGTTATATAGAAATTAAATTTTCAAATTACGCTGCCTGAATGGTACGTAGCTGTGTACCATGCCTGTGGCACTTATATGGAAATACACGATACATTGTAGTAGTCGTGTCACTCCAGTTCGGTAGATGGCGCAGAGTTATAAAAACAAGATAACTTTTAAATCGATTGAGTCAAACTAAGAAGAACCACAACAAACACAATCGCCGTTGCTTTGGCCACTTTTGCTGTTTACTGTTTTGTTGTAGTGTGTTTGAATTTTTAATTTTTTTCAAATATTTACTCAAACTGTTTTTTTTTAAACAACCATTTTATTGGGTGTAGTATACGGTAATAGGTGGGTACAATAATACATATAAAAGTGTAGCAAGAGGTGGTAAATTATTTAATGTTTTAGTGTATCCCGTGAGTACCAGTATAACCTAAAAATATTACATACTTCAAATATGGGTTCTTACTGTGCTGTCTTCGGATGTATAGCTAAAAACCAAAGTAAACACAGATTTCCAAACCCAGATAAATATCCTGTGCTATTTCAAAATTGGATTGTAGCTTGTGGAAGGACAGAACTCGTACATAAATCGCCAACAAGTATATATAATAGTTCTCGAGTTTGTCGGAAACATTTCACTGAAGACTGTTTTGGGCCAAATAATGTTCTTTTGAAAACTGCGATTCCAACCTTACACCTTCCAGGTATTGTACTTTCTATTTATTTTCAGGTATTGTTTATCATATTGAATTAATGTGTTTTACTCATTTAGAACCTTTGAGAATGAGTATGATACCTGGAGTGAAGAAAACTTTAAGTATCCAAGTTGCTCAAAAGGGGGATGAAACAGAACATAATCCATCAACATCAAAAGAACATATTCCATCAACATCAAGAGAAACGAATCCAATTAATTTATTAGTCCCTGAATGTATCGAAATTGCTCAAAAAAAGGATGACTTGGAACATTTACAAGATCCTGGATGTAAGTTGTCATAATAATTGTAATTGTTATACCGGTAATTGATTTATTTTAAATAAGAATTAGTTCTGCATTAATATATTTGATATAATCCTGAACCAGCTTTCTGCTTTTTTAAGTTATAGGCTTGTGTTTCATGTAGATATATCAGCACCATCAACATCAAAATCTACAATTGAAATTCCAAAAACTCCTAGAAAAGGTAATCTAATACTTATATAAATATTATATAATAGTTAAGTTCATTAGAAATTATGTAAGAATTGTTTCAATGTTTAATAGATT
The DNA here is from genome assembly GCA_963170755.1 of Amphimallon solstitiale. Classification (NCBI taxonomy): domain Eukaryota; kingdom Metazoa; phylum Arthropoda; class Insecta; order Coleoptera; family Scarabaeidae; genus Amphimallon; species Amphimallon solstitiale. The sequence goes on from OY720676.1 coordinate 195,276,859, forward strand.
AATCTTTAATGTAACTGGACTGGGAGCGTGGCGCACTCCTGTAATCCAGCAACTTGGAAGTCAGATGTAGTGAACAAGTATGGTCTGTTAGTTCTGGAGTAGAGAACAAGAGAAATTTAGTGGAAATGTTTAATTATTGAGAAATGTTATCAGTTATTTTTTAGGACAAAGAGATGAACTACTTTCATCTATTGGTATGCGGAAATTTAAAGACTTATCACCTAAGACAAAATAATCTCTACACAAAGTTATGTAACTACAAAAGAAAGTTGTCTTCAGTAAAGAAAAGGCGCCAGAAATTTAGAGAAAGGTTACTATTAAAACAAGCAAGCCCTAGTTTGTTATCGCAAGGTAATTCTACTCTGGACCGTATAAGAGCAAGATTTTTTCAAAGTCAAGTGGATAATACAACCAGACCACCAACAGGCCATCGATTCACACTTGATGACAAAATTTTTGGTCTTGCCTTACAAAAGCAAAGTGGAAGTGGGTATAAATTCCTTTCCACCATTTTTAGTTTACCATCAAAAAGGACAATACAGAGATTGCTAGAAAAAGTTGACATTAAGCCAGGAATAAATCAAGCATGTTTTGAACTTTTTAAATCAACCAAATTTAAAAATGAGTTAGATAAATACTGTGTACTACTGTTTGATGAAATGAATATTGCACCTCATTTACAATATAATTATAAGAATGATACCATGGAGGGATTTGAAAATTTGGGATATCGAAGAACTCCAGACATTGCTAATCATGTACAGGTAAAAATTTAGAAAGGCAAGGAATACTGATGATTTAGTAATAGTATTTTGTTTTTTATTTTAGGTTTTTATGCTACGAGGAGTATTCCATAAGTGGAAACAGCCAGTGTACTATAACGCTGTTAGAGGTGCCACAAAATCAATAGATATTGTAAAAATTATAAAATTAATCGTTGCTGAAGCCCAGGCAGCTGGTTTGATTATTGTTGCTACTGTATGTGACCAAGGTACAAATAATGTTAGTGCAATAAAAACACTAATTGCTGAAACTCGAAAAAATATTCAAGAAGATGTGGTACGCACAGATCCAATTTTTGAAATATTGAATATGACCATAATACCTCTTTTTGATGTCCCACATTTGATGAAGGGTGTGCGCAATAACTTCTTAAAGAATGACCTATGTTTTGAAATTCATTCAGAAAAGAAGGTAGTCAGGGATGTTTGTGTATATATTTTAGCAAGCAATTATTTTATTTATTTTAGGTTGCCAAATGGGATCATATTTATACAGCATATAAAATGGACCCATACATCGGCAATGTGAGAAGCATGCCTAGAATTACAGATAACCATGTAAATCCCCTTGCAATCAAGAAGATGAAAGTATCCTGTTGCACCCAAGTATTTAGTAATTCAGTTGCAAAGGCAATTAACTTGATGGCATTTTCTGGTAATTAAAATTTGCAAATAGCTTTGAATATATTATCAACAGATTATTTACAGAAACTACTGTTAATACGGGCAGTGAAATATTGCACCTTCCAAAAGCTGCAATGCATACTGCCGAATTATGCGATTTTTTTGACCAGCTGTTTGATAGTCTAAATGGTAGTTCCATTGTGTCTGCAAAGAAATGGAGAAAAGGGGTATCGCAGAATTCTGGGCACATTGATTTCTGGACCAAAAGCCTTAAAACATTAAAGTCAATGTATTTTATATCAAGTACAGACCAAAAACTTAAACCACCATCTTTACAAAATTTTATTTCCACACTGGCCAATTTTAAAAGGTTATTTGACATGCTCCAAAAATGTGGCGTTGAATATATGATGCCCAGGACCTTTAATCAGGATCCTTTGGAGAATTTCTTTGGACAGATTCGACAAAGGTCATACAGATATACAAATCCAACAGTGTCATCTTTTAACTCATTATATAAAAGCATCTTAGTTAAAAATTTAACTGGAAAGCACTCAATAGAAAGCAACTGTGAAGATGACGATTCAGATATGTTTTTTACATTAAAAAATTTAGTAAGCCAGGTAATTTTATTGAGTAATATTTTATTGTTATATTTTATTAATTTGTTTGTCTTTGTTCTGTTTTAGAATCAGCCAAATGTTGAACAAATGGTAATAAAACCATTCCACATATCAGTGTATGTAATCAGATCAAGTCTTTTCTTAAAGCAGGTATTAACATATATGGGTGGCTATATAATAAGAAAAATAAGATTTTGTACAATATGTAATGTATGTAAAAATGAGTTCCTTACTGATGAAACCTCTGACATACATAGGCTTACAGTTTTAAAAGAATATAATAAAGATAGCAAAAGCTTAGTATATGTTAATGACCATATAGTAACAATTTTAACAAAAGCATATTATTTAATTCTACATATACTTAGACATCACATTCATGAAGCCAATCTTCGAAAACGGATTATAGCCACATTATATAGGTACATTAAATTTCATTTGCATTGTTCAAATCATGGCAAAAATATTAAATTCCAAATTTTCGAGGTATTAACAAGAACATTAATATATAATTACACAAAACAAATAAATAATATAATGTGTGGGAAAGATTTAAGAAAAATTAATGAATCTGATCCAAAGGTTTTTAAAGAAGCAAGAAATATTTATTTAAAACGAAGGAAGCACATATCCATATAATTTTAATATTTTCTTCTAGTTCTTCCTTAAATATTTTTTTTGTTTGAAATTTATACTATGTATCAATTTATCTTTGTAGTTTTTTTGTTGGTGTTAAAGTAAATATTGAAATTTATTTTTACTTACTTTTTTTATATATAGCTTTGTGGGTGTCAATCGAGTGAAAACTGTCATTATATAGTGAGGTTAGAAACCAACATGGAGAGAAACACGAGAAAAGCACTTGTTCTACTAAGTGTCCATTGTGCGAGGGAACTCTTCAGTGGTTTGGAGTTAATGCCGCCTTTTACTGTCGAAGATAATGATGATGATAATGAAGAAAACCAAATAGTAAGGAGGAGGCAGATAATGAGAATTACAGGTTACATAGAACGACTTATACCTGGTTTAACGGACAAACAATTTCAAATGCACTTTCGCATAAACCGAACAACATTTGAAATGTTGTTACCCATCATTGATAATATTGTTAAAAAACCGGACGATAAAGGCAGGCCCAGGATTGAAACGAAAAGACAACTTCTAGCTGTTATATGGCTCCTAGCAACACCTGATTCGTATCGGTAAAATAATAACTATCTAAATATATGTTTTTAGCTATTTATTTGTATTGCAGATCAGTTGGGGAACGATTTAATTTAGGAAAATCTTCTCTGTCCAAAGCATTTTTTCGAATTATAACAGCTCTTAATAAAATTGCTCCCCGATTAATTGCATGGCCTCAGGATTTAAGAAGAATTAAACAATCTTTTTATAATAGAAGAATATAATAGGTAATAGAACGGTCATTTGCCTTACTATTTGGTCGTTTCCGTCGACTGCGATATTTGGACATGAATCGTCTTGATTTCATTCCGGCAACTGTATTAGCTGCATGTGTGTTACATAATATTTGTCTTCAAAATGGTGATTTAGACATAGACCAGTACATAGAAGAAGGAAGAGTACATGTCCATGGAAATGACGAAAATATTGAAATAATTAACCATTTTATAGAACACTCACGACGAGATGGGCCAACAAAGCGTGATAATATTTGTAGACGGTTATTTTCAGCAGAAGAATAATTTTTAATTTATACAAATAACATTTTTTAAATTGACATTTTTTGTACTCACAAAAATACCAAAATAATACTTATTCTGAATAAAGTATAGAATAATAACACAAGATTATTAATAAACACAAAATATTAAACTAAAGTAAGTTGTTACAATTTTTCTAATAATTTTTCCATGACTGTTTCAAAACTTTTTATGGCTGCTTTCTGCACTTCTAATTTTTCATTATGTCTTCTTTCCACTGCTTCTGTTTTTGATTCTACTCTTCTTTTTTTATTCTGTTGTGTAACTGATGTGTCAGAATCTTCTAGAATATCAACTACATTTTCATCTAAAAAAAAAACACAATCAAAATCAGCATTCAACAATTTAGCCTCATTTTGTAACATTTACCAGTGTCAGTATCCTGCCGCGGCATTCTTAAGGACGACGCAATAGACACAGGTTCTGCATTAGGTTTTTTACCGAGTAATTGATCCATTTCTTCAAAAAATTCGAAGTGTATAGGTGCTTCTCCTGTACGTTTCATGTTATCTTTTCTCTTAAAATATCTCATTTTTAAATATTTATATTTATCCTTACATTGCACTGCGGTATAAATGAATCCTTGGGTTGCCAGGTCTTTCTGAATTTGCTGATAAATTTTATCGTTTTTTATTGTTGATGACTGAAATTGGTTTTTGTATTTTTCGCTGAGAGAAATTAATGCCAGAGTCGCATTTCTTGACCATTTACTCATAGAAACCGACATTTGTTGTGTTTCATTTCGTCTTGTGGCTTGTGTTAATTCTTCATACACATGAAAACCAAATACGGTTCTGATTTCTTTACATATTGGCGTTCTTACTATACTGCCATCTAAAATTTCAAGTTGTCGGTAATTCATAATTTCATCAATAATCTAAAAGTTACCGGTAATATTCCTTAGATACAAATCATTTCCCTCTACAATCACTTTTCCTTCCTCGTTTCTAAGTATTTCGTGGGTGCAAGCTGTAATTTCCTCCATTGCGTTGCAGTCTCTTAAACAAGTCCGAGAAACACACAGTTATATGCCACAGACCGCTTTTTTATTCTTACTTAAGATTTAAGACGTTCCAATTGCAAACAGGTGGAACGCGTTAGGTTATGTTAGCAGTGAGCATGCGCGGGTAATTATTCCCGCACACATTTACCGCGGTAACTTGGGTACACTCCAGATGTTCCACCGGGGAATTGTGAACGTCAGAAAGAGTTACGCTAGCGTGTCCTCCCAAGACATTTATGAACAGTTTGGAGTAACTCCTACCTTCCCCTAAGCGTTTAGGAACGCAGCCTAGCTGTGTACGTATTACCTCATAAGGTTTAGATCTTGGCTACCGAGGTCTTAACTTAGTCCTAAGAGTTAAAAATTACGAACTTTCAAGGTCGTGTCCTAACGCGGTCCTAAGAAGCTTACGACCATCATAAGATCAGCTGACTGAACGCTAACAAGTATATTCAATGATCGAACTCTCCTAAGACTAATACTAATACGTTAGGTACTAATTCACGCTGCATAAACCCACCATTAAAAAATACACATATATTTAGCTTGTTACTAATTTAACTACCAAATACATATAACGAGTGTAGTAGCTATATTACATATAAATTAACTGTGCAAATTAAATATTTAAATGTAGGCATTTTATTGTAATACCGGTACTTGCAAAACCACTGACTTCCCATTTTATTTAGGGCTTAGTATATTAACTTAATTTGAAAAAATGTACTACCGTCCACTTCATTTATCCTTTATCTACATGCTTAACGTATAAAATTTATATGTTTTGATTTATAACGCCCGTAGAAATAGTCTGCCTTATTAATAGACAATGTCTTAATAGCATGTTAGTAGGTACGCTATTAGTTAGTAGCCACTAACATCCTATTAAGTGGATTGTAACAGTACCTATTAATAGTCGCATATGTAGTGGCTACTAAGTACTACTAACTCACGGATTATCGGATGGTTCACTTAAATGAGGGGTTTTGCCGCCTAATCTACCTAATGCAGGCGCACCTAGAGGGCGCCACGGTGTTAGAAACAAGAGACCTAGAAGTAAATTTGAATCATGACTTTAACCGAATAATTGAGATGTCGCTACTACTGTGCTGTTTTGTTTTATGCAAGCGCGTATAGGCCGTTAACCAACAAATTTTGTGTGTGTTGCTAAACATTATTTTTCTTATTACTACTTAGTTAGTGGTGTTATAATCGTACCGTAAGTTCTGTAAAGAGTAATATGATATTTTTATTAAGTTGACATAATGCATTTTTAGACTTAAAATATGGATAGAAGCTGGTGCATTGTATCAATTGTATGTGCTGCGTACAAGCAAGAGCGATGCATATTTTCCGAGAATGCGAACAAGTAACTAATGGCACTAATAGTTGACATATAACCCGAAGGTGAGCTGGAGATTTTTTGTTTGTAGTTCTGATTCTAAGTGCAACAAGGACCACCTGGTTGTAGCAAGGATTTTGTTGGTTTCCGATTACACCAATTAAAGTTTGCAATTATTAGGAGTATAATATAAGTGATTATTTCCTTCACCTGTCAAATTTAAATTTTGTCCAATCACAATCAAAACTGAAGTTGAAATTAACCAATGAAAGGTACCGGTTCTTGATATCAGCGACTATTACAAATCGACTATTTTAAATGTAGGTAACAAATCAAGTATGTATTTTTTCATTAAGTGGCATACGTGTCAAATAGATGAAAATGTCCGACAAAAAGAGATTTAGCGATGTTTCGGATGAAATTATTGATAATCACATCGATTTGACAACTCATTTTTTATTATGAAACTTGGTTTAGGAAATAATCTTAACAAATATAGCTCGAGCTTGATAAGTAGTCGACTATTATATTGTTTCAATTTTTCTCGTGTGCCTCCCAATTTGACTTAACCAAAATTGGCATTAATAATTAAAGACTAAAGCCCTCGAGCTAAAGCTCTCGTGCTCTAGTCAAATTATTAATGCCAATTTTGGTCTCGTCAAATTGACCATAGCGCACACTCGAAAAATTGATGACAATGAAATAGTCGACTATTTGTCAAGCTCTCGTTATATTACCTTTGAGAATAATTGTAGTTGAGATGTCAGGCGATTTTTGACAAAATGATTAGTATCACAGCCGTCTCTACTTACAAGCCATGAAGTTGGAGATTTGGCAACTGCCCGTGTGGGTCTCATTCTATGTAAGACCATGTGCATATGATATGCATGTCACGTTTATTAGCTAAAGTTTACGTGAGTTTGAATCAAAAACATTTGAGAAGAAGTATTTACAAAGTTAAAATCAATCTCGGGAAGTACCTATGGGTAAACAATTCATATTTTCGTAAATGTGGCCGATAACAGTATTAAAGATAACCTCAAAGTGTCAACACGTTCTTTGCAATCATTTGTTTGCTGTTTATAAGTTTGATTAACAAATACATTTGGAGAAGGTAAGAACAATATACATTTACTAGTTTTGTTCATTTTTTTACGACTGTGTGATGTTTTAGATGCCATGATTGTGCTGTTTCTCATTGTTTAAATCGTACTACAACATACACTTGAACAGGAAGATCTACAAACAACCTTTTCATTTTCAAAGGAAAATTACTTACGTAAAAAGTGGTTACGAGCAATTAATAGAGAAAATTTCGTCACCACAGGGAATTCAGTGGTTTGCTGTAAACATTTTGATGAAGGTGAAATTCAACAGTTTGAGTCATATAAAGACAAGGAAGGTGAAAGTGTAAAAATGGTTTCAAGTATCGTTATTAATAAATAGTGTATAGGTACAGTTTACGTTAATAATACCGAATTAGCATCAAATAATCTTATGTGGGTGTTACCTGAAACCCGTAAGTTGACTCGTTGGTCTCTATTACAAAATTTGTTAGCAAGATATATCTAGGTAGTTTATGCAGTGATTTATATATAAACGCTGAATATTACAAGCATACATAGTGGTTATGCTGTTTATTCAATTAAAATTAAGTGTGTGAATAGTACAAATTTGACAGTGAAAAGTAATGGTGCTTTGTTTGGTGATGCTTATTGTGGTTATCTGCAGAGAGGAGGACTGATGAAGTAGGTTATTTGTATTTTCACTTATGTGCAATATTTGCTTTTATAACAAAAAATATAAAAATTGAAAAACAATTCTTGAGCAAAAATAATCGTCAAAAGATATTAACCTCATTAGCAATTAAAAGTGTATAAAGTCTGATAACTTTTGTATTGATTTTAATGTTGTATGTGAATGTGGAACACCAATGAGCAATATAGCGTTAAATAATTATAGCAGAAATAAAAATAGTGTGTCACCAAAAAAAGAGGTCAAACGAGAAAATTATCACTGAACAATTGCGAATATTATTAAAAATGTTGAAATATTAATAATGTTTTTTATACGTTTCCCTTTTATACATCCTTTCTTCATCACATTATACCTACCTACCTAAATTTAAAGACAGAATTAACTACCAAAAAACCTATTTTAGATTAGGTACGCGGTTAATCTATCTCACTTTCAGCACCTGCAAAAGTCCACGAGTAGTCCCACTTGAGGGCAACTAGGCGGCCAAATTTAACTTCATGGCTTGTAAGTAAAGAAGGCTGTGTTAGTATACATTATAAAGGACCTCTAATTGAACAACTTTTTCTTACAAAATTATCAATGCAAATGTAGGGAAATGGAGATAAAAAATAAATTAGGTACTCACCGAGTTAATCTTGCAGGTTACAGCCCATGTGAGATATCCCATATAGAGCATTGATATAATGAAAATCGCAATAAATGATGTTTATTTAAGCTCACAACACAACAATTACCTTTGATTTCCACGTTCTTTGATTGAATTTTAGCAAAATTGTAAATACGAGATCACATGATATCAGCTGTTTTTGTTGACATTTGATGGTGCTTTTAAAATCGCAGAAGTCATAAGAAAACATACAAATTGACCTAAATTGTGTGTGATTATGTGAAATAAACATCAATTATAGTGATTTTCATGATTTCAATGATCTATATGGGATACCTTACATGAGATGTAACCTGCAAAATTGACTTGGTCAGTACCTAATTTATTTTTTATCTCCATTTCTCTATGTTTGCATTGATAATTTGATAAGAAAAAGGTGTTCAATTAGAGGTTCTCTATAAGGTACACTAGTCGCCCGACACCTCAACTGCAGTTTAACCCTATGGGTGTATAAGAAAGCCTTTAAACTACACGAAAAACTTACTACTTGTTTTTAAGTTTCTATATTATGTTTTTTCACAAGCAATCAATCCATGTTTAGCAGCGTTAATAGAAACTTCAGATTTCTTGGTACAGAAGCATTTATGGTTTTTCCTAATGATTTTCCTGTGCAGCTGCCTATAATGAAAATGTGCCTTTATACTATCGTTGATATTTGTTAGTATACAGTTGTAATTATTATATTTTATTATTCAGGAGCGAAACTTGGCAACAGCAAATGGGCATGAAACCTGTGCTAGATGCCAGTACAACATGTAATAAGAAACTTTGCAGCCTACATTTTGACACAACATACTATGCACACCCTCATTCAGTACACCTCAACAGAAATGCAGTGGCGACACTCCATCCCATGAGGCCACCCATGGAGCTTAAGGCAGCCATATCATTGGAAGTCTCATTTGTTTTACGACAACAATAAATTAACCAATTTGGTGTTAGTTATTGCAGGTTTAATTTTTTTGTTTTGTTCTATAGCCATGTAATTAACATTATTTAGTTTTTAAGCCCTAATTGTCATTCTTTTAATTATATATTGATGAAAAGACGTCTACCAAATTTGTTAGGTATCTTATGTATCCATATTTTTATTTATGTCACCTTATTTTATGTTCATCATTTATGTAATACAAGATTTTGTAAATGGTAGTAGTAAACATGGGCTTAAGTCATTGTGTATCTATCGGGTTTAATTACCTACTTTGTAGTATTTTGAGTAGGTACTTGTGCTTTTTCAACAGAAATTCTATCTTAATGTTAAAAATATCTTTGTTAGTCGAATATTCTACTTTTGGTAGATTATGCTATTCTTCGTTACTTTATTTTTGTACTGGTAATTTAACTAAAACATACGTGTTAGATGTTAGTTATTAATATTCATAAATGTACTTTGTACCTTTTCTACGTAGCAATATTAAAGTGTAATTATTTAAGTAATTCTTTTCTTTAAAACGTTATTGTGTGGTTACAGCATTGTAATTGAATATCGTACTGCATACTGTTTTCCTTAGCAATGATTCCTCATTACTATGGGCACTAGTAAATAGTATGCAATTTAATGACAGTGTTGTGATCATGTACCGCGAGATCAAAAATTATATTGAAAAAGGTTTGCTATGGAATGTACAAGTCTGTCTTAAGTTATATCATTAAGTGTCACACTGCATTATATTGTCTCTTAAAATGACAAATATTAATGACAGTATGACACTTAATGATATAACTTAAGACAGATTTTTACATTCCATGGCAAACCTTTATCAATATATTTTTGATCTCGCGGTATTAAACCCTAATTTTTAATAAACTTAATTTTGAATTTCCCGCTACCAAATACATTTTGAATCGCCCGCTATTTGCTTAGTGTTGAAAACTGTAATTTTTTGATGCCTGCGCCTTCTATATCGGCCTTCACGCAATACAAACCGCGGATAAAAATTTTGGCTTGACTGCGCCATCTCATTCTAATCTGTGTACTAACTAGTATTATTCTAATAGCGTTTCTGCGTTGGCAACTTAGCAACTTCATCAGTTTCTGTCAAAAGCACACCAAAAGAGCGCGTAAATTGAAAATAGTAAAGGTTATGTATGTGAGTTATTGGTGTATTTTATAAGTAAAATAGGAGATTTAATTAATATCCAAGACGAATTATATGAGGTGGAAGAAGTAGAGATTGTAATAAATCGCAATCCAAAGGTGTACTTGGCAAGAAAGAATCCTTTCGAAGTATATGACGACTTATCTTTTAAACAAAATGATCGAATACGTAAAGAAGTTGCAAAATTTATTTTTAATCTCGTTATAGATGAAATTGAACAGGTAAATAGTATTGACGGATTACCAATTAGTGCAGATAATCAAGTACACCATACGCTATTTAGCTAAAGGCGCTTATGGATAAGATATAGGTAGGTAGAAATACATACTAAAAAAGAAATAAATAAGAAAGAAATTTCTGTTGTAGCTGAACTTCATGGTCTATCACAGCCACACTGAGTTTGGTTGTGAAAAAAGTTGTTGAGGCAATATATAGCTAGACACCAACAAGAATTCATTAATTCTCCAAGAGAAAATAAAGCCTTGGGAGAAATGAAAGGGGAGTTTTATAAATTGCTCGGTGTCCAAATATTATTGGTGCGGTAGATGGCACACAAGTAAAAATCAAAAATCCTGAAGGTGACAATCTCTTATTGTTTTAAAATCATATATGGTACTATTCTTCAAATGTTCAAATAAGTAGACAATAACAATATATAAGTATGACTTCAGTTGCATTTTCCAATAAGGTGGAGAGTGATGCAAAATGTCGAGTTCATAATATTGTGGCTAAATGGAGAGAAAGCACAGATGATTCCCATATAAGTAGCCTCTGCAGATTAGAAAGGAAGTTGAGGTATGGATATCTGTATAAATAATGATATTTGCAGTGTAACTTATTCTAATTTACAGAATGACAAAATAGATGGTATATTACTTGGGGATAATGGATATGCCTATTCTCGACACCTCCTTACAACAAATGCCGAAGGATACAATGCATCCCATATTACTACACGTAATGTTGTAGAAAGATTATTCGGAATAATGAGAAACAAATTCCGTTGCTTTTTTAATGGGCTGAATTTAAATCTGGAAACAACAAAGGCAAGTATTGTAGCAATTGCTGCCATGCATAACATCATTAGGAATGACAGCATAGAAAATGAAAGTATACTTTAAAGGAATAGTTATAAGTATCGTATTTTACTTTGTTTTTCTTCTAGATATGTCTGATAAAGATGATATTCCCTTGCATGTGAATTAAGTGGAAGTAGAAGAAAACTTACAAGGGAATGTTTTCCGGCAGAGTTACATAAATAGATACTTCCAATAAGAAGAAAAGTTTATGTAGTAATAGAAAGAAAAATCTGTATTTGTAAATTAGTGTATTTTCTTTTTTTTTTGCCAAACTATAAAATAAAACACGGTACTAAAATTTAGTTGGCAACTAAGCTTAGTTGCCTATTAAAAACGTCTATTAATACGAAAATATTTAGTAGCGATATAGGGCCGTTTGCACCGTAAAAATTAAGCCTGGTTTAACGTTAAGTGCAGCTTAAATTTTAAAATTCGTTTGCACAGTATGGCTAAGTGTTCCTTGAATCTCTTTAAGGAGAGTTTAATTTAAGCCCGGAATTTTGAAGGCTTAACGGACATCTGTGAATGTTTTCGTTGTTTTTTATGATCAGTTGTTCACTTTGTATTAGCAGATATGAACTTTTTGGATGAAGAAGAGGATTTGTTAAATACATATATCAAGTTAGTTTTGTTCCCCTATTATATAAAATATATATGTTTAACGTGACACCTTCGATAATACTTACTGCAGTTTGAAAGAAACAAAAATTTAAAACTAATGGGTACTCACAGCCACAAAAACGTAATGTTGTCAACAGTTATGATTATTCAAAACTTTATGGTTCAAAACAAACCCATCTGCAACAAAATCGTCCTGCTTACTTACCGACAGAGATGGACAAGACGATTTGATAATCAGTTTTTAGTTTGTGGTTCTGTAAACTACTAAAAGTTAAATATACTGTGATTTAGACCAAATGAAGGAACAAAATACAACATTGCCAAGTGGATTCAGAACTTTGCTAAACCTCCTGTTTTTTTAACGGTGCAATGCATTTAGCTTTAAGCTACACTTAATTAGAAATAAAATGCAAAACGAAAATACCTTACCACAAAAAATATATATCAAAAAATCTAAATACGTATTTCGGCAACTAAGTTGCCATCTTCAGTAGATATCTGTATAAAACAAAAAAGACTGCTAAACGTGGTATTTTTGGCTAAGTGTTATCCCACTGGTGATTTGGTGAAGAGCATATCTTCTAAGGTTACACCTTAGCCAAAAATACCACGTTTAGCACTCTTTTTTGTTTTATACAGATATCTACTGAAGATGGCAACTTAGTTGCCGAAATACGTATTTAGATTTTTAGATATATATTTTTTGTGGTAAGGGATTTTCCTTTTGCATTTTATTTCAGATTTTTAGCCACAGTCTCCACCCTATACATGGGCGAGATAGGGGAATACGGTTCAGTTTCACTCAGACTAGACCGACTCGTGTTTTGTCGGCTCTCGGACACCGGATACCTACCGGTTTCCCCGTGAGCCGACAAAACACGAGTCGGTCTAGTTTGAGTGAAACTGAACCGTATTCCCCTATCTCGCCCCATGGATACACTTAATTATTTAAGGGTCCTTAGTTAAGCTACCCTTAAAATTAGAACGGTGCAAACGGCCCTTAATATGATGTTAGTGGCTACTAACTTTGTCTATTATGTGGCTGGGTATTTTTTAAACGCAGCCTTACGCCCGGTTTCATAATACATGTGTCAAAGCCCCTTTAACCAAAGTCTACTCTGAGTTAAAGCTGACTTCAAGTTGGACTTAAAGTAAATGCGTTTCATAATGTTATTGGGATGTCACTTCAGCTAAAGTTATGCTGCGTTAAGTATTGAAGTATACGGTCGGACTCAGTGCTGCCGTTTCAGTACAATTGTACCGAATTCAGTACACTATTTACAAATCCAGTACGTCAGTACGCCATTTTGCAAAAAAAGCTAATTTCAGTACAAACATGAAACTTTCAGTACTAAATTAAATCCAAGTAATAATAATAATATAATACTAATAACAATTACAAAAAACGAGTATAGAAATAGTTAAAATATAGATACGGTCAAAAATTTATTATTTTTACAGGGTTTTTCGGTTACCTTTCATGATTTGTCGTTCTTTGTGTTTCACTATCAAGACATTCGCATTTGTCAAATGAGTTTCATCTTTTGTCAAAACAACTTCATGAATTTTCACTATTGCAACATGGAACGTGTGAGAAGGCGAAGGCAAAATGCCAAAATTAGTGACGAAATACCCACATTAATTATTAATTCTATGAATCAGGAAAAATCTTCTGTTGAGGAAGACAGTTTAATGGAAAATCGAATACAATGTGTAAATTTTATGCAAAAAATGTGCAAACCAGACAAGTACAGTTTTGTGCAATAAATTGGCGTACACGTCTTATTGCTAATTTTGACATTGTGAAAATGGCTTAAGTTAAGTTGTCAAATGGAATTATAGCGTCAATTCAATTTGTCATACATGACAGGTACCTATTCAAACAAAAGTCATATTTACATAAGCGTATATTATAAGTGTACGCCAATTTATTGCACAGGAACTGTACATAAACGACCCCCCGACCACAGAATACAAGAAGAAATTCTTTCGTAAATTGTGTATGAATTTGTTTATGAATTTCATTATGTATTTACTGTCTGTTTTACACACATATAATAAATATGCATTAGTTGGACTGCTTTCAATTATTTTATTATTTACATAAGAAGAGGGAAAATCATTTGACAAATAGTAAAACTGTTTGAATACAAAAGATAAATCGTGAAAGGCAACCGAAAAACCCTCTATAATATTCAAAAATTATTGTAAGAAGCTAAAAAAAAATGTGGATATAATATGGTTGTGGTCTTATGTATAAATGGTCTAAGGTTGTGGTAAAAATGGTTATTTAAGAGTGAGCTGTTGTTTTGTCACATATTTCAAATCAATATATTTTATTTTGTCTAGTTATTTTTCATGTTGAAGTACATTCTTCTGTATGTAAATATATTTTATGATTTTATGAAAGTTGAATAAAGTCATTACATATGTTAGTGATGTATTTTATTGTCCATTGAGACTAAAAAAAGGTCATCCATAAATTTTTCTCGATTCAGTACGTTTTTTGTAAATTCAGTACGAAAATTCAGTACGTTTTTTGAGATAGTGGAGGCAGCACTGCAGTCGGACTAGTTCATTTCGTTAAGTATGAGGGCAGACCAGTCAAATTCCCGATCAGCTGTTTGGGAAAACCGGTCATGTTATAAATCGCGACCGCTGGCTGCCTGAGTTGGGCGAATTCGTTAAGTGTGTTGTTTACCTGCAATACCAACTTCGATTCGTTTACAATTTAAAAACATAACCTCTTGTCTCTTCTAAAACATCTTAGTTTGTTTCATCATACAATCGTTAACATTAATTATGGAAGCATCTACTTTAAATACTAAAAAAGTTACATTAAAACATCAGAATGGAATGTGTTTTATTTGTTTTTTAACAGATTATGAATTGGATTAAAGCCTTGTTTATTAATACTATAGTTATACAACTGAAGGTTAGTTCGGGTAGGTAGCCAACAGAGGGGTTGGGCAGTAGGATGTGCCCATTCATAAGTTTTCCCGCTAAATTTGTTGTAGTAAAAGCAGTCTTCTCGTAGTAGTAAAGAGAAGCCAATGGGAGCTTAAAGGAAGTGACGCAATTATCCAATTACACCAATCGTGTTTGTTACAATTTTGTAGGCGTTTTGCTTTAGATTTAAATATCTTAAAATATTTTGAATTAAGGGATATGATAAGTCTACTGACACTAATTTTTCAAATTCCAAAAATAAGTGATGATGTGATTGTGGATGTTAAATGTTATCCTAAAATACATATTGCAAGACGATGTAACGAAGAAATGTCATTTTTCCTATATATTTTATCTTATAATTGACAATGGATATTGCAGTTATACAAGCTGAAAAAGGTTCAAAGTACTAACCTTTAATAAAATCTTTGCTTGCTTATGAATTAGTTTGTTTGTATAACTTGTTGGGTATGTACTATCCTCAACAATAATTGATGATTATTCATTCAGACTTGTATCATGGCAATTGTTGTTACGATTCAGGCCTAGATAAAATAAAAATAACTAGAACCATAATAAAATAAGTATCTAATGTCAAAGCCAAGTACATTTAAGTGTGTATCTAATTAACTTTTATGAAGTGATATACCTCACTTCAACCAGTATGAAGGCTAAAATTCTACATATATAACACAATAAAATCCATGAAGATTTCAAACAATTGCAATTAAACGTGGGTGAAAGAAAAATTAAATAGTAGAAATATAAGTAAACTAGTTTGATAATGACGTGTAATGTCAAAACTGCAGTCACATAGTGATTAAAATAAAGTGAAGTTATTCAAATTTAATTGAGTGTTTTATTTTACTTATGTATAAGTAACAGCCGAAAGTGTTACATACTTTAAACTAGTTTTGTTTGATAACCCCTACGTAACTTCAATTATTAGGAATTACTATTATTGAAAGCAATTTTTAAAATCGCAGGTAAATACAAATTGAAGAAACGTCCATATACAGACCATGTGTAGGCAGTACTTACTATATTGATAATTACCAAGAATGTAAATGTATAATGAAAGTTGCTGCAACTTCCCTGACGAGCTGAGGTATTGTGGGTGTAAAAGCAGGATTAATTATAACACTTCTACAGTAAGAAGGATAGTGTTTCTATTATAATAATAAATTTATTATATCAATAATAAGATATACATACAGTTTACACAATAGCACATCAAGCAAAAATGTAATGATAACGTCAACACAGGGCTAATTTATGTCATTGACATTGTAGAATGCTTCTTGAAGGAGAATGTCCTTTATTTTCTCTTTAGATACGAAAGTAGAAAGATGTCTACACATAACTTTGATTTTGTTAAATAATTACCAGTGACGTGTTGTACTGAAGTGGCTTTTGTCCTATGTAATGCGGGATGTGCAGCAAATGGTGATGAGGGGTGGAGACTTCTGTAATCTCACCCGTAGTCATGAGGTGTGACAGCTTTTTCAAAGGCCTCCTTAGTTGTTGCAGAATATGTGTCTAGGCTAATGGACTTATCATAAGTTCTCTGAAGAGAGGTTTGCAGCGAATAGTTTGTGAAACACAGACAATTGCTCGAACAGCCTTCTTCTGCAGGATGAACACCTTTTCTACATAGGCCTACTTACCCCATATTGATTAAACATTGTTGATATGTGATTTGATAGTCCATAGTATATCGTTATTCCAGTAGACTATCAGTTATAAATCTGATATGTCTAATTGCATAAGTAGCAGAAGATAAGTGTTTGACTAATTTAACTAATCTGCGGCTTCCATGTTAATCTTGTGTTTAGTCTAATATCAAGGAATTTTCAATTCGTAGAATATGTGTTTGATCTATGTTTACTAGTAAAATAAATTGTCTCACATTTATCCTGGTTAAGTGATAAATGATTGGCTGTGAACCATTTAAATTTCTAAATTCTGAAGATACCAAAACCTTAAAATATTGTGGTGTTTATAATGCATTTTCTTTGTAAAACGTACTACATTACTGGTTTGAAAGCCTCACATAAACCAGTCAAGTTGATGAAACCATGCAAAGCAACTTAATAAATGTTGTGGTTCGGATAGCTTTTAATTACTTTTTCTTCTTTTACATAATACCTATATCTAGTCATACCAAATATATAGAAGACTGTTTTAGACATACCTGTTGAACACATAGAAAAAAATTAGAATAACCCGAAACAGACTGACATTTCATGTAGGTGAGTATTTAATAAAAATGCTGACTTCTTAATACCGTTTTCTTGTTTAGATTTATTTTTTTAAAAAACATGAATACGTTTTTTAAAAAGCCTTTTGTATGTCTTTTTTTTTATTATGTTATAAAAGGGTAATTGTGAGTATAATAAGAGAAAAAAATAGTAATCCTACGATTCTTCAATGAAACATTTACTTAAATCTACTTTATCACAGTTAAGCTATATAGGTTATGTTGATATGTAATTAGGGAATCCAAATCACGTGGTCTAATATGGCGTCTGTGGGCAAACAATCCGTGCGTTCAGGGAGTTACGGCGCTGGAAGCGTATACCGCTAGAGCTTGTGGCCAGCGCCTGAAGTCATTGAACGGATCACAGTAGTACATTTTAAAATTGTTGCCTGGACATGCGTACTTTTACTATTTCTGAAGTCTGACAGCGGCAATATGGTGTTGTGAAGTTTATTATTATTTAATTTAATTATTATTATTGTTGTTTGAAGTATGAAGACGTGACATACGTACTTTTAAAATCTAAACTAAAAATAAAGTCAACGTATTTGGTTTTATAGCAATATAAAATCCTTATTTTAGAATTGACCGAGGAGATGGTCAATTATTTACTATAATATAAAGTGTGTCTAAATATTTAATACTACATTTTACAGTGTATTATTATATGGATTATGTGGAAGTTTTCGATGAAGTTGGCGTAATCTATTATCAATATTATATCAGCAGTTTTGATTGATATATTTATCGGCACTGTGAACAGTATTCATTTCAATTTTAATTAGTTGCTGAATTTTCTGAATGCTAATGTTGCAGTAAGAGTAGGTATAACCACAGAATTATAACTGATACATAAATTTATTACAAAGAAATAACTTTGTGTATTTCTTTTATTACTGTAGTTGTAAAAACAATATTCTTCCAATATTTAACTTATTGAAATCTGATGTTAGCAAATTCGTTGGAATGTTTTGAGGTTTTAGTTGAAGATGATGTAACGATTAACAACATTATATTAGCAGTGTTGGCTGAGATATTTATCGGCACTTTGAATAGTTGTTCATTTCAATTTTAATTAATTGATGTATTTTTTGAATGCTACTTTGTAATAAGTGTATAAATAAATAAATAAATCGTCTATCCTGTTGATAAATAAATATGACATAAACTGATAACATTGTGTGTTTGTTTTATTGTTGTGGTTGAAGAAGCAATATTATTCCAACATTTATCGTACTGGAATCTGATGGTAGATCTTGTGTAAAAGTCTTAAGTTACGTTACCTAATAGACTATGTAGCTATCTATGCTTATGCATACAATACGAATGTATTTTAGAACACGAAAATATAATAAGAAGATAAGGCCCAAAAACAAACAATATTATATATATAGCTCATTAGTTTCAGTAGCAGCTCTTAATATTTTTGATTAGTGCCAAATTAGAAGGAATTATGCTGTTTGACATTACTTGTTAGTTATATCTATTTCAAAATACATTTCAATACGTATATAAACATATCAAAAAGACTTATTAGGCACTATTTAAGATCTATTGTGCAACATACATAATTGAAGTTTTTATTGATCGTATTATTCACAAGATTCAAATTTGAATTTTAACCGCTTTCTTTTACCGCTGCTATGTCATCGAGCCAAATTTATTTTCATATATTACTCAGGATTCACTAACAGTTATTTGTTTATTAGAAATAAATAATCTATTTCAAGTAGAAAACAGATATTCACTTTATATGTAAACCGAATATAATAGTACTTATCAATATCTATTTTATATGATAAATTTACCTATAACTTTCGCATAACATAAATATATCAACAAGTACAACAGCAACCGTAAAAATTATATTTACTACTACAATTAATACATTAATGTGTTTATTAATCCGCGGGTTTGAATTTTTAAATTCATATTTGAATATTCACCGCTTATCCCCACTTCTTTCTAGCGCCGCTAGGTCATCGAGCGAAATTTATTTTCGCTAGGCAAGATGGCGACCGCTAGCTCCAGCGCCGGCACTTAGCAGTCGCGTTCAGGACACCGCTCGAGCTAGCACAGCTCAGCGCTAGCGGCGCCGTAACTCCCTGAACGCACGGAATGAATGGACCTTAGTTTAGTCGGTTTAGTATGCCATTATTATTAGTTTTAATATGGTTTTACTTTTCGTGTGTGCTGAGTTTATAAACATGATAATGCAGAGTGATTACCTGAAGAAGTTCTTAACTGAAAATCCAGAAGTTGGAGTAACATTTTGTTGAAATCATCATAGAAAATAATTATTCGTGTGAGAATGTATTTTTTGGCAGCTATCAGATGAACATTAAATTACTTGACAATTTGGATCTATTCACTCTTGAAATTAGACACTTTAATAGATAGTATTCCACATGTGCCAAGTACGAATATTATTTTATATTTGGTTCTATTACATATTTATTACAGTAAGGACCAAATGACAGTGTTCAAGAGCCTCACCGCTTACATTTATTAACAACTTATTTATTTTATGTGGAAACGTACGTGTTTTTGATTAGGTGAAACATTTATAAGAAGTTAATTTAAAACCAATAGATGTGTAGTGCATTATTATGAAATGTGAATCGGCACTTTTGGCTCACTCTACATGCATGGCTGGTAACAGCCGAACATTGTAGTTATGCTGGTGCATTATTATTTCTAGTATACGAAGAAAAACAAAGCCACTCATGTACTGATTAAGGATTAATTATTTAAATTTGTCTTTAAATTTTCAACACCTGACAAAATAATCAGAGGATTGTTTAATAAGATTTATTTATTAAAATAGTTTCACTTAATTATTATAGAAGCAATAGTTAATAAATAGTAATAAGAAAATGAGTTTAATCATATAGAAATATTATGTGTAAGATTATAAAAGTTTATTATAAATATTTAGCGTACAATATATAACAGTTTAGGACTTAAAAAAATGTAAATACATTTCAAATATATTAATAAATAAATTTAACTTATTATTAAAGTTTTGTGTTTTGTCTGTAACAAAATGCCTATTTAAATTCTAAAATAATGGCCACGTTGTACAGAAATAACTTAAGATTATATAGCGCCATAAATAATTATAAATACAAAATCATTTATAACTTACATATGTTAATTAGAGCATTAAACACAATCACAATTTTATCCACACTGTTTAATTTTTGCATATTATTACACTTTTTTTTTTTTTATTAAAAATGCTCTTTCTCCTAGAACATATCCTGGGTTAATATTGTTGCAAAAATTACTTCTTCCATTCATTTCTCAGATGTATGTCACTCGAGTTTCACTAATGTAGCACATACTTCCCTAAGGAGTTATTGCTATTAAAATTTCTATCGTGCTTATAAATAGAACAGTACTGCTGCTGAACTAACTTATTATCTGGTTTTCCAATGAAAACTTCAAAGCAGGCAATAATTACAGCTGTTTTTTTCTTGAAACACTTCTTTCAAACATACTGCAATACAGAACGTTCTGGTCACATAATTATAAGTTTTAGCCTTTGATACACAACATCATACTTTGATAACTAAATAATGACCTTAATAAGTTAATTTAATAAGATAATTGTTTAGTAAGAGCACTTATTCTCAAATTTTAATTATACAAATCTGTTTGTTTGCCCATAACGGCCATCTTGAATTTTATTTGACAGGTCGTTGGATTGCCCTATTCAAGAGCAAACGATGTGAAAAGCAAATCAAACAAAATAGAAAATATCAAAATATATTTACATTTTTTATAAACTTCCGGATTAAATTGTGGGAGTGGCGTTGAGAATATTTCATTGGCTGAGCACTTTCATTCCTTTGTATTAATCCATTTGAAAGATATCAGAGGACGACACTTTACTGCATAAGAAATATTTACAGTTTTCTCTAGGTTGTATAACTATAGTATTTATAAACAAGGATTAAAGCTACCACAGGTATGGAATAAATACACTTATGTAGAATAGTTTCTGTATAGATTAATTTTATTTAGATGGGGATTTTAAGAACAAATAAATAGAGAAATATTATAAATTACATACCAATGGAATAATATATGGTCAAAGATCAAATGCAAGTGAGATAAACAATTCTATTACTTCCTGTTCATTTCCTTATAGAGGCAGTGAAGCGAATAAAAAAAACAATAAAGGTATGTAATGTCTTGTTTATATTTTGGTTTTATATGCAATAAAATTGAATATTTCAGATTCTGATCGATATTTATGGCCACGATCAGCTATGCTACTCTTACTAGAGGAACTATTTAAACTAAAGGATGTATTGCTATTGCCTCACAAAAAAAGAAAAGTGTTCAGTGTTATATGTCTAATTTTATTAAGCCATGGATATAATGTCAGATGGGAAACATGCGAAAGAAAATGGCGTGGCCTCCAGGCAATGTATAGCAAGACAGAAATTGGAGTGATAATGCAGCAGTGACTGCATATAATCCAGCCACTACAGCTCCCTTTGGCATTTCGGAAGAGGTAATATCTAATGATGAGCAAGAACTGAATCAAAAAAAAAAAAAAAGAGGAATGGGAGTGGTTTGAAACTCACTTTAAGAAGTAAAAGAAACAATGGCTGAATTTGTTAATATCCAAAGGGAAATAATAATAATAATAATAATAATTTTATTAGTCCAGTTAATCAAACATTGATATTAGACACGTCAACATTGCAATATAGTTATCATAGTTTCCCATAATTATAAAATTGATCCAATGTGTAAAAGGCATTGTTTATCAAGAACATTTTAAGAGATGACTTAAACATAGAAACATTAACAATATTCTTAATTGTAATTGGTAGACTATTATAAATTTTTGTACAATTAAATTTCACATTTTTTTCAAATAAAGTTGTCAAGTGACCCTCGGCTCTCAAATCTCCACAGTATCTAGTATTGTAATTATGATTTAAAGAGTTAAAACTAAAATAATGTTTATTTGTTTTGACAAACATACTGCACCGTAGTATATAAATTGATGTCAAGGTGAGCAACTTATTGTATATAAATGTAGGTTTACAGGTTTCCATCTGTGGCAAACTAAAAATTAATCGTATAATTCTTTTCTGCAGTATGAAAAGGCGACTATTTAGAGCTGGGCGGCCCCAGATAATTATGTTGTAATTCAAATGGCAATATACCAATGCATGATATACCTGAAGGAGACCCGATGTGTCGAGCATATTTTTTAATCGGTTAATAGCAAAATAGGCTGAATTCAGTTTGTTAATTACCCACTCCACATGCTCATCCCACGAGAGCCGAGGGTCGATATATAGCCCCAGAAATTTACAATTTTTGTTGTGATCTGCAGGGGCATAATCCGGGATCTTTCTGTTATAAAAATAAATACATTCAGTCTTAGTCTCATTTAAAATCAGTCTATTGAGTCTACACCAATTCTTCATTTCAGAGGTTACAGTGGCTATGTTAACTTTGAGCTGTTCAGGGCTCGACGCGGAGACCACAATGGACGTGTCGTCAGCATAGCAAATTAATTCACCTGTTGACAAGTGGTGTTGGAGGTCATTCATGTACAGTATAAAAATCAAGGGTCCCAGTATCGAGCCCTGGGCAACCCCAGCATCAGTCTTATAATCTTTGGAGCGAGCACCATTACACTTCACGTAAAATTTCCTGTCTGTCAGGAATGATGTCAGAACATCCAATACACTACCCCGAATGCCTAGTTTTTCAAGTTTATGTCTGGCGAAACTCCTATCAACTGTGTCAAACGCACGTGACATGTCAAACATGAGTCCGGCTACAAATAGTTTTTCATCCAGTTGCTTACTCACATGTCCCAGAAATCTGAAGGCCGCGGTTTCTGTCGAATAGGATGCCCTGAAACCATGCTGAGACGGTGATAATATATCGTACTTTTCAATAAAATCCTTTAAACGGTTATGTAATACTGTTTCGAAAACCTTCGAAATAACGCTGACAACTGCTATAGGACGATAGTTCTCAATGTTTACTCTATCATTTTTCTTATATACCGGAATAACAACGGTTTTTTTTAATATGGTTGGGTATTTTCCCGCACTTATTGCCCTATTAATCAAGTGTGCCATAGGGGCGGCTAAGTCTTCACATGTTTCCTTTATCATGCTGATTGACAGTTGATCGCTCCCTACACTGGTTTTGTTCTTTAGATTTCCTATGATACTTGTTATTTCGGCGATATCTGTGTCTAAGAACACCATTGTGTTAGGAACACCTGGAACACACGTACATGAATCCGACAAGTCATTCCCGAACTGTTTGTCAAGGGCGTCCTGCACTACGCCCGAGAAGTAGCGACCGAATACTTCCACTATTTGTTCTGGATTAGTAATTGTTTCGTGATCGACTATAATTTTATCGATGCCATATGTTTTCTTTCTATTAAGCGTATCGTTCACAAGTTTCCATATACATTTTACCTTGTTTTGAGCACCCTCGATGTGATTTTTATAATAATTTAAATTAAAATAAATAAAGAAACAGTACTTTTAATAGAGTTGCAGCTAGCCTCGAAAAATTAGCAAACAAATAGTAGCCTAGTCAGAGCATGTGGAAGGCCATACTAGTGAATGTTATGTTGAAAATTCAGAAATTCTATATTTATTTTGTTTTACTCTTAAATACTTATTTAATAAATAAATCTGTTAAGTGCTTTTATTGTTTTATTTGATATAAATATAAAAAATTATTGCAAGCCTCACTGGCTTGTTAATATAAATGAATATAAATCACCATTATATTACATTAAAACAAAATATATAGTTCTCAAGTCGCCATCTTTTATTCAACTCTAGTTGTACAATATTACCAACCATCATACAAAATATTTCTGTTTACAACTCGGCCTATCCTGACAACACTGATCACCCGATCAGGCCGCGCTAAATTCAAAAATGTTAAACACTAGTGGATGTGGATGGATTAGTACTGGTCCACGGTTTAATACGTGATGACTCGTAAATACCCTCAAATGGTGTATGTGCTAATTGAAATCCATCGACATCCTTTACAACATATCGGTCATTACCCAAACACTTAGAAATAACATATGGTCCCTTAAATTTTGGTAAAAGTTTTCTGTTAATACCTGGCGTAGTGACAATATTAGCCAAAACGACATAATCACCAACAAGATACTTATGGCTATCTACACGCCCCTTGTTATAATACTGAGTGTTATATTCCTGGGATTTCCCTATCTTTTCGGCTGCGATTTTTCTTTCATTAATCAAATCTCTTCTGATCTCTTGTTCTGCTCTCTCTTCTTCAGTAAGCTTGTCCTCCTCCCGCGGATCTTTCCTGTAACGCCTTTCATCAGTACTGATGTTGATAATTTCCTTCACATACATTCCAGCTTCACCTTGCAATGCACTTTCTAAATTTTCGTAGTCCTTCATTCTTTTCTCCTTATGAGCCTCACTTTTATCCAATTTTTGAAACTCTTCTTCTGTTTTATTACCTCTCTTACTCAACAAGCGTTCGCGCAAATCCTGCAACGTCTTGTCACCAATCAACTTTTCCCGTCTTTCCTCGTCGTGCTTTTCTCTGCGATGTTTTTCTTTTTTCTCTTGATACTTACGGAAGTCGGCTTGTCTTGATTTGGACGATTCTTCCTTTCTTTCCCTGTAGTTTCTCTCATTGATGTATTCAGCGAAGGTTTCTTTATAGTTTTCATAATTTCTTTTCTCCCTATAGTACCGCTCTTTATCTCTTTGGTGGTCTCTTTCCTTGCGTTCTCTTTCGGAAACTGGTGTTATATCGGGTGATCGACTGCTGAGAGATGGATTGGAATGATTCGATTGGTTAGATGGATTACTCCTGTTCGATGGGGGCGATTCATTGCTGGAAGATCGCTAGCTTCGCTCCTTTCACTCTTCACTTCTTCCTCGAACTCCTCTTCGTCCTTTTCCACATCCTCGTCGGTATTATCGGAAACTGTCACCACGTGCGTTTCTTCTGTACGAATTCTTTTAGACGAAGCGGTTTCCTCTTCCAGTTTTCTCTTCGCCTGTTTTTCTATATGTCTACGTTCACGTTCTAACTTGGATTGTTCTTTTTGTCTTGCCATTTCTCTCTCAGCTTCTAGTAACTTCTCCCTTCTCATCTCTTTAAAACTAGCATTACCAATATTTAGTTTTGAACCACAAACATCATTATCATGCAGATCGATAAACAATAATTCATTTACAATCTCAGAACTAATTACATTCTCAACAATAACACTATTGCCATTAAACTTAACATTAATTAATGAACTAGAAATAAAATCTCTGCCTAGTAGACAGTCATAACTCAGCGAATTATTACTAACAACATGAAAAGTAATAGGTACAGAAATATCATTAATTTTAACATCATGTGTATACAGACCCAAAACATTCAGCTTTGAACTGTTAATACCAGTAAAACCAATCGGACACAAATATGGTCTCATATGATTGCCAGGAACATATTTGTCTTTAATTAATGATATCCCACTACCACTATTGAGAATAGCAAATAATTTGAATTCCCCATTACCAAAATTAAAACTAATAGGCACCTGGTAGGCAGGCGGAATCTTCGGTTCTCGCTCCACCAATAAAGTTGTACTATCAGGTTCACGCTGGTTTGTTCTCTTCTTCGGGCAATCACTCTTGAAATGTCCCTCCTCATTGCATCCAAAACATAGCTTCTTCTTAGCCTGCTGGCACGCAGATGCAAATAATGACCTTCCTCCCTACAATTAAAACACTTCACAATCTTCTTTGAAACACTGGGTTCAGGAACAACATTTGAACGGGAAATTGTGCTTGACCTAGCACAATGTCACTCATTGATTGACAAGTTTGTCATCACATCCAATAGATCCGACAGAGATGTAAACCGTGCCATTCTTGCCTGTGCTTGCAAAATTCCATTGTCAAAACCATCAATCATATAGGAAATTAAATCGCTTTCACACATATCTAGTTTATTAGCTAACATTACTTTGTCCAGGTAATAATTGAAGAAAGGTTCATTCCTTTTCCATTTTCTATTATCAAATTTACGCATTAATACTATGCGATTTTCTCTACAACCAAACATTGCAGTAACTTTATCTTTAAGTTCTGCATATGTAAAAGACACATATTCTGGTTTGGAATAAAACCATGATAATGCAACACCCTTAAACTTGCTGATAAGGATTGGCATTATTACCTTGTCACCCACATTATGTGATTGCTTAATCATTCCTATCTTTGCGTTAAAATTATTAACTGCCTCTATGTTATCTGCTTCATGCACATTTAAATCAGCCTCCCATTCATCTGGTATTTCCTCTTACATCTCAATTGCAATATTGTGTAGTATTCTCCACTAAAATATATCATTTATTAGTAGTGATACAATAACTTCATGATAATACCTACCAATTTGTAGGAAGTGAAATTAAATGTTCGATACTTAGTTAGTCTGAATCTATTGAAATATTCATTGTCATTGAATTTATTCAAACCGTCCTCCCTATTTCTATGTACTTCACGTCCGTCGTCTGAAAACACCAAAACGCCAACAAACAGAGATAGAATGGCTGCGTTCATCACACAAGGCAGCCACGATACCAAGTTACCAAGCGCAATCCGTTTGCGATTTGTAGCGATTTTATATGTCCATGTGATGGGGCGCGTTCAGTGAACTAGCATTAATGCAAAGTGTAGCATGTGACGTCAGATCACGGAATGACGTAATTTACACAAAATGACAAACATTGTCCAATAGACCATTGAACGACAGATTGCAACTTTTGTACACAAACACAAATAATTTTAATGTGACAAATAAACATAACCTCATATCCAGATAGTAAAGTGGTTAAAAAACTAATATTATCCAAGTACTTAAAACATGAATATGAATAAAAATGAAAAAATCGTATTATATACACTTTTGAAGCCACCCAGTTTATTCCAGGAATCACTTGATGGATTATTATATGTATATTAAAAAGAATTTGCATAGGTAATGTCATATGTACTCAATTTAACTTTGTTAGACTGCTTTCAACATACTCAATCAAATTGAAGAATATGATAATGATGAGGAAGATGATATACTGTGCCTTTTTTATGCTGGAAGCATCAAACAGTCGCCACTGCGTATTTCCAATTATATAGAAGAAATAGTTGATGTTTGTAATGAACTTGAATTTCAGAGGCATTTTAGAATGCCTAGAATTGCATTTGAATTTCTTTTAGAGACAATTGATAACCATAAAGACCAGATGCTAGGTGGTGACCACTTTAAGATTCCTTTAAAAAAACAGTTACTTGCTGTTATCTGGTTGCTCGCTACTCCAGACTCATATCAGTTAGTGCAATGTGGTATTCCAGTAATTTGGTATTTTATATTATATAATAATTATTATTATAGATCTGTTGGTGAGCAATTTAATCTGAGCAAGTCTTCTTTATCGGTATGTTTTTTTCGAATTATAGATATTCTAAATCAACTAGCGAACATGTTTATAAAGTGGCCAAATGCCCAACAACAAGAAGCCACTAAAAACAATTTTGAAAACAAGTATAAGTTAAAAGGATTCGTTGGTGCCATTGATGGGTGTTATATACCTATGAAAGCACCTGCTGACCAAAAATTAGCTTACACAAATCGTAAATAAAAAAGACAGCAGAATTTTCAGAAATTCAGAACTTTATTTAAACATAACAACAAATGTGGATACTTATTTTAATGAAGAAGAGAAAATTATTGCTGATAAAGCCAGTGGAATCTTGGTGTATCCCACCATTTATTAACCGTGGAAATTTAACCCAACAACAGACCTACTTTAATACCAAACATGCTCAATGTCGGTCAGTAATAGAATCTACTTTTTGGACGATTTCGTCGTTTGCAATATATAGATATGAATCGTTTTGATTTTGTTCCTGCAACGATTTTAGCAGCTTGTGTTTTGCACAATGCTTGTTTGGACTATGGGAATGAATTCATTGAAGAATATATTGATGAAGGTTATCCACATGCTATCAGAAATAACCCAGGTGAGGACCAAGAAGGGATGATATGGAATTATGGTGATAGGCAAAGAGCTCGAGGAAACGGATTCATTGAGAGAAATCATATGATGCAAGATTTGTGGCAGAACAGAAGGCAATTTAACTGTATTATTATAATACTAATACAGAGAACTTTTTTCTTAATAATATTCTTTTTAGGATTTCCATTGTCATCATGGTAACAAGTTTAAAACTAAATCACCCTTTCATATAAATCATGTACACTTATTATTGAACATAATGTAATAATATCAATAAAGAACAAAAATGAATTTTTTTTGTAGAAAATATTTAATTTCAACTCATGTATGTATATCTATTATTGAACATAATGTAATAATATCAATAAAGAACAAAAATGAAATTTGTTTTATAGAAAATATTTAGTTTCAACTTACTAACAAAATATCCATTAATGATTTAACTTAATAACAAACGAAAAGTATCAAAAAAAATATTCTATTTAAATAACAAATGCACCTTTTCAACGATTAAGTAACTATTAATCTCAAAAAGTTGTTCATAATTTATCAATAAGTTTATTCATTAATAGGGTGTGAGTTTCTGCCGCTTCTTTCAGGATTTTTAATTGCTCATCTTGGTTTTGGTGCAATTTTTCCAATACACCCATTTGTTCGGAATGTCGCTTTTCTCTATCCTTCCTTAAGGTAGTGAGTGATTGTTTAAGGGCTTCACTCACAGTTAGACGACGTCTTTTCGTTGGGGTTTCTTCACTGGTTTCTTCCTTACTCATATCACTATTACCTTTATTACTGATTTCCAGAGTGTCATCTGCTTCTAAGTTCTGTGGGGGATTGTATTTTGATGATGACGCTGTTATGGGAAGACCATTTGCATGACTTGTTCCTAATGCAGAAAATTTTACCAATAATATATTATAATACACAGTAGGCTTACCAAATATATCATCCATTTGTTGGAAATATTCAAAGATCATAGGTTTGCCTCCAGTATTACGTGTACTCTGAGCATGTTTAGCTTTGTGGTAAAGTTCTTTCAACTTAGCAAACTTCCATGTACATTGTTTAGCAAAGTATTTGAAGTTGTTTTTTAATAGTTCCACTGATATCTCCTCCCATACCTTGGCATTTCTATCTGTGGAGTTCTTTATTTTATAATATTTATTTTTATAGGCATCTATTAGACATAATATTGAATTTGTAAACCATTTGGTTGACTGCTGTGATGTTTCGCATTTACTATCACTAACATCATGAACGGTTTCATCAGTTTTTTCATCGCAAGGCGGTCTAATAATCGGCTGATCTGTAGTTTCTGAACACAAATCATTCCAATCTGGATTTATGTTGTGATAATCCATTTGCACATCGTTTACACATCGCATGGAGTCATATACCTCTTTTGTCATCTTAACTTGCACAATTTCCCCAGTAACTGCAAATAAATATAAGTATACAATAAGTATAATACAAACATTAAGGTATTATTTATCAAAAGAGTAGTAGACAATTAAATCTTACCTATGTTTGTTAGAGTGACAAACTCTCCGGTTTGTACAAACGCGTTATTTTCTATACAAAAACGATACATTTCTTCCGTCATTGTTGTATTCCTAACCAACAACCTATAATTAAACTAGCCGCATTTCGCGCTTTTTTCAGTTTGTCAAAACGGCAGATGTATTTACCATATGCATTAATTTGCTGCATAGTGCTCAATGATGCCGTCCACTGAACGTTCCAGACAATGTAAAACTGTCATAGTGACGTCATCATTTTTCGCACATTATTAGCGCTGAACGACCAAGTGACATAAAAAGTAACATTCTGCCGCATTTTGTCGTCCGCTGAACGTGCCCATGAACGACAATTGTCATCCATGAAGGCAACCCCTTCCACAATTCTTTTCTGTTTGAAATTTCATTGATTTCATTTTGAGAATTGACGGCTAGTTGGTAGAGAAATGTTCATTGTTCACTAGCACTAGTTCATTTACTGTTTGTTTTTTGTATAGTAAGGTGTATATATAATAAAAAGGTTATTCTATTATTTATAAGACAATTCAATACTTTATACATAATGGATATAAGAGATCTCTTATTTGATGTAGATTTAAATATTAATGGTATTGTAAATGCAGCATTACATTTAACTGAGCCTATTAATCAAATCAACAATCATGAGAATGAAGACCATAATGATGGTGAAGTACTTGATAGGAATGTTGTTAGAAATACAAATTATTTCGAAATAACTATTCCTAATTATACCGATCATCAGTTTCCAGAACATGTTAGAATGTCGATGTATGTTGCTGTTATCTGTTATCGAATAACATATCGATACCTTACTTTGAAAACCTCGTAACTTCACTTTTTTGCAAAATTGAGCTTGATGACATACTTCGTTAATGCTCTTATTCTGTATGTACCGTGAAAACCTCGTCGTGCTCGTAACTTAAATTTTAAAATTGCGCCACCTATTAACTTATTTGTAAACCTCGTAAGAAAATCAGCATTATCGACAAATCGAAAACCTCGTAAGTTCTCGATTTTATGTTGACCGCACTGACAGTTACAGGAAAGTAGAGTGAGTGTTATTTGCTTCGTTTTTTGGGGTTAAACATTATAAAGGTAAGTGGTTTTTATTAAGTACAGTGCAGACTAGATCCCATTAAAACCTTGTATGTAATTCAATTGTCACATTACACTACATAATCCTTAGAATTGCTCCTAATATTCAGCGAAAAACTTAAGAGGTTTTCATATTTCAATTGTTCAAAATATTCAGATCTTACGAGGTTTGCTTGATAAACTATTTTTAACTGTTTCAGACTAAAATGAGTTCCAGAGTGGAAAAAATAATGAAATTATTGCAAAATAACAATGAAGAAAACGACCAAAATAATGTGAATATTCAACCGTCCACGAGTACGAATTCAGTCACACATTTTGAAACATCAGATGTTGCACTTGATTCCAACCAATTAATTTCACTAGCTGATATAGAAGACAACGACGATTATCTGATTTTGCCTCTTGATGACGAAATACATCTTGCCAGTGATAGTGAGTCACTTACTCACACTAACGATAATGAAGTAGTTCTAGAAATTTCGGAGAAAAAACGTCGTCGTCAAAGAAGAAGTAACAAAGAAACATGGGATTGTAACCAAAATAAATATAAAAGAATGAGAGGTTTAGAGTATAAAGGGAGGGGAAAATCAGAAGATGGTAAAGCTGTGTTCAATAAACCTAAATCAGCGCCTAAAATGTTGCCACCTTGCAACTGTAAGCAAAGTTTCAAGGGAAAAACTTTAAAATGTAAAGAATTTTCGGAAAAAAACCGCGAAGATATTTTTAATGAGTTTTGGGAAAATTTCAGCTGGCAAGAACGCAAGCAGTACATACGGGGTCTAGTGGATGTTTTGCCGACAGTCAGAAGAAAACCCCAGGAGGAATCCAGACGAAATTCTTCGTTTGTTTTAAAATTAAAAAAAGATGGTGTGTCTTACAGAGTTTGTAAAAAAATGTTTATAAATACCCTTGGTATTGGAGAATGGTCATTACATCATTGGACCAAAACGAAAGTGAAGCCACTCAATTCTAATGATGACATTGGAAAAAGAAATCCACAATGGATTGAAGCGAAAAATATGGTGCATATGTTTTTCGATAGTTTGCCCAAAATGGAATCGCACTACTGCAGATCAAGAAGTAACAAATTGTACTTGGAGCCTATTTGGCAGACTAAAGCTGAGCTGTTTCTAGAATACAAAAAATTTGCAAATGATCGAAATCCAGAAATCAAAACAGTTTCGATAAAAACCTTTGCATCAGTGTTTGAGGAATTTAATCTCAGTTTGTTCGTACCGAAAAAAGATCAGTGCGATATTTGTACCAGTTTTAAAACAAAAAATCTTTCTGAAGGGAGCTATTTACAACATCAGAAAAATAAGGAAGCTGCTAGGAAAGAAAAGGAAAAAGACAAAACAGAAGCTAAATTTGTTTACTGTATGGATTTACAGAAAGTATTACTGTCCCCGCATTCAACAGTTTCTTCATTATATTACAAACGAAAACTATGTGTTCACAACTTTACGCTATACAATATGAAGAATCAAGAAGGATTTTGCTTCATATGGCATGAGGGCGAAGGTGATATAGGTGCTTCAGAATTTGCAAGCATTATTTGTAATTTTATATTGAACCAAGAAATAGAAGCTGGAGAAGAAGTAATCCTTTACAGTGACAACTGTGGCTACCAAAATAAAAACTCAACTTTATCTAATGCACTTTTGAATTTAGCGATACAAAAGAACATATACATTATACAGAAATACTTGGAAAAAGGTCATACCCAAATGGAAGTGGACAGCATGCATGCGTGTATCGAAAGGAGGCTCAAAAATCGTGAGATTAACATTCCTGCAGAGTATGCTGTCCACTGCCGTAAAGCTCGTAAGTTGCCGAAACCATATGATGTTCACTACTTAAATCATAAATTTTTCCGTGATTATTCTAAAGTTAATTACTTTAATTCCATTAGACCAGGTAGTCGCGTAGGAGACCCAATGGTTAATGATTTAAAAGCGATTAAATATTCACCGAATAAAGAGATTCATTTTAAAATAAGTCATACTGACGATTGGTCTTTACTGAATAAGCGCCCAAATAAGAACGATAAGTATATCCCAAACGACTCACTGCCCAATTTGTATTCTAAGCCCAGAGAAATAACAAAAGACAAATTTGACAATTTGCAGGCATTAAAGAATAACTTGCTGAGCGATTTTCATTCATTTTATGATAATTTAGCATTTAAGTAATTGCTTTATAATAAAATGTACAATATTTAATGTCTATCATTAAAATTATTGTTAGTTTTTTTTACTTGTAAGTTGAATCGTTATGTTTAACGTTATTTCAATAAAATGATTAACTTAATCAGTAGAACTGCCTCTGATCCATTTTTTAAACATAATTCTACATTCTTTAAGTTTCCTACTTTTGCTTTAGAATTAATGATAAAATAATAAAAATGTTTTTTTTAAAAAAAAAACGTACTAAAATCTCTTTCTGTAAATTGTGGACTAAAAACCTCGTAACTTTTATTTCTTCCCGTAATTGATTAGAAAACCTCGTAAGTTATCATAAAATCCTTCAAAAATAAAAATGTTCAAATTCTGAATCGACAAATTAATCTTTCAGTTGATATATTAGCGTAGAATGTATGATTATGACAAAGTTAAAATAACAACCAACAAAAAACAGTTTATTGTTGCTCGTGTAAAATTTGCTCATATGGACATACGAGGTTTTCAAAGTAAGGTATCGATATATTTTGCAACAAATAAGTTTTCGTTTCCATTTTATGAGGCGAAAATGTTTAACCAATCGCAGGCACTCGAACACGTTTGCAGCGTACTTACAGCGTAAAATGGTTATGCTTGCTAACATGGTACAAATATATAAGGTATGTTCTAGCGCAGCTTCCTTATGACGTCAATTGGATGCAATTTCGTCATACCACTGATATTAAGAAAAGAAAGATTACTCTTGAATAACCACAGATGTAATAGTATATAGATAGCTATATAAAGAATAATAAAATAGACATAATATATAGCACAGTTGTTTACGAATGTGTAACTAAATTAAATTTCTTTACAAATTACCTGTTTAAAAACTCATAAAGCAAAATAATAAGATTGTATTATTGAAAAATCTCCCACTGGATATTATGTAGCACTTTGGTTTACGAAACCTGTTTTAGTCGTTTGATAATACAATTTGTAATTACTTTACTGACAAAGTAATTTATCACAAAATAAATTTATGACTTGAAATTGTGCATTTTATGTAGTATATTGCTTTAAATTACTGATACCAATGAATATTGCAAAAGTTGAAAGTATTATAGTAAGAAAACTATTGGTTTAATATTGGATTTTCGTTTATTAATTGTTAATTGACAGGTAATAAATAAAACAACAGATATGGTTACTTTTTTTTATTGGTAAATTTTATTGTTTTTTTTTGTAATTTTCTTTTTTGTTGATAATTATTTTTATTTATCTCTTTTATACGTATGTAAGTTCTTACTCTAATATATGATTCCACAACTTCTTGTGGCAAACTAGTCTTAATATTTTGTACCAAACGCTTTATTATGTTGGTATTTTTGTTAATCGATTTCTTATGGAATTCATTAAACATTTGTTCAGCGTCTTCTGCCATTTTCTTCATAATAGCATTCGGCTGACGTAGACACCGCCTGGAGACTAATCCAATCCAGTTGCTTTCTGGGGATTCAATCTGAGTATCATCATGTAACGAGTATTTGCTTCTGAACTTATGTGCTATATATCCCGCTATATAGTATAAGCCTTGCTTCGCAATATCCCCGGTAGCAGAGGTTGCGGAATGGATTCTTTCGAATTCCGTCAGCAAGTCCATAAATTCCTCATTTATGTCATCCTCAGACACCCTGACAACATTTTCTTCAAAATCTCCAGTTTCTTGCACAAAAGGTTCCAAAACTGTAGTTAAGTTAAGTGTTGCGTCTGTAGTTAGTAACTCTACTACAGACGTATCTTCCTGTGTGTTGACATTTTCTGAAAACACAACAGATGAATGCTTCCCAAGAATGTACCATCTCAATCGATATTTGAATTGTAATGCACTAGGGTGGTCATTGGTGGATCCCATAGCTCGCATATATGAAAAAAAATTTTCTATTATATCTTGATTCAGACGTCTAGTAATTATGTACTCAATATTAAAGTTTGACCTTAAATAATGATATAAGTTTTATAGAGAGCTGTTATTTTGTAGTATCGCTTTTTGAAAAAACATTAAACTTTTTCTTGTACCGACTCTTATATTTTGTATTAATTTAGTCATTTTTTCTATTTTATCCAGTTGGTTTTCAATATCAACACCATATGCATTGGCAGCAATATCAAATTTGGTTTGAGTATTGAACAAATCAAACCAATCGTTAATGATATTAATTATGTCACTAATTTCAGTGCATGCAATATCTGGCATTAAATTATGTTCACCACACCACCTTATCGCTAGCGCCACTGTACGTGAGAGACATTGCACAGCATATTTTACTTTCTGCCTTTGGTTGCCAATTACATCGATGTGAACCTGTGTAAGCTTATGGGCAAGTTTCAAGTCACCTTCCTGTAGGTCAACCAATTTCTGAAAGGGCTCCTTCGTGATCTTTGTATTATTTATGGTGAACCCATGATCAAAAAGATTATTTCTAATCAATTTGATTAAATGTGGCACATCAGCAAATACAAAAATCTTTTTCCCTTCATCAGATGGATGAGTGAAGGATTCACTTTCATCGACAGCTACACCAACCTTCATATTTTTCCATAATTTTCTGTTTCCAGGTCCTAGATCCGAAACAACAGCTACAACAGTGTACTGTATTACTTCTAATTTACATATAATATTTCGGAGGACTTCTACCGACATACCACAGTCGTAATCCTAGTATATTACTTGCTTCCATGCCGAAAACAAGCCACGTACCATAACGGTTTGCACTGTTTTGTGCGGTCCTACAGCCTGTTCCCTTTTGCGATCGAAACATATTTCATTAGAGACGTACATCTCGTCAAAAGAAAGTACACACAATCTGTCGCGCTCGGTATACTCATTTGCCTTATATTTCATAATTAGTAAAACCTCTTCCAGAATACCTGGTTTCAATTCCAAACTTGTCGCCCACTTCCTTAAGGTTGATAAGCCTGGCAGTGGATATTCTCTGGTAGTTCTTAAATATCTGTAGGCTTTAGGACTTACGCTTCGAAGCGAAATTGCCGAGGAAATATCTTCAGCAGTCCATTTTGCCTTCATTTTTGTCTTTGATTTTATTAGTCGTATTTGCCCCGGTGTAAAATATTTCTCTAAAATTCTATTGAGGTGACATATTTCTTCAGTGAGGTAGGCCACCTTTTCCTGTAAGGTCTGTATTTTCCCTTGCGATAGAAAATATTGTTCCTTCCAATGTGATAGTGTGTCTTCAGGGTTTTCGGTTGAAGTAGATGGTCTGCATTATAAAATAAATAATTAGAAATGCTCAATACATAAATCATTCGTTATACTATCTTTCACAAACTTGATTTGTTTCATTTTTAAAAAAATGCATATTAAAATATATATTACAGAATTACTGTTTTTAGCATATTCAAATTATTTATTATACACAATAATCTTAATCAATAAAGTCTACAACATTATTACTTACATAACAGCTTATGGCCAAGCATTTCAGTAAAAATGGAACATAGGTATATAGTAATATGTATCAAATAAGAAGTATATAGAATAATTAAATAAGTAAGACTGATTTGTGTACTGTTCGGGCATATGAAAATAGGTATTAATGTGAAGGTAATGATTAAAATCGATAATTTTCTTTCTGTAATTCCTTAATATCATATGTAACAATGATCATTCTCCCTTACAGATTATATTACAGACAATGAATGCTATACTTTTTTAAGTAAAATATCAAAATTTTTACTGACAAAAAGTTTTTATTCAATCAATGAATATTTGAATAATAATTTTATTGATATACAATTTTAATTTGTTTGTCTGTATATTTTGACTTTTCATGTAATGATTTTATTACATTGAATAAATATTATTATTATTATTATTATTATAAATTACATCATTAATGATATATATATATATATATTTACTTAAATGAAAAAGCTCCAGGTTTTGTAAATGCTACTTCACAATATTTTTCTGTTTCGCATGTTTGGTTTCTTCTTTCCTCGGGAACAATAGAACAACTAGAACAAATTATTAAAATTAGAATGCTTTGTTTATTAAACATGGTAAGGTAGTATTGCTAACCTTATTTATTTGTTAAAAGTATGAAACAGCAATTTCTTTAAGTATTTTTACATTGCACACCACTTCAACATTACAAGACTATTTAAAACATTTTGAGCTTTTAATTTGACAGCTTATTTGAATACAACTCTTTTCATAATAACTATGCTTTGACAACTCCACTAACGAGTTAAATTTTTCCTTACCTTGTTGAGGAATCTTCTTTTGGCATAGAGAATGTTACTTCTGTATCTTCTACAATTGGAGGTAACAGGTCGATTTCTTCCGATGGATTGATGGAATAACTGTAATAATTCATTAAATAGGTAATACTTTTTACATTGGCATATAATACATAGGTTATTATTAGGTTCATTGCTTCATACAAACAAATTTATTTGTATTTTTTTAAATACAGTATAAGTAGTGATTATATGAAGGTACGTATTACAGATTAACATTCTTCCTCTGCAACATCCTACTCTGCATACTAAATAATTTAAAAGTAAGTACACTCATGCGTTATTTCATATCTGTTACCTTGATGTTGATGGTTGTAAAGTCGAGTAATTTACAGCAGCTTCACTATGTGTATGTATATACAATGTGGGAACAGCTGTTTTATGAAGTATTTGCTACGATTTTATATATTTCTCTCTCATCTGTCGATTATCTAAATACCACTTCTCATATGCGTCTCTTGCAAAATGAAGTGAACATATATAATCTGTAAATAATAACATCATTAAAAGGTACACAAATACGTCCAAATACAAAACCTACGATTTCTTGTGTTTTTTATCCTTCTACCACAGGCTTGTATCCACTGCTGAGATAAGTTTCGATCTTTAGGAAAACGAAAATATTTAATATTCCTTCCTCGAGTGTTTTCTGACCTGCTTTTGCATCTCAAGACACAGCAGCTTACCATATTAGATGAGCTAAAGGTAGAGGCAAATGTATTGCTTTATAATACAATATTTAATAAACTCATTACCTTCTATGTTATAACCTCTTCTTAAGTTCTAAATAAATCAAATTAAAAGTCTTTGGCTTAATGAAAATATTCACAAATCTTAATAACTACACTAAACATATAAAATAATAATTATAATGACACAAAATACGATATAATCGGATATAACTCTTCGAAATCTAAATATAAACAAAGCACAAACTCAAAACTACAAACATGTGATGGATGACGCAACACATATGACGAAATTGCATCCAGCGCAGAAATAGACGAATTTGAGTCAAAGTTGTCTAGAATCGCTCCAGAGAAATAGAGTAGGGGAGAACGCGCTTAAAGATGCGCCAACTAAGTTAAATTGAATTCCGCCATTTTGAAGGTTATATTTATACCTAGCTCAACAATTCGCATGTAAAGTTCATTGACTTAGAAAAATGTAAACAAACTTACGTGTGAAA
Organism: Amphimallon solstitiale; assembly: GCA_963170755.1. Taxonomy (NCBI): domain Eukaryota; kingdom Metazoa; phylum Arthropoda; class Insecta; order Coleoptera; family Scarabaeidae; genus Amphimallon; species Amphimallon solstitiale. The sequence continues at coordinate 195,315,771 of OY720676.1, forward strand.
AGAAATGCCTTCCTGCAAAATGGCGACCACTATAGCGTTTGCTTAAAACTGGATGCGCACTCGTCGAAGCGCGTTCTCCCCTACTCTATTTCTCTGAATCGCTCTCGCAACCGACATGCGCCACCAAAATTAAAATGGCGTCAAATTTGAGACGTTGCAAAAGTTGATCTGTCAAGTAATATTAATTTTGACACTATAACCCTAAATAATCAATTAGACTTGTGATTTTAGCACTACCGACAATAATTCTAATATGTAACTATTAATTTGATAATAATTTGGCTTAAGTACTATTAGAAACCGAATATAACGATTATTTTATATTTGTATGAATTTGTCTGCTGTTAATAATTAAATATAAGTACAATAAAGGTAAGATTTTCAGACAGAATTGAACTTTTGGGGTTCATTTAAATTCAGAAATGTATTAAGTAAATATGTTCCAGTTAGTTTTACTATAGACAATAAAGATATATCCATTAAATGCATTAACATTAAAGTAATTTTACATGCAACAACAAGGTCAGAAAAGTATTACACCAATTATAAAAACTTTTTTTTTGCCAGATTCTTACTGTTCACTATGATTATTTATTACCATACTCACTGACATACTAAAAGCAACTTGTTTGAAACATTTCTCGCACGTATATCATTGATTACAACATAGTTTTTGCATGCTAATCAAACATTTTTGATTAAGCTAAACTCATCATTATTATTTATTTAAGCTTTAAACTAGTATAAATTCTATCCATTCTTCTATTACAGTCAACGTGTTTAACCCTTCTTAAACTTGAAAATTTCCTAAATAATATCACATGGATAATCCGACAGGTTTGAAATCGCCAAGTAGCAATCTACAGAACATTGAAACAAAAATTGATGCCCTAATACAGTGTATTTCAGAGCAGAGGGATGAAATAGGACAGTTAAAGAGAGAACTTTGCGAGGCAAATGGGAGAAACGAAGTACTCCTCAAACAAATAATACACATACTTGCAGAGGACGCAAACAAGCGCGTGAAACACGACAGACTGGAGGAAGAACTGGAAAAATGGAAATCCAGTACGGTCACAGATACCAATGCACAGTTGACAATATCAAACGGAATTAGAGATGCAGGGGAAGCTAACCAGAATGAAGCGGTTATCAGTCAGAAAGAGACGAAAAATAAAACAGTGGGGACAGTTTTGGTCGGTGTGGTGAACACAGAGAGGCTGGATAAAGCAGCAAACGAGAAGGATCTCACTGGTAGTGGTCCAGTTAAACAGAGTGAGTCTGAGGGAGGTGACTTTGTGGAAGTGAGGAGAAGGACAAGGAAACCAAGAAATATTGTCATTGGCTCCAGCTCTAAGGAGTGTGCGATCCAAGCCGCTCCAAAGTATAGCTACATACATGTTTATAGACTTGACCCAGGAGTGCAGGAGGCCTCACTAATTGACTACCTGGAATCACAAAATTTTAGGGAAGTAAAGTGTACCAAAATGAAATCAAAACACCCTGAGGAGTATTCCTCATTCAAAATAGGAGTTCCAATGGACCAAATAAACGACATTAAGAATCCGGAATTATGGCCAGCTGGAACATGCGTGACAAATTTTTTATGGCACATAGCCCGGAGGAAAGAGATGAACACTTAAACAAAGTGAGTAGTCAAAAAATAATTTATAGTAATGTACAATCGCATCAGAATAAAGTAAAGCTCTTGAACATTAATATACAGGGTCTAGTCAATAAAATAGATGAACTGGCTGTGTACTTAAATACTGATAATATAGATATAGCTTGTATAACCGAAACGTGGTTGACTGACGATGTTGTGCAACGAATAAATATAGATAATTTTAAAATAGGTAACCATTTTTGTAGGAGTACTTATATAAGAGGAGGTGTGTTGATAATGATTAAAAAAGCAATCGCCTTTAAAAAGATATGTATGAATGAATCAATTGAGAAAACATTTGAGATAACCGGTATAGAAGTTCCGGTATTGAAGTTAATCGTACTTTGTATATACAGGGCTCCAGCTGCGAGTTGTGCTATTTTTATGGAACAGTTGGATGGGGTGTTATCGAAAGTAACTAGCAGATACACATCAACAAATATTATATTAGTTGGTGATTTTAATGTAAACATATTATCAGAAATGAACAACAAGTCACAACTAATAAATTTATTGGCATCGTATAATTTACAAAATGTGTTTGAGGAACCGTCGAGAGTTACCTCCAGATCAGCGACTTGCATTGATAACATGTACACTAATATAATGAGTGAAAAATATTCAAAACAAACGATAGAGCCCCACCTATCGGACCACCTTGCACAGGTGCTTACTTTAACTAAAGTTCCGAATTCTGGGTTACCTGAAATAAAAACAATTAAAAAACGGTCAATGAAGGATATAAATATATTTAATTTTAGGAAGAAGTTGCAAAATTTGAACATTGAAGCGCTTCGAAACAAAAGTGCTTTAGAAGCATTCTCATGGTTGCATGGCACTATAATGAGTCATCTTGACGAATCTATTCCCATGAGGGAAATCACAGTGAAGCCACGAGATAAAACAAAAGTTTGGATAAATACCGACATAGGCAAAATAAGAAACACAATGGACGCTCTGAGAGTAGTGATGATGGTGCGAGGCGATAGAGATTCAAAAAATGCATTCAATATTGTCAGGAGGGAGTATAGAAGAAAGATACAAATGAGTAGAAGAGAAATGAACACAAAACACGTAGTATTATCGGGCAATAGACAGAAAGCGATATGGGAGGTTGTCAATAGAGAGGTTCAAAAATCAGGAAACACTGAGATGATCGAAAAACAACTTGATTGTAACTCTTTTCAGAGAAATTTTAGTTCTGTTGGACAGCAAATACTTGGGACCATTGGTAGATCTGAGCGAGCGCCTGATGTGTATCTTAGGAACATGAAAATAAATAACACCAACTCGTTTTATTTGAGCCCGGTGACACCACAAGAAATACTAGCAATTATAAAGTCCTTAAAAAGTAAAAGCTCTCAGGATATATATGGGTTTTCTACAGCTCTGTTGAGGGAGGTTGCAGTGGACATAATGGAGCCATTGGCACATGTTATAAATCTGTGTTTTATGGAGGGGGTCTTCCCAGATGCACTGAAACTGGCCAAGGTTGTACCGATCTTCAAGAAGGGCAAAAGAGATGAATATGAAAATTACAGACCCATTTCGATCCTGCCAGTGTTTTCGAAAGTATTGGAAACAGCCTTAAAACAGCGTTTGGTGGAATACTTCGAGAAGAACAAATTTTTCAACGAAAACCAACATGGGTATAGGCAGAAGAAATCCACAACAACAGCAATTGTCGACATTGTCGAGAGCATACTAACATCTTTTGATGAACAGGAATACACAGAAATAACAATGTTAGATCTAAGTAAAGCCTTCGATACAGTCGATCATCAAATTCTTTTAGATAAACTATGGTATTACGGAGTTAGAGGTGTACCTTTCCAACTGTGTAAAAGTTACTTGCAGAATAGAAAACAGACGGTGTATTGGAATGGGGACTACTCTAGGGAGTATACGGTGACGTGTGGAGTGCCTCAGGGATCAGTGATGGGGCCAATTTTGTTTGTTATATACGTTAATGACCTTCCAGTAAACATAACGTCAGATAGTGTAACCTTGTTTGCGGATGACACAACGTTATTGAATAGGGACAAGTGCAAATCAACTTTAAACACGAAATCCAGTAATTCGTTAGATTGTGGGAAGGACTGGTTCGACTGCATGAAACTCAAATTAAATGAAGAAAAGTCTCAGAGAATACTATTTTCGACAAGAGATGGGCACCAAACTGCAACCCTACTCGGTTTTTGTATGGACGGTGGCCTGAGGTGGTGCCACCATGTCGACATGCTGTGCGGGAAGTTGTCATCGGCTTTGTTTGCACTTAGAAGGATAGGTCAGGTGGCTACCTACGAAGCGGCGCGTGTCACCTACTTTAGTCATTTCCACAGCGTGGCTACCTACGGGATTTTACTTTGGGGTGGATCCGTCTCGGCTAGTAAAGTATTCCTGAAACAAAAGAGAGCGATAAGAATATTAAGTAAAATTGGCGATCAGCAAACAAGTTGCAGGGGACTTTTTGGGCAGCATGGAATACTTACCCTTCCATGCGTATACATACTTACCTGTGTAAAGCATGTGATGGAGAATCGTGGTGTTTATAGTGAGCACAGTGATTTCCACACATACAACACCAGAAACAAAAACAATTTGTCATTGCCACATCATCGAGTAAAATGCGCACAAGGAAGCACGAACTATGCAGCCATTAAAATTTATAATAAAGTGCACCATAAGATCAACGGTTTGCAATTCTCAAAGGCAAAAATAGTGCTGCGCAAACTGCTGATGGAGAGAGAATTCTACTCCGTTCAGGAATATTTGGATGCGGATCTTTGACACGATGGAGCACACGCTCTCCATTAAATCATTTTTTTAACTTTTTTTGTCACTGTTTTTTGTTGACTTTTTTTACAATTATTGTGGAGTGTGTAATGACAATGTCGATGTCCTTTTTGGAATTGTATGGCAGTAAATATATTATTATTATTATTATTATTATTGATCTTCAAACATTTATTATTATGTGACAATCACCTGCTTCTTCGATTAGGTAGCTTTCTGTCTTATTACGGTACCACTGTTCTGTGAACATGCTTTAAACTAGTATACATTTCTTGTAGTTAAATATTATATTTAATGCTGAATTAAACAATTCAACATCTTAAAGTATTTCAAATGTTGAGTATTCATAAGCTGAATCTTTGTTACTGATCAGAATTCAACTTACCAAACAACTTTAAATCATAATACAATAATGAACAAGTATTTTTACTATCCCAATTTATAATGTACTACATTAATATTATTACAATACCATCACATATTTTTTAAATTACATAATCTTAATTCCATTCATAACAATAAATAATTACAAAATTAAAAGCGTACAGAAAATATACAGAAGTTATTTTCGAAAAACTATAAAAATAATATAACAGAAATATGTTTTAACTGCATTCCCCTATGCAAATGCTTATATTGTTGTCACATTAATAAACTCGATCATTATTTTATTGTGGATCAATTTCTTGGAGAAACACTAATTTTAGTTATTTAATTTTAGAACAGGCGCACTTTATTCCACAACAGTTAAATTTCCTAATAGGAACACATGTCTCGTACAATGTGTCATGCCTAACTTTTCCTAGTGTATCTCTATGCTTTTCGTCTATGTTTGAAAGACAGGTGCTGACATCAATCATCTACAATTCTTCTATTAGTCAACACAATTATACCTTCTTAAAGTTGAAAATTTTCTAAACAGTATATAATCTTCAAACATTTAGAATCTTAGTGAGAGTCACCTACTTCTTCGATTAGATAGAATTTTTCTTCAACAGATCAATGTAAGTTAACAGATTCCAAAATCTGTCTTTGATCTTTGATATAGATACTGAATTTAATCCATCTCCAATTCTTTATATGCAACATTCGTTTTATCAGTTGATTATGCTAGATAATAAAGTAATTACAAATAAAACCAAACATTTCTGTTGAATAAAACTTACCTTGTCTTATATAATTTGAGATCAATATATTCGATTTATTTCTGAACAGGAAAGTGTGGTGATTAGTTTTTAATGAGGTTGTTTAAGAAAGATTTGCTTCAGAATAAAAATAATCAGCGTTTCTTATGCCTTTTATAAGTAAATTGGAAAACACGTTCAGACAATATTTAGCTTGTATTCTTTTGTCATATATTAGGTTATAAAATCCAACCTGCAAAACGTACTAATATGCAATGTACTAGTAAAATCTCAAACAGGTCGTGTAATTATGTGTAATAAAAGTTCTTTGTTCAGTTTCATGTACATAATCTTGCTCTTTTCAGATCGTTTGCAAACACAGGTTACAAATAATCTATGAAATAATCTTGGGATAGTTTGGATCACTTGACTGTTTCAACTTAACGACACACTCGCATCGCCATCTGGTTACCATCACAAATTACTCTACTCGTTCTCGTACGGTGTAGGATTTAATACTTGAAATTTTCTAAGGGGACTTAAAATTGTGATAATAAAGATGACCACAATGCACAATGTCATTCACATTAATATTCGCTACGCTTGTCAAGTGTCATCCGCTCCGTGAAAATAAAAATCTGACAACAATGCTCAGAATAGCCATGTATTAAATAAAATATTGATATAGAAAAGTAATATTTAATAATTTTATCTATAATATTTAATTTCTATCTGACTTTCATGTGATAGTATTTTACTAGCCGGAGCTATTTATCCTAAAATACTAATTAATTATTTGAATTTTATTGTTCTAAAATTGTTCCGGTTGACTGGAATTTGTAGTGGTATTGAATCACCGTCTTTAGTTCGTAGTTTTGCCATGTC